>LR989879.1:5183618-5622548 GCA_905146925.1 Autographa gamma
TATTTGCCTATCATAGAATAACTTTATTTTTTTCGGCGATTTTTTATCTTGTTTAAGTTTTATACGAATTACTAAAAGTTCATAACATTTAAAAAAAAAATTAGAATGCGGTTGCCAATGTTTTAAAGCTATATTTTTTGAATACAGAAAATCGCAAAACCAAACAACCTATAAATATTTTTTCTATAGGCGACACGGTATTTAATTCAGTCCTATCAAGGAGCTTAAAAAAATTACATGAATAAATAAAAAACAATTGCAGAAAGTACGTACTAAATACATAATTGAAATTCTTGCAAAATATCGAATTATCACGATGAAATATACCTAGGTACAATGATATTCTAATAAACAGATATGTTATAAGCGTGCAATCGTGAAGACTCGAAAACGTCCTAATTGGGACGTATTGCCATTAACAACAACACTATTTGTCTCTTTTTTTCTTATGGGTTTTATCGCGCTATCTCTTTTGCTAGCTGCCGCGCTGCGCGCAACACTTTTTTCGATTGTTTTGTATGTGTATAACATATCTGTTTATTATAATATCATTGCCTAGGTACATGAACAAATAAAAGAAAATTTACAAATAAAACCATTTGAATAAAAAAACCAAACACCATTTTTAATTACGAACCGACTCCAAAATTTATTTAAAAGTTTATCACCGAACTTTGTAAGAAACTTTGCGACATCTAAACATTCTTTAAACGACTTAAAATTTACGATCTTACACGGACAGACATCGGAATTTCATTATTAGATGGAATAAATGTCAAACAAGATAAAGTGGTTGCCATGGTAACGAGATAAATAGTTTGACTTTTAAAACATTGTTAGCAAGTTCAATATTTTGTATGAAAGAGGTGTAAGACTGGCCTGTTGGTCTAGTGGTGGACCCTGACTGCTATACCGGAGCTCGTGGTCATTCCCACCCAGGACACATGTTTAAATTGTGTGATGAGCACGATCATTTGTTATGTCTGGATGTAATTTATCTATAATATGTAATCATCATCAGCCGGAAGACGTCCACTGCTGAACAAAGGCCTCCCGCCTTTAATATGTATGTATTTAGAAATATTTAAGTATGTTTATCAGTTGTCTGGTTACTGGCACAAACTCCGCTTGGTTTGGGATCAGATAGCCCTGTGTGAGTTGTAAAGATAAAATTATTCAGATTATACATATCATACTCATCATCACGCCTGTATCCCCGAAGGGGTAGGCAGAGGTGTACCAATGTACACCCACAGTTCGCCGATATGTTTAGGTCCCATGTAATAGGGGGCGAGCCTATTGCCACTAACCGGGCACAAATCCAAATTCCAACCTGCTACTGAGAATTTCATAGAAAAACCCAATAACACCTTAGTCGACTCGGGAATCGAACCCAAGACCTCCAGCGTAGCAGTCGCGTAGATTATAAGACAAATATATAAACTCTGTCTATCTTTACATACATATAGCACTGAAACCCACAGGTTAAGCTTCCTTTACCCAGGCCACAAAGTCGATGGCGGCAAGAATTTCCAATTTTGACCGCAGTCGAACCTTTGACAATAGCTGTCGCCGGATATACGGTGATACACGGCTATCCGGATAAATACGGTTATCCGGATAAATACGTTAGAAAGAATTGGGTTTGTTCTCTTTGAATTGGTTTAGGAGTTTTTATTTAGGGGTTGTGATTGAAAATAATGTTGTAGTAAGTTGTGTAATAAATATGAGTCTTGGTTAGACTTATAAGTGTGTAAAAACAATAATTATATTAATTACTAGCTGTGCCCGCGACTTTGTTCGCGTGGATGACGAAACTAATCAATAAGTTTTTTTGTGTTGAACGTTATACGACATAACTTTTTTATTTATGAACCGATTGAAATGAAATAAACACTAAATGTTAAGTGAAGCTTACTACAATATATAAGTGTAAAGCGCATCTAAATTGAATGAGCCATTTTTTATATTAGCGTGCACAAACACACAGACAAAAAAATATTGATGACAATTTCAGGTTCGGCATCGATATAATAACAACCCCTGCTACTTTTTTTATATATTTTTCCAATGTACAGACACCACTTTTCTACATTTTTATTATATACAGGGTGTCCGGTAAATAATCCGACAAACTGTGGTGGCTGATACCTTAGGTCAGGCCCTATCAAATGAACGCAACATATGTTCGCCGAAAAGTTACAGGTTTCGAGTTAAAATCGATTTTCGAAAGTTTTCGAATTTTCTACCTTGCATCAGACTTTTCCATTTTTCTTGCTGATACATAGCTTTCGCAATACTTTTTGTGCATCAAATTAATCTTGAATAGTTACTCTATCCTTTGATAAGTCTCATATTTATCTAAAAGAAGAATATAGTGGAGATAACGCCATTTGTTTTACAATTTTCACTTTCGGTTTTTCTTAGTGCTCAACTTTGAACTGCAGTGGTGAAAAATAAATGTATGTAGGATTTTTGTACAACAATCTTAAAAACTTGCTTGAATATTGTTGATTTTGGGAAGGTACAACACTTGCATATTTTCTTTACAAAATTTGACAAAATAAGCTGCTGAAGTACACCCGGGCCTATTTTTTGAAATATTACCAATGTAAATCTGAGTAAAAATGCGACGTAACATAACGCGGATCGTTATGTTCCAGTGAAATAAGTTATTTTTTTCTAGCGATTAACTAGTGACACGAAATAATTGTCGTCAATTTCAATTTGGAAAATATTAAAAAAAAAAATTCTCGTTTAAAATTTTACAATGATACGGAACCCGTTAAGTGCAGATGGATTGGGCGTCTAAAACCAGCTATTTCAGTGTTGTTGCATGAAAAATAAGGTGTTATAAAATCGATTTATCTAGTAAGAAAATACTGAAGGTTAAAGTAACTTTACACTAAAACATGTTTTAATCTATCATAGAGAGTTAATGGTGAGAAGAAAATACCTCATTTAATTGTACGATGACGATCAGCGTTAAGTTACGTCGCATTTTTACTCAGATTTACATTAGTAATATTTCAAAAAATAGACCCGGGTATACTTCAGCTGCTTATTTTGTCAAATTTTGTAAAGAAAATATGCAAGTATTGTACCTTCTCAAAATCACCAATATTCAAGCAAGTTTTTAAGATTGTTGTACAAAAATCCTACATACATTTATTTTTCACCACTGCAGTTCAAAGTTGAGCACTAAGAAAAACCGAAAGTGAAAATTGTAAAACAAATGGCGTTATCTCCACTATATTCTTCTTTTAGATAAATATGAGACTTATCAAAGGATAGAGTAACTATTCAAGATTAATTTGATGCACAAAAATTATTGCAAAAGCTATGTATCAGCAAGAAAAATGGAAAAGTCTGATGCAAGGTAGAAAATTCTAAAATTGTCGAAAATCGATTTTAACTCGAAACCTGTAACTTTTCGGCGAACATATGTTGCGTTCATTTGATAGGGCCTGACCTAAGGTATCAGCCACCACAGTTTGTCGGACTCTTTACCGGACACCCTGTATATAGATTAGTTATTGATAATTATTAGGTAAGCCTCATTAGCAATTAAGCATGTAAAAAATAGAAAAAAAATGGTATATAGTAGACCTACAAGTATGTTTCTTTTCTTTTTCGACACAAGATAAAATTTTGAATTAAACCTTATATTGTCTTGTAACAAATTGTATAACAGCCAATGATATTCTAATAAACAGATATGTAATACACATACAAAACAATCGAAAAAAGTGTTCCGCGCAGCGCGGCAGCTAGCGAAAGAGATAGCGCGATAAAACCCATAAGAAAAAAAGAGACAAATGGTGTTGTTGTTGAAAGGCAATACGTCCCAATTAGGACGTTTTCGAGTCTTCACGATTGCACGCTTATAACATATCTGTTTATTAGAATATCATTGTATACCAGCTATGTTTTATTCGACCTAACTAGATAAATATAAAAAAGTCTGGCTACCGCCATTTTTAACTCAGGAACAAACGACCAGGGGTCCGAGTC
Organism: Autographa gamma; assembly: GCA_905146925.1. Lineage (NCBI taxonomy): Eukaryota > Metazoa > Arthropoda > Insecta > Lepidoptera > Noctuidae > Autographa > Autographa gamma. Next base: position 5,187,633 of record LR989879.1, read on the forward strand.
TGCTATTGACAATTGTTTGAATCGTCTGAGTGGGTGGCGTTTGTAGGTCCATTTTAGGATAATTACGTAGGTAAAAACATCATTTTAACGTCAAAATTAGCCGTTGGGGCGGCCAATGTTCACGTTTTGGTGTTAAGTAGAATGCCAATTATCCTAAAATGGACTTATTAACGCCACCCACTCAGACGATTGGAGCCATTGTAAATAGCAGACTCGGCCCCCAGTTTTCATGATCATTTATTTGTTGGATTAGCGTCTACACCGAATAACTACAAAAAAAAAATAGTGAGGTAACAGGAACTACGTATACAACAAGAAATGACAAATAAAGATTAATACTACCAAACTACACAAAACTTAGAAATCGATAATAAAATAAATCGACTAACCAATCCCCAATAATACAACCAACAAAATTCTCACAGCAAACACAACATTGCCAACTATCAAAAACCTTTGATCCCTATAACTAACAAAACGACACTCTTTCCCTATTTACGTTAAAAATTAACAAGATTCTCTATAGAATACTGGCAACCCTAAGTATCGATATAATGCAGCACGCGACGGCCACGCGACGGACACGCAACTGACACGCGACAGACACGATACGAGAACTACACGCGTTTGATACGCTCAATTGTCTGGTGTGGCGTTAGAGTATGAATGACTGAGCTATAGAGAGCGTTTAAGTATGAACTGGTTGTTTGAAAAAGCGCCGAGCGAGAGAAAATGAGCTGTATTATTATTACTATATCTAAATCTTTTTTATATTACTTTAATGTTATAGAGTTTAATATTCTACAGGTTATTTTTTATCCTAAAAATTGCGGAACCATCAATATTTTCGCATAAACGTCTTCTCACAGAAAATGACTTAAATTAATAAGAATAGTACAGTGATATTTGATTTAAAAAGAAATGTACAATTATATTTATATGGGGCTACCTCTGAGAAATATCTATTTAAAAAAAAAAACTTTTCTTATATCGATCCACACTTATAAACACACGTATTTAAAAAAAGTACCAACAAAAAACATACAGTCGAATAGAGAACCTACTCTTTCGAAGTCAATTTAAAAATATGCTTACACTTACACAACAGACCACTAGCGATGCGCGCTCTATACTTACTTATGCATACTCTAAGCCACCCTATGCACATTGCACCCGCTTTGCACCCGGTAGTGCATTGTATGGGAACTGACTGTTATAACGCATGAATGATCAGGGTAGTTTGTTAAATTGGGGTGACGCGGTTACGATAAATTAATGGATAGGTTAAGCTACTGTTGTTAAGGCTGGTGAGATGATGGGTGACCAATTTTGCCAATTACCACCTTAGAATAATAATTTTTTGAGACTAATTCTGTATCCCTTAGTAAATGTGTTGTGTGTCAGACAGACAGTCGCTCTATAACATACAGGGGCCGGAGTCTGCTATTGACAATTGTTTGAATCGTCTGAGTGGGTGGCGTTAGTAGGTCCATTTTAGGATAATTAGCATTTTACTAAATGTCAAAACGTCAAAATTGGCCATTGGGACGATTCGGTTCAATGTTCAAAGACTATGACCAATCGTCAAATCGTATGACCAATCGTCCCAATGGCCAATTTTTACGTTTTGACATTTAGTAGAATACCAATTTTCCTAAAATGGCTCTGCTGGCATGACACTATGAAGACATTGAACCGAGTGTAAATAGCAGACTTGGGCCCCTGGTGTTCAGCTGGCGGGGAGACTGGCAGCCGAACACAACATAGTACGGAGAAATAAGCTTTTTTTTATTAAGAGATTTTCTTTAACATATTACGGGGAAAATTAAGCTTCCAATTAAAATATCACGACATAAGTAACTAAAACACTTGTGTTATGGATTTAGACACAACGAAGGTAGGTACCTACCACAAATACCCGACGCTAACGGGTATTCGGCGCCTTTGTAAATGTCATAGGCACGGACAGACTTTTATAAAGTAGTATTATAATAACTAGGTTTTGAAGAACTATTAAATCGGTTAGTGTGCACACCGGTTTTCAAGGTGTCGCTAGCTCTGAGGTCCCGGGTTCGATCCCCGGACGGGTCAATGTAGAAAGCAACTTTCCTACATTGTCCCGGGTCTGGGTGTTTGTGGTACCTTCGTTGTTTCTGAATGCCATAACACAAGTGCTTTAGCTACTTACTTTGGGTTCAGAGCAATGATGTGATGTTGTCCGCATTTATTTACTTATTAAATTACAAAAATACTTCACAAAAGTTCTACAAATGTTTTTTTTTTTAATATTTAATAGTAGTACATTACCAGTTAGTACCTATTACTTCTACCCTTATTAATAATGATTTATATTTGACACGCGCCTTACTGTAAGGGCTGGTTTGACAATTAGGGGTACGAATGTCTGTCAAGGGAGTGTGGGCTTTTAATAGGAGAAGGTTCACGCTATGCTAGGTTAAAAAGAAAATAAATACACAAATAATTGGATACGCTGAAATGTAAAAATATCGACTGTAGTAATTTAATATTTGCAGTAATGAACAAAAAACATGGAGGTAAGTGCACATTTTTTTTATGTTTTATTTTTTCTTTCATGTATTTTGTATAAAACTAAACCACTGTATCGATTTTTTTTGCTGTATCATGTATGGGTCTGTCAGGTATATCCTATCGATAACACAATCCTATATATAGCCGAATAAACAACGTATAAATTTTACTCTATTTCAAACAAAAGTAGTACACAAACATACTAATAAAATAACACATAGTCAAAATATTAGTCGAATTCAGAACCTCCTATTTTTCAAGTCGCTTTACAAATAAGCATTTTTTCTTTGCGTAACATCAAAGTCTATAATTGTTGATTGACTAGTACCACATATTAAATAATAATGAAATACTTAAAAAACAGTGTAATTATGCCGTTAAATTGCAAATTAAACCTTATTCCTCAGGGTTAGAGTTGTTTTTCCTTAAACTCGAATTTGTTTACATGTTTGGCATATTAATTGCTATTAAATACACTATTTTATATAATTTTGAAAGTTTGTTAACTCCATGACAGTTTTACCACAGAGATGTCAAAGTTAATTATTTGGTAAATACGTTTAAATCATTATGATGCCGCGAATAAGTTTCTGATATTGAAATATACGGGATTGTAATGTGGAAGGACACGCCGCGATTTTATCTAATGCTTTACACGTTATAATATAATTCGATTATTTATCAACCGACTTCAAAAAGGGGAAGGTGCTTAATTCATTGTACTTATTTTTCTTTTTGTTTTTTACGCGATATCTACGGCAGTAAAGAGTTTCCTTTTTTTTTTTAATTTACGTGCAATCTATTTTTTTTATTAAAAAAATTATAATGCACATAACGTTTAGATAGACAAAGGTAAAAAGTAAAGTTTTTCTTGTACTTTCTTTCAGTAGACCTGAGAAAGGAAAAAATGAGAATCAATAAATAATAGAAAATAAAAGGGGGTACAAAAAAATACTATTACAAAATAAAACGATACAAATTAAAACTACAGATATAAAAATAAAACGACACGTATAGAAATATATTTTTTAGTTAAATTCAGGCAATAACTTTAATTAATCTATACTGAATAGACAAAAAACGCTTTCACGATCGATTTATTTACTTATTTGGATCCTACAGTACCACTTACAGATACAAATACCTCTCTTTTTTGCGCCGAAAGTAAAAACCGCGTCATTCCCTATCAGAATCCAATCCCGTGTGTTTTAATAAACAATTAATGATGATAATTTAAGTCGTTAGCAACACCTGGCGACTGACAATTACGGAGTTTGGTGCGTGACTCGTTACTGTATAGATAGGAGGGAATACCTGGGTTTGCTTGCTAAATAACTCAATTATTATGGGTCTGTCTATGGTAGCACTTAGGTAAAACCTAAGTGCTACCATAGACAGACCCTCGACGTCAAAATAAAGGTGTTAAAAATTGGAAGTGTTGTTCTGTCTCTGTAGCATCATAGCGCCTAAACGAATTGGGCCGGTTATGATGGGTTTTAATTTTATTTGAAAGTTGACGAAACCTAAATTTTTCTCAACTATAATTTATAGAGACCTTTTCTAAATTTTAAAAGATATCAGGTATTTTCTAAAATTAGTCGGGCTTATTTTTTTCTTTATAGTTATTTTTATAGAAAGCTATAATTAGGTATAATGTCGCGGTAGCTTAGAGGTTCAAAGATAGGATTTCTAAATATAAGGGGAAAAGTTCGAATCCACGATAGGTCTAACCTGTACTTAACGAAGTCACCTATGTGTTTTCATTATTGGTTTAGGTATTAGGAGATTAAATAAGAGAAGGAAGATAAAAGTGAAAATGTAAACAAAATTTCGTTAAAAATTGAAGAAACGGTGAAGTTATGTAGTGTTCGGCTCCCAGTCTCCCCGCCAGCTGAACACCAGTATGTTATAGAGCGACTGTCTGTCTGACACGCAACACATTTACTAAGGGATACAGCGTGCGACGGTGAGACTGGTTGTCAGAGTGTAGGAGTGCTATGTTCGGCTTCCAGTCTCCCCGCCAGCTGAACACAGTATGTTATAGAGCGACTGTCTATCTGACACACTACACATTTACTAAGGGATACAGTATCCCACACTAAATTCTAAATACCTTAATTTCTAGTAACTTTTGCCTTAACTACAACACACAAGACTTTTCTTTCATTATACATTAAATACCTATTAACTATACCCCAGTGTCCCTTTAAAATAATTCACACCCCCAAACACGAATTAATTCTGACTGTGAGTGACATTTAAGTAATGTTTAAGAGATTTGTCAATGTTAATGTCTGCATAATTAAAAATTTGCTATGGGAAAGTATTAAGGGTCGGTTCCCTGACAAACAAATAAATGATTAGGGCTGGTTTTGCATAAATTAAAATATTCTACTATCTGTGGGGTGTGGGAAGATTTTTATTGATTTTTGTTTGGAAAGATTTAATTTTTAAATGGTTTTGTGATTTGGTCTTTTTTGTGTGTATTTCGGGCGATTTGAAAGCGTTTGGTAGAAAAACAAAGAGGCTATAATAAGTATAATAAATATTGTCAAACATGTTTTCAACCAACTTCAAAAATAGAGGATTTTAATTCGTCTTCGTCTTGTGTTTATATTATTTTTTTGTACTTATGTTTTTTTGTTCGATATAGTATGGGTTATTTTAAACCGATTTCAAAAAAATATTTTTGTCCATATTTTTATTTGCTAAAATCGGCTTTTATTTACATAAACATAATAAATATTTATATTTAGGTACCTAATGACTATTAATTTCATAGTAAAACTTTGGGGTTTTTTTTTAAATACCTATTACTCTATCAATTTTAACAAAAGTTTTCTACTCTCGCAAACTAAAACTCAAAATCACTTTTCTACTAACTTAGTATATCTTTACATATCTCGTTTTACACAATAAATATCTTTTGACATACCTTTGGACCCCTACGGATCAAAGGTCACAAGAGAGGGGTCTCTAATTTGACATTAAAACCAATATTGACGTGTAGGGGTGTGGTCCGTGGGGACAAGGTTCGGTGCCCGGTGCCGCAATAATTGATATTGTAATTTATGATGTTTTCTGTTATTGATGGTTGAGTCATACCGAGTTTTGATGTAAGTAAGCTTTTATTTTTTTATTTCTATGTGGTTTTTATTCCTGAGAAATGTAAATAAGATTTGTGAATCCATTAAAGTATAACTTTTTTGACTAAGATATAAGTCAAATTGTTATAACATTGTGAGTAACGTTAATTAAATATATATATTGAAATATAACTACTTTTAGGGATTTTATCGCGGTTTGTATTTGAATTTTAGTTCCCGACGTTTCGACACCTTTGCAGGTATCATGGTCACGGGCAGACGGGCAGATAAAATCCGTAAAAGTAGTTTTATTTCAATGTCTAACATTCGCGTAAACCTCAGAACTCAATAAATATATATAATTAAATTAATACTATTTTATAACATGCTGAACACAGATTTTAATGCCGTCTTGAAGCACACATGTTTATTGCAAATAAATTATTTTAATTTTACTTATTAAATGGAATTTAAATATTGAGTATACAAATACACATAATTTGAGTTCCATGACATTTTAATGTACAGTACTTTCGAGCTGGTCTGATGATGGAGCCAGAAGGTGGCTCTCTCTGTAACGACACGACGCCATCCCATCGTGTTTGATCATGCCTCAATTATCACTCACTTGCCGTGTTAAAAGAATATCTAAAAGATTGTTAAAGATATGAACTTATTTATTAACATCTATATAATTTACGCATTAATTAAATTAATAACAAAACTCTACTGCCACGTTTCTACTCCTATACTCTGACAACCAGTCTCACCGTCGCACACAGTATCCCTTAGTAAATGTGTTGCGTGTCAGACAGACAGTCGCTCTATAACATACTGGTGTTCAGCTGGCGGTGAGACTGGCAGCCGAACATAGCACTCCTACACTCTGACAACCAGTCTCACCGTCGCACACTGTATCCCTTAGTAAATGGGTGAATTTCAACAAATGCCGTTTTTCTTATCATATCGGTGAACTTTTACAATTCTACTTTTTTTGTATATTTTTCAGGTTTTATGTAATCTTTAGGACATCAAATATTCCCAAATTTAATATCATCAACGTAGCATTTAAGACTAAGGAGAAAATTCGATTTGAATTTTGTCTTCCACCGATATGAAAAACCGGCACCGATTATTTTTTCTGTACACCGATATGATAAGTATATCCACCGAAATGATGTACATATCCAGCGATATGATAATCTATCCATCTTTGAACATCAAAAAGGAAATAGTAGGTACCTTTATATTTTTACAAGGGTGACTGAGAACTGAAGACCAGAACTTTGGGGTCTTATGTGGATAGATCACATTCAAAGAGAACTGAGTTCTTAGAAATCCAATTAATATATATTTTTTTAAACTACGTACCTATTTTATTATGTTTACTAGAGGAACTTGTTATTAAAAAACTTATGATTATTTTTAGTATCACTGTCTTGATGATTAAAATGATTTTTATTTATTTATTATAATGTACCTACTTACAATTGTTTTTAACAAAAATTTTTTTGCTGACACCCTTTATTGCGTTTAATTGCTCTACCTCACCATCATCATCTCTGCCTATGGACTCTGCCAGTGGTATCGTGGTAATGATTTTGTATGTTCAATTGTTTCTTTGTATACTTAACGAAATGACACGGGATCTACCGATATGATAGAACGACTCACCGAGATGATAAAATGATCCACCGATGTGACAAAACTGTCTGTTGATCATGAATCCAGACACCGATATTAGATATAAGACACCGATCGATTTTTTCTTATCATTTCGGTGTAAATGATCACATCGGTGGTAAAAAAGAGCACCGATTACAGCGATATGAGACCACCGACGTGAGAAATAACCCACTTTTTAGAAAATTATAAAAAATGCATAATATCTAGGTTACATTTATAAATAGACAATGAAGCTAATTCACTTACTGCGTCTGTTAGAACCAAACAACAATAATAAAACTACTCATTACACTAGAAAAATGCAAGCACCGATTATATAAAATAATTGTCCGGGAGCAACTGAAATGGCGTACTTACGTGTTTGGTGGGCATATGCAGCGATTTAGCCCACTTCTATCCTGACTGCCCAGTAGCACACACCAACAAGGGAAATACAATTGGGGTGGGGATGCTGTCCGACTCGTCGATGTAAAGTTATGTTTAAATTACTTTTGTCCAGCGATATGAGAACATTTTCCAGGACAAGTACGTTTGTGCCTCTCAGTAATAATAATCGTTAATTATGGAATAAAATATGCTATATATTAATAACTAAACTAATACTCTATGAAATAGAATAAGTTATATACCTAACTTACTTATTTTTATTAGTGTATAAGCAGTTTTGTTTGTAAAAAAAGTTGTGGGACAGCACCGATTTCACAAAAAGTAGAGGTTTATGTATTTTTTTTCCACCTTTTTAATAGTCCTAGGCAAATAATATTTTTGCCACAACCCAATAACTACCTATTGAGTACTAAAAAAAATAATTCAGAACTATATTCCTTTTTTGAAATACTAATTTCACCAAAGACAAAAAAATAAGTCATTTGGGAAATTCACCCAAATGTGTCGCGTGTCAGACAGACAGTCGCTCTATAACATACTGGTGTTCAGCTGGCGGGGAGACTGGCAGCCGAACATAGCACTCCTACACTCTGACAACCAGTCTCACCGTCGCACACTGTATCCCTTAGTAAATGTGTTGCGTGTCAGACAGACAGTCGCTCTATAACATACTGGTGTTCAGCTGGCGGGGAGACTGGCAGCCGAACATGGCACTCCTACACTCTGACAACCAGTCTCACCGTCGCACACTGTATCCCTTAGTAAATGTGTCGCGTGTCAGATAGACAGTCGCTCTATAACATACTGGTGTTCAGCTGGCGGGGAGACTGGCAGCCGAACACTACATAGTAGTAAAAAGGTCTGCTTGAACGAGGGTTATACCGTAGGGTACTAGTACCTACTAAATAATCCAAAATGCATTTCTTTTTGTGAATATCGAGTGCAAATCGATTGTAATTTCTCGGTAGATTACACTCACGCCCCTCTATTCGTTGTGGGGTAAGCAGGAATGCCGTATGGTCAAGTGGATTGGATAAATTGGAAATATCAAGTATTTAGACTATTTAGTATTAATAGGATTTGTAGATATGTTATGTTTATAAGAAAATCCCGCCAAATGTTAGAAAAAAGAGGTAACTTTTTATTTTTAAAAGTTATTGCAACCTATAAATCTTTTTAAATTATGTACAAATCTTAATAAATTATAACTAAGAAACATCTCGATCACGTTACATGTCAAAATGATACCACGTCATAAAAAGTCCATTCGTTTAAGAGATACGATTCCACAAACAGCTTGTAACACTACTAATTTTGATTCGGAGGTTAAAAAGTAGCATTTTATAAAGGATTATTTACTTTAGGATATTGACTTCCTCGTAGTCACACCAGTGTGATTTGTCTTTGATAGCCGTTTAGTCAATTCTGACAAGCAGTCTTACTATGGGATGCTGTGTTACCCAGTAACATGTGTTGTGGAGGTCAGACAGGCAGTCGCTCTGTAACATACGGTGTTCAGCTGGCGGTGAGACTGGCAGCCGAACACAACATAGCTTGGGAAATAGCTTGGCAGAAAATGATACTATTAATTTGCATTTTTTTTTTCATTTAAAAGGCTTACACAATAAGCCAATATGAGACCACTCACTATAAATCTAGTAAGAAATTCTCCTAAACATATTTTTCTTCATAATTCATTTCTTAAACCTTCCCCTAGTTATAAATAAATATATAAACATCGTACCCCAGTCGTGTGATTGATTTCAAAACTAGGGGTGAGTTAAGGGGCAGTTATGTCATAGTTTTTTTTATTGTAAAACTATTTTTTGTATGATTTATTTTTTTGGTAATTTCAGTGGTATATATTTGTGTTTTTGAAATGGGCTTAAATTGTTTAAATTTATTCTTTTGTTTATTAATACACAATTAAATCTAATATAAGAACAAACTCTAACTATACTAAAATTAAAACTTACATAAATAAAAACTAAACAGCGTCAAAAAAAAAAGCTTTTGTGAAATATTAATTCTTAATTGAATGGAAAAAGGCGATTCAGGTAGAATAGATCTTGATACCAGAGGCCTATAAGAGCTTTGAATTAAAATTACTATAAAAACGACCCGAAGTTTCTCTTTTAGCTACCTTTCTTGAGTATATATAGTTTGTATATAAATTAAATTATCCGTACGTAATTGAAATCTATTATGAATTAAACTTAAAACATTTACAATTAAATAAAAACGAAGCTTACAATAGAAATTAGAAAACTTATAAACCAAATACAACTCCGTAAGTTAAGTATTTTAGGTCTACTAATTCGGATCCCTAAACCTACAATCAAATTCAAATTCATTTTTTTTCGATAGTATACAATCCTACATATGTTTATTTATAAATATTTTAAAGTCTACAATTTATTTTAATCTTCAATACCCAACTTTTCCAAATTAAAATCCCAACAAAATACTTTTCTATAATCGTTGAAACCCCTGCCCTTAACATCATTAATTCCGAATGATTTCACCCCCTACCAGGGGCTGCGATTATACTTAAAAAAACATGTGGGTATACATCATTCTGAAAAACGTCGTGGTGGCCTAGCGGTTCAATGAACGGATTTGTATGCACGAGGTTGCAGGTTCGAACCCGGGCAAGTACCAACGTGGCTTTTTCAAACTTATATGTACTTTCTTAATTATTCTAAGACACTTCTGACAAACGGTGAAGGAAAACATCGTGAGGAAACCTGGATTCCAAAATTTGGGATCTGAAATCGGCCGCAGAGCAAGCGTGGTGATCAATGCTCGTGCCTTCTCTATATGAGAAGAGGACTGTGCCCAGCAATTTTGGAATCCTGGTGTATTCCTTCACCGTTTGTCAGAAGTGTCTCAGAATAATTAAGAAAGTGTACTTTCTTAATTCTTCTCTTCTTCTGTATTATATGTATATAACTTTAAAAAAGCCACATTGGTATTTGCCTGGGTTCGAACCTGCAACCTTGTGCATACAAATCCGTTCATAGAACCGCTAGGCCACCTCGACATACTCGTACTGTAACTTGCTTTGAAACAAAAATAAGGCAAGTGAAACCGGGTCCCAAAGCGAGTATTATTATAAAATGGTAGCTATACATCACAGTCTAAGATATCTTTAACGCTGTTATCAAGAAGATAGATTGTTTGAATATTAATTATAATTTTATAGATCGGTTGTTTTATAGCGAGTGGCCTGGCTTGCATTTTAATTTTTAATGATAACTTTGCTGTTTTTTGCGACAATTTAAAAATTGAAAATGGCGCTGATTCTGATAAACACATAATAAACTATTATTTAATCAACTTCTAAAAGGCAGAGGTTTTCAATTCGACAGTATATCTATGTTTCTTTTTGTGTTTTTACCGAAATGTTACTAGATAATATAGTTAGGTAATAATATGACGCGACACGACACAATGAATAATATAACACGGCTTTTTAATTTTTTCTTACCAATCAAGGCCAACTGACATGTGTCAGAAGCGCATTCTCTTAGCGGCCTGACCATAGAGTCTAACCAATTTGTGTTTTTATTGTCTAGTGTCGTTAAGTCAATTCTGACAAGCAGTCTTACTATGGGATACTGTGTTACCCAAAATATAAAAAGATAAAAGATAATTTATTTTGTAAAACATGGGTGTATGTGTACAAAGCAAATGATTGCAACATAAGATATCAAAATAATAATAATCAGACCCTAACATGTTTTGCCTAGGACAGGCGTACAAAAATTTTATGTTTTTATATTTGAACCGAAACGTCATAATGTTCGGCATCAATTAAGTATTCCCTCAGATTATAGAAACATTTGCTAATTAGAAATTTCTTTAATTGTAATTCGAATTTAGTTAAGGGTAGCTGCTGTATGGATTTTGGAATTCTTTTATATATCACAGGCGCTAGGCAGAATACACTTTTGTGCATTAGTGCAGTGTTGCATGGCACAATACACAGCTTGTCACCATCCCTGCGGCTACGATTGCTGACCCAGTAACATGTGTTGTGGAGGTCAGATAGACAGTCGCTCTGTAACATACGGTGTTCAGCTGGCGGTGAGACTGGAAGCCGACCACAACATAGCTTGGGAAAAAAGGCTCGGAAGATGATGATGATGATTGTCTAGTGTTTTTAATGTTTTTCTCTATTGTTATAGATGAGGCATTCCCCTGGCGGGAGTGTGGGTCGCGCGTGACAACATGGAGGTGGCGTGGGCGGTGCTGGCGGCCGTCTTCATAGCGGCGCACGCGCAGAACAACAGAAGTAAGTGTACAGGGTGTTGGGGAAGGGTATACAGGGTGTTATCGAAAGGGGGGGGGATAAGTGTGGTATAGAGTTGGTTTAGTAAATTTAAGCTCAAAATGAGTTGGTTGAATAAAGTCATTGATTTCAAATTTGCATCAATAATTGTACACTAAAAATCGTAGATATATGGTCTTCTGATATTTGGGATGTGAATCCAACCGTAAAAATATAGAGAGCCAGATATATCGGTTTCTTGATTTTGGCACTCGCTTCAGTCTAATCTTTTTCTCTTGTGTGCTATATAAACGTAACACCCAAAACTTGTAAATATAACAACAAACACTAACAACACTAAATAAATAAAACAAACAGGCGTCAAAGAACTCATCGTCATCCTTGTCAATGGCGGGGAACGTGCCCAGAAGGCTGGCAGCATTGCCACGTTGAATGGCTATGCCGATTCTCTGTGCAAGGAACAAACCAGCCCTCTGATCACGAGTAGATTCTACTAAACGTGTTGTATTGTATTTAAGTATTGAATTGTAAATAAAAAACAAACTTGTAAATGCAGTGTGAAAATATATTGCTACTAGGAATTGCATATATCGCTAATAGCAATAGGGACAAGGTCACAGAAACAGGTACATCAGTCTTATAAAACCACAATTCTTACTAAAGTAACAATTACCTCCCCAAAGAAGAAGAACGGATAACAATAAACAGGATAAAACAATTAAAGAAACTTCTCCTAACACCGGATGTGACGTAACGGTTCACTTCCGGTCGCCGCCATATTTATTTCCCCGGAAAAAGGACTTTCGTTTTAATGGTTTTCGCGCCATAAATACGAAGGTTAATATTTTGGGAGAATAAAATTGTTGGTTTTATGGCGTCGAAGAATTTTTGTTATAGAGATTGGAATTTTTTGGGAAAAGGGTAAGTGACGGTGACTGTGTTTTGTAAATGGATGGGTTAGATACTGTGATGGTTATAGTTATTTATTGGACAAAAAATATGTGAAAATTATTGGTATTTAAATAAAAATATATAAAACTATTCATCATTGCTCTTGTAAAATTAATAAATTAATACTTATTTTTTAGCCCTAAATAAATACCCATTTCAAATACTAAAGTACTACAATAATTATGAAAAAAAAGAATTGAATATTGCGCCCTACTCATTTACTTTTTATTTTTACAACTCTCTTATTAAACTTCTATTTATACAAGGGTCCACAAAGGCTTTAAATAGCATGTATCTGGTCTCCGATGAGACCCGAACTGTTAAAAACATTTTATTGTACTTATAGAATCACTAATTATTCTATGGCATTCTACCTACCTACCATGATAGTGAGGGAATATAGTGCAACTGTGATCTCACTGTGCTTGTACTAAAAAATATAATAATATATATAACAATCCAGCCTATAAATGTCCCACTGCTGGGCACAGGCCTCTTCCCATATAGAGAAGGCACGAGCATTGATCACCACGCTTGCTCTCTGCGGATTGGCGACTTGTACTAAAATAACAATAATATTAATTTAGTATGACCGATGATCGATGAACAATTCTCAACAGATGGCTTCTCTTTCAATAATATGTGACATTTGACAGCAACTGTCACTTGTCTGACTGACAATCAAATAAGGTGTTGTTAGCTTCAAGACGCTTATTTCTACCGAATAATATGAAAAAAGATATTTATGTATGCATTAGTTACATATGATTTACAGAAAAGTGATTCATAAGCAATATGTATAATACTAAAAATCATAATTTTAATGTAAGGATCGTAGCAAGTGGAAAGAAGTTGTCTCTGCCTACCCAAAAGGGAAAGAGTCGTGTTTATGTATATTTTTGTATGTATGTAAAAAACATAATAATCGCACCGCACTGCAAGGGTCAATATCTTATTAAGTCACTTTTTAAATGTTAACGATACATCGCTAAAATAGTGGTCTGGTTATGATTTTTTGGTGTCAAATAATTAAATATGGATAACATCACATACATTGCTCTGAACCCAAAGTAAGTTGCTAAAGCACTTGTGTTATGGAATTCAGAAATGACGAAGTACTAACACCTAGACCCGAGACTATGTAGAAAAATGATTTTCTACATTGACCCGTCCAGGGATCCAACCCGGGACCTCAGAGCTAGCGACATCATGAAATCGGTGCGTACGCCACTCGACCCCGGAGGTCGTCTAGTTGAAAGGAACTATTGGATATAATAAAAATAAGTCGGGTTTTCCTTCCTGACGCTATAACTCCAGAACTCACGAACCGATTTCCACGGTTTTGCATTCGTTGGAAAGGTCTCGGGCTCCGTGAGGTTTATAGCAAAGAAAATTCAGGAGACAAAAAAAAAATCTTCATCTTTTAATCACCAAGCGAAATATTACATAAAACGAAGCCATCTGGTGGCGAAACGGAGTTCGCCGGGTTTGCTAATTGGATATAAAAACCTAAATTAACTGAGTTGAAATTTTGTAAACTGACTCTATACCATGCATACTCTTCACCCCTTTCGTATAACTATACCCTTTCGTTATCACGTTTTAAACAAATAAACCAATCTCATCCTGAAATACCGGACTCCATTCGTCAAAATTCTACCAAACTTAATATCCATATATCTTTAGCAATCTGTCAAAACCACATTACATCTTCAAGTTTATACCAAAGTCATTTCAGATCTTAGTTTAAGTTCCCAACTTTGCCCGTATATTATTTTTTATTGAACCAGTCTGAATGGATTTTTAAACGGTCTAGCTTTTGATAAATGTTCGTTTGTCTAAACTTTGAATGGAATGGAGTGAACGAATGCCAATGGATAAATAAAAGCGCTTATTCTGGTTAAACGAACTTATTTAAGTTATTTTAAGATATCCGTATTTTGTAGTTGTATGAAGTTTTTGATTGCACATACCTTATTCTAAATAGCAACGACATCAAGTAAATTTTCATTGATGTTGTAGGTTTAAAATAGTTTGTTTATAATTAACGAACTCCGTGGTCGAGTGGCGTACGCACCGGTTTTCAAGGTGTCGCTAGCTCTGAGGTCCCGGGTTCGATCCCCGGACGGGTCAATGTAGAAACTTTTCTACATTGTCTCGGGTCTGGGTGTTTGTGGTACCTTCGTTGTTTCTGAATTCCATAACACGCGTGCTTCAGCTACTTACTTTGGGTTCAGAGCAATGTATGTGATGTTGTCCGCATTTATTTATTATTTATTTATTTGATTACGTACTTGTCGCCGTATTATTTAACACATTCAATGCGTTACGGGAAGTATTTGGTCGTAATTGACTTTCGCTCTGTGCGGTAGCTAGTTGTCCTGGGGCCCTAGTCTGCTATTTACACTCGGTTCAATGTCTTCATAGTGGCGTGCCAGCAGATCCATTTTAGGAAAATTGGTATTCTAATAAATGTCAAAACGTCAAAATTGGCCATTGGGACGATTCGGTTCAATGTTCAAAGACTATCTACCAATCGTCAAATCGTATGATCAATCGTCCCAATGGCCAATTTTGGCGTTTTGACATTTAGTAGAATACCAATTTTCCTAAAATGGATCTGCTGGCATGACACTATGAAGACATTGAACCGAGTTTAAATAGCAGACTTGGGCCCCTGGTTTTGCGCTCGGTGCGGAGGTGAATCGTTTTTTTTGTCCTTTTCTGATTAATACATAATATAATCATTTTTAATTAATTCATACATAATAAGTAAGATAAGATATAGATCGGTTTAGATAAGTTTGGTTTCGGGTTTAACAGAATAGAGAATTTTGCTTTTAAACCGACTTCAGAAGGAGAAAATAAAGGGAGGAGTAAGTTCCTAGTTCGGCTGCAGAGGTTCCCGCGTTGTATTAAAGTCCGGTGAATCAGTCAAAGCCTGCGCTCAGGCTAACTGCAAAGATCTCTACCAAAAAACTTCCGCGTTGTATTGATGATATAATATTATTAAGACCTTTGTAACACAATTTGTACTAATTGGTGAAGAATAAACATCATTATTATTATTATTTATACGCGATGTCGAAGGTATTTTAAAAATAACTTTTCCGTCGGTCGGGAATACCTTAGAGGTAATCCTAAACATCGAAGTCGATTCTTCTTTACATTATATTCATAATTTCTTTGTGTTGATATTATTTCGTAATATCTTTCTTTACCTTTCAGATGACGGTCCTCGGTTTCTGTCTCGGGGCCACTCGTTCAGGACCGTGGTAGGAGACACTCTGCTGCTGCCGTGTCAAGTACAGAACTTAGGTGAGTCTTATATATTTTATTACTTTATGTATCAGTTGTCTATTTTGTTTGGCTCCTAAGAGTCGTAGCACTACTAAATATAATAACTAGGACTATTGTACTTACCGCTTTTTTGCGGCTGGTAAGAATTGTAGAGTTTTGTTAGATAGCTGATTAGCTTTCTTCAGAATAGAAATATGAAAACCATTATTGTGATGATCATGAAAAATTTGTGACTGCTGGGCAAGCCCGAGTAATAATGTTCCACTTTTGTATTGAAAGTCTCAGTAAAAGATTTTTTTTTAAGATTTAGATGATTGGATGTAGCTTAAAAAAAACAAAATGTAGACAGCTTTCTTACAAAGCAATATACGAAACATCACTTTAGTCTATACAATCTCGAGCAATGATGAAAAATTATGCATTTATTGTTCAATTTCTACAGTAGGTAGCAGAAAAAAGGCAACAATAATTTCTTTGTTAAGATGAACTACAAACTTTAAATAGCATTGACTACTGTAACAATCTTTTTTTGCAATTTTCCTACACATTTATGTCACCCAATCTCCTCACTACCCATACTTCCAGGTTCCCTCGTGTTACTATGGCGGCGAGGACCGGCAGTGCTGACAGCCGCCAGCCTCATGGTGACCAGGGACGAGCGGTTCCGTCTGGTGGACGGCTACAACCTGCAGATTACTGATGTGGGGCCGCAGGTGAGGGTTAAGGCAGAAACATACTTACGTGTCGTGGCATGGCCTGGCGTGCCAGAAACACGCCAGGCCACGCCACGACACGTAAGTTTGTTGTTTCTGCCTATTCACTGTAGAGATTACCTAACTCTTAAACTATCGTGCTGCATGTTTACAGTAATGTCAACGGGAATTAGCGTTGGACAATGTAACGTAGAATTTTACGCACATAATTTGAGGAGGAGTTTTTGAATAATAATCGCTAGAGATATGGTGAGTACAAAAGGGACAGAAAAAAAGAAAAAAGCTCTTAACACATCTTCGGTATTGCAAATTCATAATTACTTTATGCAATATAAAACAACTAGCTTTTGCCCGCGACTTCGTTCGCATGGAATAGTGACTTCCGGCAGATTTTTGGTTTTACCCACGTAGTTCCCGATCTCGCGGGATCTTTTCAGGAATGAAATGTGGAAGATATTCTAGGGAACTCTTCAAAAATCAACATAATTTCCACGACAGTACCGAAGCGCTCGGCCGATGCCCAACCAAATGCGTGTAACGAAACCATAGCGCGATCTATTTCGATCCCAACGCCATCTATCGAGCATAGTGACAACTCGGATTATTTATTTATACTCCGTTCGGGCATTTACTTTGTACTAAAAGTTTTACTATATTGATATTATTTTTTTCATACCTTTTTACTATTTTTACCTTTTTCCGATGAATTTTCAGTACTGAATTGATGCCGACGCTTGACCAATAGATGGCGCTGTATGTCCGGAATAAATTTTATTTTTTGTTATAAAAACTATCCTATGTCCTTTCTCAAGTTCCAAACTATGTCTGTACCAAATTTCACACAAATCGGTTCAGCAGTTTAGGCGCGAAGCAAAGACAGACAGACAGACAGACAGACAGAGTTACTTTCGCATTTATAATATTAGTTTAAATTTAAATAATAATTTAGGATACAAAACAAGTAAACCGTTTTCCTTTTAAAACAATAAATTCTTCAAAACTAATAAAACGAGGTTCAACTAGCCAGGTCGCATTTTTTTGACGTTGACGCATTTTTCACTTAACTTTTCTGAGAAATAGTAATACAGTCTTTACAAAAAGAGTTTTCAAAAACATTTTATATGAAGGGGCTATCCGCTATACATAAATAAACGTTCGGTTGAAAACACAGTGTTTACTGTCCGTCTATCATTCGTACTAATTTGACAGTTTTAAGATCCAAGTCTTATGACAACCAGTCTGACACTGTATCCCCTAGTCAAAGAGTAAAGTAATATACAGGGCCCTTAGTAAATGTGTTGTGTGTCAGACAGACAGTCGCTCTGTAACATACTGGTGTTCAGCTGGCGAGGAGACTGGAAGCCGAAAACAACATAGTTTGAGAAAAAAGGTTATCTACCATACCTGAATTGATTGATGAAAAAGCTCTTCCGATTAAAAATACTTCCGATTATATGCCAAAGTCTTTCTCCATTAACTTTTCAGTTTTAATTCTCATTAAACCTTCGTTATCTTGTTATTAAATCTAAATGATTTGTGTCAGATTCACTCATCTGTTGAAATGGAGGTTTCAAATCTGATGGAAGGTATTTTAAGATTTGGTTGAACCAAAGTTATGACAAGACTTTTTAATAAATGTAACCATATCTAATATTTATCTCAAAAAGAGGAGGTTTTCAATTCGTCCGATATATATTTTTTACCTATGACATGCAATGTCCGATGAAATTGTGTATAAGTAGACTTCAAAACATTATTTTCATCGAAGGGTATACCTATATCAAAAGTAGTCCCAAACAAATTTCATAAAAATCGATAAAAAAAATCTTTTTATTTTTAATTGAAGATGTTTTTATTTACATTTAGACATGTGTAAACAATTACTTTAGTTTCAACTAAATAATAAAATTGTGTCACAAGTTTTACTAATATTTAAATCACATGCACATATAAACACCCAGATTTGGATCAAACATTTGTGCCATACACAAACAAATGTTTGTCGAATGCAGCCACTTACAACCTTTTAAAATAGAAGCAGTCCTTTTGAGGAGTATCATATACTTAATTTAATTACTTTCCTCGTCTTCTCCAACAAGAAAAACCTCTACCATCTAATTAAAAAAATAACCCAAAAAATTCCACACTTTTCCTAATTCAATTCGTTCTAATTTCTTCCGAGAATCAGCCGAAATTCGCGCGCCTTTTTAAATAGTTCGCGAACCGAACTTAAAATTCAAATTCTTCCGTAATGCCTGCCAAATTGGTTTAATAATACCAAAAATCGCTCTATATATTTTTTCGCCGTCAAAAATGCTAAATAGCACCCTAAACGGTAATTGGTAAGGGAAAATATGATAATAGCCGTATAAAAACCTTTGTGGTATACACCCTCGTTATTTTTTACGAGTTGCAACACTGAGGTACGATTTCCCGCGCAATTCTCGTCGGCCATGTTGCTTTTATTTTGATGGAGCATTGAATTTGTTTGACATAGAAAAATGGAAATGGAAATGGGTTTTTTTGTTTTTTGATATTTCGGGGTTATTGTAAATGAACGGGTTTTTTTGAAGTTTTGCATTTTGTTATCAATTTGAATTTTTAATGTATGATGATATACATACTCGTATATAAAAATATTATTTATTTATTTATGTATTTTACAAATTTATGTACACAAACAGGAAAAGAAAAGTGGAACAGGACATAAGAGGAAATATGTACAAAGGTACTGCTTAATTCTAAAAGAGATCTCTTCCAGCAGACCTGCGAAAGGAGAAGAACATGAAATTTGCAGACAAAGTGTACAATAGTTACATAGGAAAAAAAAGTTTATAGAATCATAATATTAGATCGTTTTTACTCTTCACTCGGTCTTTTTTTCGAAATGTAAATGCCATAATTCAAATATTGCTAATAGAGTAACTTGTTTTCAATTAACTTACATTATAATTATGTATAAACAAATTGAAAAACGGACGCATATTTTTGCTTATTCCTATAAAAAAAGATTTTTCTTAACTCAAATCTCGGTTTCCGAATAAATTGAAATTTTTCGTGTTTAGTCTGGATACAATACGGTTAGCCTAAAAGTTAAATAAATGAATGAATGACGCCTGTTTCCCGTAGGGGTAGGCAGAGACCACTTCTTTCCACTTGCTACGATCCTTACACTTGTTTCGTTTCATCCACTGTCATTATTCCCTTCATACATGCTGTTCGGTTTCGGGTTCTCTTGTTTTTTATAATTATTTGCTACTAGCTGTGCCCGCAACTTTGTTCGCGTGGATGACGAAACTTATCAATGAGTTTTTTTGTGAAAATTGCTATTCGGGTAGAACGTTATATGTCACAACTTTTTTATTTATGACCCGATTGACATAAAATAAATGATGACATAAAATGACACTAAATGATAAGTGAAGCATACTACAATATGTTAGTGAAAACCGTATCTAAATCGAATGAGCCGTTTCTGATATTAGCGTGCACAAACACACAGAAAAACCGACAAACAGACAAAAAAAAATGATTACAATACAATTTCGGGTTCGGCATCGATATAATAACAACCCCTGCTACTTTTCTTATAAATATTTCCATTGTACAGACACCACTTTTCTACATTTTTATTATATGTATAATAATAGATAATTCCGACTCCATAATTATGTGTTATATGGATGTCTTGACCAATGACAGATCGCAAGCAGGATAACAACTATTAAGACTTTCCGAAGCTGTTATAACCTTAAAGTTAAAGCCTTATTACAGAACACCCTTCTCTTGCGCCATTACATGCATGGCGGTAACTTATGGCACTAAACACGCGCCATATTTTGTTCCCCTTATAATAAAGATTTATGATCTGCTAAACATTATAGTTTGATGTTTAGACATCTTTATGTGGCCACAAAATATGTATGAAGATATTAAGGGGCTGAGTAAGTCATGCAGTTGAACAGATCATTTAAAAAGCTCTTAAATAAATAATAAATGCGGACAACATCACATACATTGTTCTAAACCCAAAGTAAGTAGCTGAAGCACTTGTGTTATGGAATCAGAGACAACGATACCACAAACACCTAGACCCGAGACTATGCAGAAAAATGGTTTACTATATTGACTCGTCGGGTTACCTAGGACCTGAGAGCTAGCGAGACCTTGATTCATTGACATATTCTATCATTCAAGAAAACTGTTTGTTTTAAAACTGATGAGTTTCGCTGCAGCGCTTAATAAGCGTTATATCGTCTAATCGAACTATGAAATTCAAAATTCTTTAACCAACTTCATCAGAAAGAGATTTTCAATTGAAACAATCGACTAATTATATTTTCGTTACGAGCAATGATATTCTAATAAACAGATATGTTATAAGCGTGCAATCGTGAAGACTCGAAAACGTCCTCATTGGGACGTATTGCCTTTCAACAACAACACTATTTGTCTCTTTTTTTCTTATGGGTTATATCGTGCTATCTCTTTTGTATAATTTTGACTTATAGTGACATGTATGTCAGTTGCCGCTGCTGCGCGGAACACCTTTTTCGATTGTTTTGT
Organism: Autographa gamma; assembly: GCA_905146925.1. Lineage (NCBI taxonomy): Eukaryota > Metazoa > Arthropoda > Insecta > Lepidoptera > Noctuidae > Autographa > Autographa gamma. Next base: position 5,209,166 of record LR989879.1, read on the forward strand.
ATGTGTATAACATATCTGTTTATTAGAATATCATTGGTTTCGAGATTTTTATTTGAACACTGACATTTTCCCCTACCTTACTAAAAAAGCTTCAAAGCATTTATCCTATTAGAAATTTAATTTAATTTGTAGACCTAACCTATCTACTACTTAAGTGACCCTTTAGAAGTACTCCCATACAATTTTCTTAGTCATTATTTTTACATTTATATTTTTCTTCCAGGACGCCGGCGACTACGTCTGCCAGATATCGGACCGAGTCGCCCGGGACCAAGTGCACACAGTCGAGGTCCTCGTCCCGCCGAGCGTGCGCGCATCGCCCGAGTCGCGGCATGCGGCGGCGAGGCGCGGCGGGGCTGCTGTGCTCGAGTGTCGAGCCGCGGGAAACCCTGTGCCGACTGTCACGTGGCATAAACTTGTGAGTTGTTATATTGTTTGACTCATAAATTAGTAAAAAAAAATAATTAAAATGTCAAAATTTACCAAATGGGCAGGACTCTAATAGACTACGGGCCCATGAACAAAATGGATGGGTCATATGAACCACCAGGTGACGTATATAGGACGATAGAAGAGCATAAAATAATAAGATTCAGCACTATGCCGTCACTTGTGATCAGTCCAACTGGGTGCTGGTGAGAATTCAAAAGTGCAGCTAGAATGAGTACATTTTGGTCATTTATTTCTGTACGGCATTGTTACCATCGAATAGATCCATGAACAATAATAAGAAAGCGCGCAGTGCCGTATAAAAATGGTGGTCCAAAAAGTTGGTATTTTAGTTTTACTTTCTGTCAATTTCCAGGGTAAATTTGGTCATTTGATTCTGTACGGCGTCAGTTTCATACTGTTTCAATACAGCTTCTAATCCATTATCTAAAAAATATTATCTATGCATGAAATACTTTCAAAATAAATAATTTTATGTTGTTCAAATCACCCCTCGGACCACGGAATGAAGGTGGGTTGCAACCCTCGATTTTTTCCCCTTGTTCAAAGATTTTTGTACGGCGTTGCGGAATAATGGATTAGAAGCTGTATTGAAACAGTATGAAACTGATGCCGTACAGAATCAAATAACCAAATTTACCCTGGAAATTGACAGAAAGTAGAACTAAAATACCAGCTTTTTGGACCACCATTTTTGTACGGCACTGCGCGCTTTCTTATTATTTTTCATGGATCTATTCGATGGTAACAATGCCGTACAGAAATAAATGACCAAAATGTACTCATTCTAGCTGCACTTTTGAATGCTCACCAGCACCCAGTTGGACTGATCACAAGTGACGGCATAGTGCTGAATCTTATTATTTTATGCTCTTCTATCGTCCTATATACGTCACCTGGTGGTTCATATGACCCATTAATTTTGTTCATGGGCCCGTAGTCTATAAGGGTAGGTTCATATGCGTCGGAAAAGGCAGGTGGATAGATGGAGTGGTAAAGCAATTGATGAAGTGGTTGATTGGTTGATGAAAAGATTGATTAATAAGTTATTACATAGATTGGTGTATAGATAGATAGATTGATCAATGATATTTTGATTGAGAGATTTAGTAATTGATTGGTTAACCAATAGATAGATTGATTGGTTGCTAGGTTGATTGATAAAAAATAGACAGTAATTCGATTGTTTAACAAATGGTTGTGTAATAAATAAGTTAAAAAAAAACTGTATTCAGACGCTCCGCTGATATGTGACAGCAAAGACCGTGTTATAAATTAGTGAAGAGCTGTCATTAATTGGGTGATTGAATGTTTGATGAATTGATAGACAATTAAATATGTATTTTTATAAAAAAATGATAAAGTTTTATTTAATTTTAGTACAAAAACTGGTTCAATAGACTAAGGGGCATCTTATATATGAAGTAGGTGATTCCCGTGTTTCAGAACGACACTAACACGCGGCTGGGAGAAGGCCCACAGTTACAACTCTCGCGACTTGAGAGGGGACACAGCGGTCGGTACGCCTGCACTGTCGATAACGGAGTCGGCGCACCTCTAGTCGCTGAGTTCCAACTACAGGTTCTATGTAAGTAGTTAATATTAATCTGTAACTGTTAGGCATGCCTCTCATACAGAGAACGAGTATTGATGAGCTTGTGAGCCCCACGGTGGGTGCCATTACCGAAGCTGTTAATAACACCAGCCTGTAACTGTCCCACTGCAGGCCTCTCATACAGAGAACGAGCATTGATGAGCTTGTGAGCCCCACGGTGGGCGCCATTACCGAAGCTGTTAAGAAACCCAACCTGTAACTGTCCATATAGTGTAGCATATAGACAGGCTCCATTAATAACTAATGAAAATTCTCACTGGAATTAAATAGACACAAATCAGTAACTTTTGCAAGCCTTGTGATAAGTGCTTGTTTCTTCTTAATGAACCATTGCAACTCTTCTAGAAGACCTAGAATAGTTTTATGCTTTCTAACAGTCTAATAATTTATGCTTTATTTGCAGATCCCCCAGAAATTACAGTGGAGCGATCATGGGTGCATACCGGGGAAGGTTTCAGAGCTGAACTCTTATGTACTGTGTTAGCTGACCCACCGGCAGAAGTAAGTTGACACTGCTACCACAAATAAAATATAAATATCCATCCAATAAACAAACATAAATTCAATTATTTTGATGTCATTTTGTCTCTTTTTTTAATTCAGATCAGTTTACTTGCTTATTCCGTTTTAACCGACTTCCAAAATGAGCAGTATTCAAATACCTCAAAACGTTTGGTAGACTCTACTCGTGATCAGAGGGCTGGTTTGTTCCTTGCACAGAGAATCGGCATAGCCATTCAACGTGGCAATGCTGCCAGCCTTCTGGGCACGTTCCCCGCCATTGACAGGGATGACAAAGAATTTTTTGACGTCGGTTTCTGTTTTACATTAATGTGACCTTATCAAATTCAGATTTTATCACAGTATTTTTCTTGATGAGGAACGATTGACGAAAAAGTGTATAAGGCGAGTGTGAATGACAGTGTTGGAAGGGGTAGACCTAGGCGGACGTTTCTAGACCAAATCAGAGACGTCTTGAAAAAACGCCAGGTCAAGAGTACCCGAAACCGAAGAGCATGTATGAAGGGAATTATGACAGTGGATGAAGCGAAACAAGTATGTAGACGTAGCAAGTGGAAAGAAGTGGTCTCTGCCTACCCCTACGGGAAACAGGCGTGATTATATGTATGTATGTATTTTTCTTAAATTCCCGTTTCAATATTATCAGGTAACGTGGTACCAGAACTCGTTTCCCTTGAGCGCGTCGGAGCGAGTGACGATGTCGGCGCGCGGGAACAATCACACGCTACTCATAGCCAACGTGCAGCCCGAAGACTTTGGGAATTACAGGTACAGTGGAGCAAATACATAAGCTATCTGTCATTAATGTCATTTCCTGTTAGTTACCACCATTTAAAGAATTACAGGTAACAGTGAAACAAATACACTAGCCATCCTTAGCTAGCCTTTAACTTAAATAGTTTCCTTTCAGTTACACCATTGAAAAGTAAAAAATGGTCATCATAAACACTTGATAAGTTAAACGACCTCGACCTCGCTCGCAGGCGGGAACCTGGCGCGTTGTGCCTATTGTGAATCAGTGTACTTGTGTGCGTGCGCTCATCGCCACTTTTAGGTGTGTTTATTGCTACATGCCTTTTTAGGTTGCTGAGGTGAGCTGCAGTAATATCCACTCGTTCGATTTTCAGTGAACAAAAACGAAGAAATATAACTTTTGTTTTAAGTTTTTCATTATACCGCAACTATTATAGATTCTGAGCCAGCTATAAAATTTTGGACGGTCATTATAAATAACCCTGTATGGCATTTCTGTTACGTCCAGATCCAGCGAACGAGCAACAAATAAGCAGCTCGCGAACTGTTAGCTATAGATCAATTAAAACCAAACATTACAAATGATCATGCTCATCACACAAACATGTGTCCTGAGTGGGGATGACCCCGAGCCCCGGTATAACAGTCAGGATCACTAACCTCTAGACCAGCAGACCCGAAAAAATATTTCGATGGCCGTCAAAAATTAAACCTGTATGAAATTTCTACATAATAAAAGTCTCGGGTCGAGTCTGGATGAGGCTGGCACAGGACCGTATAATATGGCACGAAAAAGGGGAGGCTTATGCCCAGCAGTGGGAGGAAAAGGGCTGTGGATGATGATGATCATGAAGTTTCTACTACACCGTTTACTTTCTGGCTTTCGATATCTAAATGTTGCGTTGTCCGTTCCCCAGTTGCGTGGCGGACAACAGCCTGGGGCGCGCGCGGCAGCACGTGGAGGTGTCGGGGCGGCCCGGGCCCGCGCGCTTCACCTCCGCCCCTCTCGCGCGCTCGCACACGCGCTACATGCTCGCCTTCGCCGTCGACAGCTACCCGCCGCTCGACGAGCTGCGGCTGCTGTACCGGCAGCTGGCGGTGAGTATATCGTTACACCCACACCTGCTATGCGATGCGGACAACAGTCTCGCGCGCTCGCACACGCGCTACATGCTCGCCTTCGCCGTCGACAGCTACCCGCCGCTCGACGAGCTGCGGCTGCTGTACCGGCAGCTGGCGGTGAGTATATCGTTACACCCACACCTGCTATGCGATGCGGACAACAGTCTCGCGCGCTCGCACACGCGCTACATGCTCGCCTTCGCCGTCGACAGCTACCCGCCGCTCGACGAGCTGCGGCTGCTGTACCGGCAGCTGGCGGTGAGTATATCGTTACACCCACACCTGCTATGCGATGCGGACAACAGTCTCGCGCGCTCGCACACGCGCTACATGCTCGCCTTCGCCGTCGACAGCTACCCGCCGCTCGACGAGCTGCGGCTGCTGTACCGGCAGCTGGCGGTGAGTATATCGTTACACCCACACCTGCTATGCGATGCGGACAACAGTCTCGCGCGCTCGCACACGCGCTACATGCTCGCCTTCGCCGTCGACAGCTACCCGCCGCTCGACGAGCTGCGGCTGCTGTACCGGCAGCTGGCGGTGAGTATATCGTTACACCCACACCTGCTATGCGATGCGGACAACAGTCTCGCGCGCTCGCACACGCGCTACATGCTCGCCTTCGCCGTCGACAGCTACCCGCCGCTCGACGAGCTGCGGCTGCTGTACCGGCAGCTGGCGGTGAGTATATCGTTACACCCACACCTGCTATGCGATGCGGACAACAGTCTCGCGCGCTCGCACACGCGCTACATGCTCGCCTTCGCCGTCGACAGCTACCCGCCGCTCGACGAGCTGCGGCTGCTGTACCGGCAGCTGGCGGTGAGTATATCGTTACACCCACACCTGCTATGCGATGCGGACAACAGTCTCGCGCGCTCGCACACGCGCTACATGCTCGCCTTCGCCGTCGACAGCTACCCGCCGCTCGACGAGCTGCGGCTGCTGTACCGGCAGCTGGCGGTGAGTATATCGTTACACCCACACCTGCTATGCGATGCGGACAACAGTCTCGCGCGCTCGCACACGCGCTACATGCTCGCCTTCGCCGTCGACAGCTACCCGCCGCTCGACGAGCTGCGGCTGCTGTACCGGCAGCTGGCGGTGAGAATATCGTTACACCCACACCTGCTGTGCGAACAACCCGATTTGTAGCTTTTGCCATCTTCAATTTTCCCAGTTCCAATCTTCAAATTTCCAATTTCCTTATCTTCCATTTTCCCGATTCCTTCTTCTTGATAAACCCAATTCCCGTGTCGTAGCATATACCACATTCCTTTTTCCTAATTCGTAGCACTTACCATCTTCCATTTTAACAATTCGTAGCATTTACCATCTTCAACTTTCCCATTTCGTAGTATTGACCATTTAAAATATTCCCATTTCGTGGCGACACCCTTCTTCGATGTACCCAATTCGTAATATTTACTATCTCAATTTTTCTCGATTCGTAGTAACTCCTTTCTTAGATTTACCCAATTCGTGCCTACATTACAGGGTTTTTCTATCACACATGAAAATTATCTGCAGTTTTATCAATGCTCATTTGAAAACCCCTTTTTTGTACGTACTGTTTTGTTGCCTTCCTTTGATATTGATGTTACCAACAATTTAAACAATTTTCATTTTAAAATGCCTTATATTCGTGTTTACTTGACGTGCTCATCTTTACATGTTATTATATCGTCCACAGATCAACGAGTCCTTCCAGCAGCCAGGCCGCTGGCACGACGTGGTGATCCCCGCGCCCGCCCCCGCCGGCGCCCTCACGCACCGCGTCGCGCACGAGCTGCGCGCGCTGCAGCCCGGCGCTGTGTACGAGGCCATCGTGCAGGCCAAGAACAGATACGGCTGGAACGAGGTGGGTTATAGAGGGTATCACATGTATACAGGGGCCATACAGCTCACGCACCGCGTCGCGCACGAGCTGCGCGCGCTGCAGCCCGGCGCTGTGTACGAGGCCATCGTGCAGGCCAAGAACAGATACGGCTGGAACGAGGTGGGTTATAGAGGGTATCACATGTATACAGGGGCCATACAGCTCACGCACCGCGTCGCGCACGAGCTGCGCGCGCTGCAGCCCGGCGCTGTGTACGAGGCCATCGTGCAGGCCAAGAACAGATACGGCTGGAACGAGGTGGGTTATAGAGGGTATCACATGTATACAGGGGCCATACAGCTCACGCACCGCGTCGCGCACGAGCTGCGCGCGCTGCAGCCCGGCGCTGTGTACGAGGCCATCGTGCAGGCCAAGAACAGATACGGCTGGAACGAGGTGGGTTATAGAGGGTATCACATGTATACAGGGGCCATACAGCTCACGCACCGCGTCGCGCACGAGCTGCGCGCGCTGCAGCCCGGCGCTGTGTACGAGGCCATCGTGCAGGCCAAGAACAGATACGGCTGGAACGAGGTGGGTTATAGAGGGTATCACATGTATACAGGGGCCATACAGCTCACGCACCGCGTCGCGCACGAGCTGCGCGTGCTGCAGCCCGGCGCTGTGTACGAGGCCATCGTGCAGGCCAAGAACAGATACGGCTGGAACGAGGTGGGTTATAGAGGGTATCACATGTATACAGGGGCCATACAGCTCACGCACCGCGTCGCGCACGAGCTGCGCGCGCTGCAGCCCGGCGCTGTGTACGAGGCCATCGTGCAGGCCAAGAACAGATACGGCTGGAACGAGGTGGGTTATAGAGGGTATCACATGTATACAGGGGCCATACAGCTCACGCACCGCGTCGCGCACGAGCTGCGCGCGCTGCAGCCCGGCGCTGTGTACGAGGCCATCGTGCAGGCCAAGAACAGATACGGCTGGAACGAGGTGGGTTATAGAGGGTATCACATGTATACAGGGGCCATACAGCTCACGCACCGCGTCGCGCACGAGCTGCGCGCGCTGCAGCCCGGCGCTGTGTACGAGGCCATCGTGCAGGCCAAGAACAGATACGGCTGGAACGAGGTGGGTTATAGAGGGTATCACATGTATACAGGGGCCATACACTACTATTCTATAGGAATAAAGGAGAGCTGAATGGCCCTAGTAATCTTCTGAAAAAGGCTACTGTGTGTTGGATCAGGGCCTTTTAAAAGATGCTGGTTCAGTAACCAGCATATTTTAATAAGCACAATAAGAATACCCAGCGTAAAATAAGAAATGAATGCAAAAAGAGAAAAACGGTCTTTACGTCTGCCCATTGTCTGCCTTTGTCCATAGCACCTAAAAAGACATTGGATCGTCGGGCTCTTAAACCTCAATCAACCTCGAAAAATTCATTTCAATTTGATTCATTTCCACACTAAAATCTCCTTATTGCACCCTAAGTAAAAAGGAACATTAGAGGAGGACAGAGGCGAAAACCAAACCTAGATAATAACTCTTTACTAATAATTTACTTACTTTTTTGGATCTGCATTTCCTTTTCTCGCACTTGACCAAATACTTTGAAAGCAAAACAACAGCGATAGTTTTGAATACCTAATTTTGAAGTCTCGCCAACCGCCTTCTCTCTTAATGTTCACTAATCCTAAATTATACTTTTTTCTTCCAGGTGAGCGACATCTTCCAGTTCCACACACTCGGCGGGTCCCACACGGCGCACGCAGACGAACTAACGCCAATGTTCTCATCGACAGATAGAATAAAACTCGCTAAATACGCCATTTTATTCGCCTTGAACTTCATACTCGCCATTTTCATTTAATTCGACCAATACCGTTCGGGAACCTTTTGGAACTTATTTTTTTAATCGTGAAACGATGAGACACCAACACGTTCTAGATTTAAGCTTTTTTAAGAGTTGTGATGGCTGTTTTTAAAATACTGATGCCATTTTTTTTATTGTTTTGTAAAACGTTGTAAGTTTTGGTCGTTTGCGCGCGATTTTTAAATGAGCATTCACTTTTTATGCGATCAAAATCAATTTACATTCAAAACTATTGTCAAAACACAAAATAATCGTTTTTTTTAATTCTATTATACTTGAAAAACGTAAAATCTAAATATTTTCGCAAATAAACTGTCAAAAATCGCGCGCAAATGTAACCACAGGTAATAATTTAAAATGGCTTTTAACGACGCTTATAATATTAGTGTTACCATACCTCGAATACATTCTACCATTTTGTATAAAGCGCATCAAATTAGGGTTCCTTGGATAAAATATTTTATACTTCTTTTCTAAGGTTTTTCTTGACGCACATTATTTTTAAGAACAGAATATTTAGCTACTTCATTTCAACTTAATTTAAAGGTTTTCTGACGGTTTTTTAGGTCATAATGTTTTTGAAAATATAATTGAAAATAAATAATTGTACAAGTTTTAGCCATTGTCATTAGGAAAAAATAATATTTTCTAGTAATAACATTAACAAGCAACTTGTTATTTTATTTCTACAATAAAATATGAATCTAAAGGAACCTTAAACCTAGTACATAAATACTTTTAATAATTTCGCATAAATCCAGCTTTTGACAGTAATTGAAAAACAAAATATTTTACTATAACATCCATTATAAAGTGAATTTATTAATATATGTAGGTATAATAATATTGTAAGTATTTCCTGACCGAGAATTGAAAAAGCTAGCAAAAAGATTTTACATGAGCTTAAAATAAACAGGCTGGTAAAAATGACGTTTTAAATGTACAAAAAATATAGTGGAGTGCGTTTCATCGAATAGCTCCTTTGTTATGTTGGCACTTCTGTTCGTTTTACTGTACCTATTCAATGGAAAACACAGGGATGCCAACTGCATAAGTTCATAAGAACTATTCGCTGAAATAGACTTCTAAGAGCATAGGTACTAAAATCGACTGAACTATCAGAAAAAACGACGGCAAAAATGGTAAATGGCGCGTATAATTTTTATATTTGATTATTTTTTTTATTTTCACACTACTAAAAACTCCGTATTTTTGGGGAAAACGAACAGACCAATGACATTTTAGAGCGATGATGGTTTAAAATATAGATCGTAGTTTTACGCTATTAAATTAATTAAAAACCTGTGTATTATAAGCTCATGTAAATACCAGACAATTGGATTTGGATATGCAAGTATAAAAAGTGACATTACAAATGACATCATACACCAAAATAAAATTTAGTTCTTCTGTGATTATCAATAATAAATGTTTTTTAATGAAAAGGTTATAACCATAATCACTTACTTTCTGTAAAAATATGTTTTTTCATTTTCTATATTCAGTGCAGTTTTGTATTTTTAACGCTATTATAGCTAACCGCTGATTAAATTTTGATAAAAGTTTTTAGGCCATGAAAAAAGAACATATTAAGATATAACTTTTAATCGTGAAAATAGCTATCTACCGCTACTATTATAAAATTGTAATAGTTTCTCGTATATTTGTAACAATATATTTTTTTTCCTATAAGATTTTTTGACGATTTCCGATCCCAAATTTTTGGAATCCAGGTTTCCTCCCGATGTTTTCCTTCACCGTTTGTCAGAAGTGTCTTAGAATAATTAAGATAGTACATATAACTTTTGAAAAGGTACATTGGTACTTGCCCGGGTTCGAACCTGCAACCTCGTGCATACAAGTCCGTTCATTGAACCGCTGAACTAGCCAACCCGCAGAGAGCAAGCGTGGTGATCAATGCTCGTGCCTTCTCTATATGGGAAGAGGCCTGTGCCCGGCATTGGGACGATTATAGGCTGGATTATTATTGTGTTATAAGTTTTTTTGGTGTATGGTGTCAATACTTCCCATTGTGAGTAGAATCATAGTTATTTATGTTAAGTAAGCAATAATGAAGTTAGTGATAATGCTGTAGAAGTAAATAATGTGTACTTTATTTATTTTCGAGCGTTTCATGTATATTGGTGTCGGCGTGTGGTCGTGAATGGGGATCAAAAGCTTTTTTTACACAATTTTTAACCGGTTACAAAAAAGGAGGAGGTTCTCCCATTCGATTTTTTTTTTATTCGGAAGCTTGTGCTTTCAGTGCAGCATTGTGGTACCATTTCAATTTACAAATGAATATATGGTCGGTTTTTTTGTAAGAATTATTTGCCTTTACACTCTGATCATTTAATAAGTTATGTTGATTTATTATACTCAAATTAAACCTAATAAATGTCATGTTACACTTTAAAAGGGCGCTATTTTTGAGTGATTGTGGAAAAATGTTTCGCAGCATTGCTGGTCAAACGCACAAAATTATTTGCTAATTACTGTGTCTTTACTCTTTAGGCATAAATAATTAAAGATATGATCAGTCTACTTTATGTAAATATTTGAACATGGTTGTGTAACGTAAAGCGTGTATTTTATAAAATGCACAAATTTCAATTAATTAAAATATATTTCAATTTAGTTTTGTTACAATTCCAACACTAAAAAGCTAAAAAGGTTTTTTTTGTCACTTGGGAAACCCAGTGCATTCGTGCATATTACAATTATTTCTCAAAAATCTTTATGTCGTATTTTTTTAAATGTAAGTATAATCGTCCATTTTGTATTTTATTCTTCCCCATTCATTACCACATTGTAAGGAGATATATCGATAACTTGTATATTAGGTGCAATATTAATTTTAGAGAAAATTCGGAAGCAATACTTAAAACACATCACTAGGTTTTGGTAAGAAAAAAAATGTAGCGAAATTTATGACTCCTCTACATTTTGTCTATGCTAAAATATTTTAAGTACCAAACTTGACGTTATAGACTCTGTCTCATATAAGAAGTCCCGCGGCGAGTCGTGTAACTAAAAGGTAAAAATTAACATTGGATATAGGAGCAGACTATTAAAGTAGGAAATCAATTAAATATGTATTATGTGTGTCTTAATCTGATATTGTTTCTGTAAAAACAGGTAAGATAGAAAAAATATCAAAAATCAAGTAATTTTATTTTGCGACACTAGCGCCATCCCCACGGTACTTTTTTCATGAGACAGAGTCTACATTAAATTTAACAAAAAAATATAAATTAAAGCCGCATTTAAATTGAAAAATATAGTTTTTTGGGGTTTGTGATGACAATTTCAAAATGTATATGATATATGTAGAGGAGTTTCTAATTATATTTTTATTAAAATCATGTCGCTTAAATGTTCAAAGAAATTTAAAATAATACACAATAAATATATAAGTTACAAAACTAAATACTTATATATATATATTTTTTTTTGGTAATTTTTCAGATATTCTGTCAAGAACTTTGATAACAAACCTTTTTTTTTTTAATTTTCTTAATGAAATAAAGAAGAAAAAATCTTTGAGCATTTAATCTAAAATCATTTACTAAGCCATATTTATTTAATAAAATATTTATAAACCACTGCCAATAAATAATTTTACACCATTTATATTTAAACTAAGTCTTTATTTCTGTCATTAAAAACATAGTTATTGTAATTAATCGGCCATAACTCTATTAAGAGAATTTAGGTGTAAAATTTTTTAGAAAAAAAATCGGTACATAATATGAAAATATCTATATTATTATTATTATTATAGTTCAAGTAAAGTGTACATTGATGGGCTGTAGAAAATCGCCTTTTTATTTGTGGAAAATAAAATAAAAACTGAACCCTGTATGTAGTAAATAAACATGTAAGTTTATTATAAAATTGTGTTTTAATATATTAAAACCTGTAACTGTCCCACTGCAGGCCTCTCATACAGAGAACGAGCATTGATGAGCTTGTGAGCCCCACGGTGGGCGCCATTACCGAAGCTGTTAATAACACCAGCCTGTAACTGTCCCACTAAAGGCCTCATATTGAGCATTGATCATCATGCATGTTTCTCATAACAGCTATCTACAATTACTGTCTCATTGTAGGACAATTTACAAAAAAAATGTTTAAAACTTATTTGTTGGGTCAAAAATTGGTATTACCTTTTTATTGAACATTTAATTAACTAAGGCTCTAAGGCAGCACTACGGTTTTTTTTTCCGCAAGCGGTAAGCCGTGAACCCGCAAAACCACCCGAGACGGACACGCTAAGGTTAAGAACCACAAAAGTAGCCATGATTTATTCAGTTCTACAACTTTTACGCGGTTTTTCCCCGCTAGCAATTGTCTAACAGAAAACGGTTTAAAAATCTGTCGCGGAAAAAACCGTCAGTCCGGCCGCTTCCATTAGTTTTCTTTACTCATAAAATCAGGCGGTTAATATCCAGTGGTTTAACCGTAGTGCGGTCTTAGCCTAAGACATTATTAAACTTGGAGGTGGTGGTTACTTACTGGTTTATGTTCCAATAAATGATTTTGATTTGATATGATCTGAAACTTTGGTAGCTTATTCGTCTTACAAGGATGGCAATACTCAATAACTGTCAAAACCTCGAACTCAAAAGACAAGATTTCAAAATCAAACTACTGTCAATGGGAAAAAAATCAAACAAATATGAGTGACAGTTGTATGCATTGGTGTTTTGTGTTTAATTTTAATAAATAAATAAATAATATGAATTAAAATGTCTTCAATAACACTCAAAAATGAAGTAACTGTCGATGAGCTAGTATGCATAGCATGTTTAAGTAAAAACAGGAAGTTATTTAGCATACAACAGACGAAAATTTGTCAAGCTTATAAGAATCTAGTTGGATTCGAAGTAAGTGGTATTACTTAAGATTATTAATAAAATTAAATAGCTAAACAGGCACATTTAGTATATCAACAAGAGTTACAATCATAAATCATAGAATCTTACGAATAAACAATATTAAATGTGCGTTAACAGCGACACATAATAATTTATGTTCAAGTTTTTATTACTCTATTTCAGTTATTTATTTCAAAAAAGAAGCATAATTCAAAAACATTATTGTAGATAGTTGATCTCTATCTTACCTTACTTTAAAGACATCAATATATTAAATATAAAACACAAAGTTTACCCTACTGAAAAATATAATTATAATACCAGCCTATAAAGGTCCCACTGCTGGGCACAGGCCTCTTCCCATATAGAGAAGGCATAGCATTGATCACCATGCTTGCTCCCTTTTGGAATCCTCAGGTAGTCTTCAGGAAGTGTCTTAGAATAATAAAGAAACTTAAAATACATATTAATCTTTCTTCCAGGTGACACCTTATGATGGCTACCCCCAATACATATGTACTTATTGCACAAACCTTTTAATTAAGTTCAACATGTTTAAGAAGCAGTGCATACAAGCTAGATTATATCTAGACGAAGCGAGAATAAGGAATAGTGCTGTAAGTACAAACTAAATATTCTTTATATACTGAAAATTATTATAAATTAATTAAATGCGGACAACATCACATACATTGCTCTGAACCCAAAGTAAGTAGCTGAAGCACTTGTGTAATGGAATTCAGAAACAACGAAGGTACCACAAACACCTAGACCCTTGTGTTTTTGTGGTTGAGTGGCGTAAGCACCGGTTTTCAAAGTGTCGCCGCTCTAAGGTCTGTTGTTTGATCCCCGGAAAGGTCAATGTAGAAAAATTGTATTTTCTACATTGCCTCGGGTCTGGGTGTTTAGGGTACCTTTGTAGTTTCAGAACAATGTATGTGACGTTTATTTATTTATTATTTATTTTATATGCAATTTTTTTTCACAAGCAACTCTCAGAGGTCAATAAAATTTTACTCTTTTCAGCTACCAAACTTCGAACACCCAAAACTAAATATAACACAAACAAAAATATCTAGCTACATAGAATCAGAAACAGATTTGCAAACCGACAATTTTGAATATGATGACACCAACTTTAATCTAGATTTACCATCACCTACGGCAAACCTAAAAACATTGCCAGAAAGAAAACTCGAAACTAAACTTAGAAAAACAAAAGACAATTTTATTGAAAAAGAAACCAACATTAAAAGATTTAAAAGTGCTTTTAAAACAAAAGAAATAACAATTGAAAAAGATACTATATTTAGATCAAAAGAAAATTCGAAAAAAGATACCAAACTCAAAAGATCTAGCAGTTTTGAATCTAAAGACAATTCAATCAAAAAAGAAAGCAATCTTAAATCTAAAAGTTTTGAATCTCAAGATAATTTGAAAGCTTTTGAGATACAATTTGATGTGGACATATCAGTGTTAAGCATAGAACAGCAATACAATGATGTGTTGGATAGGAAAATGAGCGGGAATTACTTGAGCAGTCCTTATAAATGTGAGCTCTGTTATAGAGGGTTCATGGGGGATGATCTGCTGAAGAAACATGTGTCGATGCAGCATGATCCGGTAAGTGGGGTTTTTTGTTTATAATAGGGATGATTATGGTAACCAGACAACTGATAAATATACTTATATATTTCTAAATACATACATATTATAGATAAATTACACCCAGACACTGAACAAATGATCGTGCTCATCACACAAACATTTGTACCGGGTAGGAATCGAACCCACGAGCTCCGGTATAGCAGTCAGGGTCTCTAACCACTAGACCAACAGGCCCGTCTAAATAAAAAAATATTAGACACGTATTTTTGTCTTGCCCCGTAAAAAAAGAATTACGAAGACGGCAAGTATAATTCTGGCGTGACGTCACGTCTAAGCAAAAATTGTCCTCCACTCCTGAACTTTAAAGCGGTTTATAAATAAATTTTGACTTTTCATACCTAGTTATCTACCCTAATGTCCCACTGCTGGACAAAGGCATTACATAGAACAGAAATGATTTTATTCTTATTAATTTTATTTAATCATTTATGTACACACAACACATTAACAAAGAATATTTCGTATTTAAAAATTATGTACAAAGGTGCTGCTTATGCTTTATTTCTTCAAGAAACTTCTGCCAGCAGACCCGCGAAAGGAGAAGTCGTCAATATTGGCAGTCAAAGTGTGCGACTCAATTTATAAAGCTAGATTTTTTACAAATACATATAAATACATACATCTACACAAATAATACATAATATATAACTTAAATATATATACGAATATATATAATAACTCATGATTACCACACTTGCTGAAAAAGTATTAAATACTTATAATTTGATCATACACTGTTTTATAAAAAATCTTAAATACCAATTACCAATCTTGTTGTAACTGTCTACCTACCAGAAATAATTTTCTCTGACATGCAAAGTTTTTTTCCAATTGACAGTCTTTTAAAATTTAATAATTAAACATTTAAATTAATACTGCATTGTAATATTTGGATCTTAATTACTTATTTAACTGTGTCTCAATTTAATTTAAGATCTCTCTACAAAAATAAAAAAAGTATTATTTAAAAGTGTTTTTTTTTTACTGACCTGCCTCATTGGCCTAGTGTTGCTAAGCGCGACTGCTACGCTAGAGGTCTTGGGTTCGATCCCCGAGTCGACCAAGTTGTTATTGAGTTTTTCTATGAAATTCTCAGTAGCAGGTCGGAGTTTGGCTTTGTGCCCGGCGGTTAGTGGCAATAGGCTCGCCCCCTATTACATGGGACCTAAACATATCGGCGAACTGTGGGTGTACATTGGTACGCCTCTGCCTACCCCTTCGGGGATACAGGCGTGATGATATGTTATGTTATGCTTTTTTTATAATAAAACGCCGGATTATTTTAATCATTCTTTCTCCTCCTTTCTCTTTCAAACGAACATATTCTCCTACTTTTCTACACTCTTATCTATACAACATTACAGAGTCGCGGCATAGTCTGCGAGTTCTGCAGCTTCCGCTACAAGGACCGGCGCGGTCTGAACCAGCATCTCAAGAGTCATCGCTTGAAGTTCGCCTGCAGGCAGTGCTCCTATGTGTCTAGGACTACGTGAGTAAAAAACCTATTTATATTAACTTAAAAAGAAATTATAAAAAGCTGAAAAAACTGTATATAAATATAAGTGACTCCTTATAATAATAAGATTTTATGTAAGATAAGTTTTTTAATGAAAGCTTTAAAATAAATACTTGTAGGATATCTGATGTTATAGCTAACCATGAAGTTATCATCAAAAATTAAAAAAGGAGCTTCAAGATTCGACACATTTATGTATGTAATATATTGTTGGGACTACTACTTATTACATTTAAATAATACAATGTGATAATACAAAGCCAAAGTCAAAGATCGTTATTGTGAGACAGTGGTTACAAAGGCTCTGTCGCAAAATGACCACTTCTCAAAATGACTACAGGTAGCAAAATGTCCCTTTCTCAAAATGTCCCTTTCTCAAAATGTCCCTTTCTCAAAATGTCCCTTTCGCAAAATGACCACTTCTCAAAATGACTACAGGTAGCAAAATGTCCCTTTCGCAAAATGACCACTTCTCAAAATGACTACAGGTAGCATAATGTCCCTTTCTCAAAATGTCCCTTTCTCAAAATGTCCCTTTCTCAAAATGTCCCTTTCGCAAAATGACCACTTCTCAAAATGACTACAGGTAGCAAAATGTCCCTTTCGCAAAATGACCACTTCTCAAAATGACTACAGGTAGCAAAATGTCCCTTTCGCAAAATGACCACTTCTCAAAATGACTACAGGTAGCAAAATGTCCCTTTCTCAAAATGTCCCTTTCTCAAAATGTCCCTTTCTCAAAATGTCTCTTTCGCAAAATGTCCCTTTCTCAAAATGACTACAGGTAGCAAAATGTTCCTTTCTCAAAATGTCCCTTTCTCAAAATGTCCCTTTCTCAAAATGTCCCTTTCGCAAAATGACCACTTCTCAAAATGACTACAGGTAGCAAAATGTCCCTTTCTCAAAATGTCCCTTTCTCAAAATGTCCCTTTCTCAAAATGTCCCTTTCGCAAAATGACCACTTCTCAAAATGACTACAGGTAGCAAAATGTCCCTTTCTCAAAATGTCCCTTTTGCAAAATGACCACTTCTCAAAATGACTACAGGTAGCAAAATGTCCCTTTCTCAAAATGACTACAGGTAGCAAAATGTCGCTTTCGCAAAATGTCCCTTTCGCAAAATGTCCCTTTCTCAAAATGTCCCTTTCGCAAAATGACCACTTCTCAAAATGATTACAGGTAGCATAATGTCCCTTTCTCAAAATGTCCCTTTCGCAAAATGTCCCTTTCGCAAAATGACTACTTCTCAAAATGACTACAGGTAGCAAAATGTCCCTTTCTCAAAATGTCCCTTTCGCAAAATGACTACTTCTCAAAATGACTACAGGTAGCAAAATGTCCCTTTCTCAAAATGTCCCTTTCGCAAAATGACTACTTCTCAAAATGACTACAGGTAGCAAAATGTCCCTTTCGCAAAATGACTACTTCTCAAAATGACTACAGGTAGCAAAATGTCCCTTTCGCAAAATGACCACTTCTCAAAATAACTACAGGTAGCAAAATGTCCCTTTCGCAAAATGTCCCTTTCTCAAAATATCCCTTTCTCAAAATGTCCCTTTCTCAAAATGTCCCTTTCGCAAAATGTCCCTTTCGCAAAATGTCCCTTTCTCAAAATGTCCCTTTCGCAAAATGACCCTTTCGCAAAATGACCACTTCTCAAAATGACTACAGGTAGCAAAATGTCCCTTTCTCAAAATGTCCCTTTCTCAAAATGTCCCTTTCTCAAAATGTCCCTTTCGCAAAATGACCACTTCTCAAAATGACTACAGGTAGCATAATGTCCCTTTCTCAAAATGTCCCTTTATCAAAATGTTCCTTTCGCAAAATGTCCCTTTCGCAAAATGTCCCTTTCGCAAAATGACTACTTCTCAAAATGACTACAGGTAGCAAAATGTCCCTTTCGCAAAATGACCACTTCTCAAAATAACTACAGGTAGCAAAATGTCCCTTTCGCAAAATGTCCCTTTCTCAAAATATCCCTTTCTCAAAATGTCCCTTTCTCAAAATGTCCCTTTCGCAAAATGTCCCTTTCGCAAAATGTCCCTTTCTCAAAATGTCCCTTTCGCAAAATGACCCTTTCGCAAAATGACCACTTCTCAAAATGACTACAGGTAGCAAAATGTTCCTTTCTCAAAATGTCCCTTTCTCAAAATGTCCCTTTCTCAAAATGTCCCTTTCGCAAAATGACCACTTCTCAAAATGACTACAGGTAGCAAAATGTCCCTTTCTCAAAATGTCCCTTTCTCAAAATGTCCCTTTCGCAAAATGACCACTTCTCAAAATGACTACAGGTAGCAAAATGTCCCTTTCTCAAAATGTCCCTTTTGCAAAATGACCACTTCTCAAAATGACTACAGGTAGCAAAATGTCCCTTTCTCAAAATGACTACAGGTAGCAAAATGTCGCTTTCGCAAAATGTCCCTTTCGCAAAATGTCCCTTTCTCAAAATGTCCCTTTCGCAAAATGACCACTTCTCAAAATGATTACAGGTAGCATAATGTCCCTTTCTCAAAATGTCCCTTTCGCAAAATGTCCCTTTCGCAAAATGACTACTTCTCAAAATGACTACAGGTAGCAAAATGTCCCTTTCTCAAAATGTCCCTTTCGCAAAATGACTACTTCTCAAAATGACTACAGGTAGCAAAATGTCCCTTTCTCAAAATGTCCCTTTCGCAAAATGACTACTTCTCAAAATGACTACAGGTAGCAAAATGTCCCTTTCGCAAAATGACTACTTCTCAAAATGACTACAGGTAGCAAAATGTCCCTTTCGCAAAATGACCACTTCTCAAAATAACTACAGGTAGCAAAATGTCCCTTTCGCAAAATGTCCCTTTCTCAAAATATCCCTTTCTCAAAATGTCCCTTTCTCAAAATGTCCCTTTCGCAAAATGTCCCTTTCGCAAAATGTCCCTTTCTCAAAATGTCCCTTTCGCAAAATGACCCTTTCGCAAAATGACCACTTCTCAAAATGACTACAGGTAGCAAAATGTCCCTTTCTCAAAATGTCCCTTTCTCAAAATGTCCCTTTCGCAAAATGTCCCTTTCTCAAAATGTCCCTTTCGCAAAATGACCACTTCTCAAAATGACTACAGGTAGCATAATGTCCCTTTCTCAAAATGTCCCTTTATCAAAATGTCCCTTTCGCAAAATGTCCCTTTCGCAAAATGTCCCTTTCTCAAAATGTCCCTTTCGCAAAATGACCACTTCTCAAAATGACTACAGGTAGCATAATGTCCCTTTCTCAAAATGTCCCTTTATCAAAATGTCCCTTTCGCAAAATGTCCCTTTCGCAAAATGTCCCTTTCGCAAAATGACCACTTCTCAAAATGACTACAGGTAGCAAAATGTCCCTTTCGCAAAATGTCCCTTTCGCAAAATGACCACTTCTCAAAATGACTACAGGTAGCAAAACGTCCCTTTCTCAAAATGACCACTTCTCAAAATGACTACAGGTAGCAAAATGTCCCTTTCGCAAAATGACCACTTCTCAAAATGACTACAGGTAGCAAAATGTCCCTTTCTCAAAATGTCCCTTTCTCAAAATGTCCCTTTCTCAAAATGTCCCTTTCTCAAAATGTCCCTTTCGCAAAATGTCCCTTTCTCAAAATGTCCCTTTCGCAAAATGACCACTTCTCAAAATGACTACAGGTAGCAAAATGTCCCTTTCTCAAAATGTCCCTCTCTCAAAATGTCCCTTTCGCAAAATGTCCCTTTCGCAAAATGACCACTTCTCAAAATGACTACAGGTAGCAAAATGTCCCTTTCTCAAAATGTCCCTTTCTCAAAATGTCCCTTTCGCAAAATGACTACAGGTAGCAAAATGTCCCTTTCTCAAAATGACCACTTCTCAAAATGACTACAGGTAGCAAAATGTCCCTTTCTCAAAATGTCCCTTTCTCAAAATGTCCCTTTCGCAAAATGTCCCTTTCGCAAAATGACCACTTCTCAAAATGACTACAGGTAGCAAAATGTCCCTTTCTCAAAATGTCCCTTTCGCAAAATGACCACTTCTCAAAATGACTACAGGTAGCAAAATGTCCCTTTCGCAAAATGTCCCTTTCTCAAAATGTCCCTTTCTCAAAATGTCCCTTTCGTAAAATGACCCTTTCTCAAAATGTCCCTTTCGCAAAATGACCACTTCTCAAAATGACTACAGGTAGCAAAATGTCCCTTTCTCAAAATGTCCCTTTCGCAAAATGACCACTTCTCAAAATGTTTACAGGTAGCAAAATGTCCCTTTCGCAAAATGTCCCTTTCGCAAAATGTCCCTTTCTCAAAATGTCCCTTTCGCAAAATGTCCCTTTCGCAAAATGTCCCTTTCTCAAAATGTCCCTTTCGCAAAATGTCCCTTTCGCAAAATGTCCCTTTCTCAAAATGTCCCTTTCGCAAAATGTCCCTTTCGCAAAATGTCCCTTTCGCAAAATGTCCCTTTCTCAAAATGTCCCTTTCGCAAAATGACTACTTCTCAAAATGACTACAGGTAGCAAAATGTCCCTTTCTCAAAATGTCCCTTTCGCAAAATGACCACTTCTCAAAATGACTACAGGTAGCAAAATGTCCCTTTCTCAAAATGTCCCTTTCTCAAAATGTCCCTTTCGCAAAATGTCCCTTTCTCAAAATGTCCCTTTCGCAAAATGACCACTTCTCAAAATGACTACAGGTAGCATAATGTCCCTTTCTCAAAATGTCCCTTTATCAAAATGTCCCTTTCGCAAAATGTCCCTTTCGCAAAATGTCCCTTTCTCAAAATGTCCCTTTCGCAAAATGACCACTTCTCAAAATGACTACAGGTAGCATAATGTCCCTTTCTCAAAATGTCCCTTTATCAAAATGTCCCTTTCGCAAAATGTCCCTTTCGCAAAATGTCCCTTTCGCAAAATGACCACTTCTCAAAATGACTACAGGTAGCAAAATGTCCCTTTCGCAAAATGTCCCTTTCGCAAAATGACCACTTCTCAAAATGACTACAGGTAGCAAAACGTCCCTTTCTCAAAATGACCACTTCTCAAAATGACTACAGGTAGCAAAATGTCCCTTTCGCAAAATGACCACTTCTCAAAATGACTACAGGTAGCAAAATGTCCCTTTCTCAAAATGTCCCTTTCTCAAAATGTCCCTTTCTCAAAATGTCCCTTTCTCAAAATGTCCCTTTCGCAAAATGTCCCTTTCTCAAAATGTCCCTTTCGCAAAATGACCACTTCTCAAAATGACTACAGGTAGCAAAATGTCCCTTTCTCAAAATGTCCCTCTCTCAAAATGTCCCTTTCGCAAAATGTCCCTTTCGCAAAATGACCACTTCTCAAAATGACTACAGGTAGCAAAATGTCCCTTTCTCAAAATGTCCCTTTCTCAAAATGTCCCTTTCGCAAAATGACTACAGGTAGCAAAATGTCCCTTTCTCAAAATGACCACTTCTCAAAATGACTACAGGTAGCAAAATGTCCCTTTCTCAAAATGTCCCTTTCTCAAAATGTCCCTTTCGCAAAATGTCCCTTTCGCAAAATGACCACTTCTCAAAATGACTACAGGTAGCAAAATGTCCCTTTCTCAAAATGTCCCTTTCGCAAAATGACCACTTCTCAAAATGACTACAGGTAGCAAAATGTCCCTTTCGCAAAATGTCCCTTTCTCAAAATGTCCCTTTCTCAAAATGTCCCTTTCGTAAAATGACCCTTTCTCAAAATGTCCCTTTCGCAAAATGACCACTTCTCAAAATGACTACAGGTAGCAAAATGTCCCTTTCTCAAAATGTCCCTTTCGCAAAATGACCACTTCTCAAAATGACTACAGGTAGCAAAATGTCCCTTTCGCAAAATGTCCCTTTCGCAAAATGTCCCTTTCTCAAAAAGTCCCTTTCGTAAAATGACCCTTTCTCAAAATGTTTACAGGTAGCAAAATGTCCCTTTCGCAAAATGTCCCTTTCGCAAAATGTCCCTTTCTCAAAATGTCCCTTTCGCAAAATGTCCCTTTCGCAAAATGTCCCTTTCGCAAAATGTCCCTTTCTCAAAATGTCCCTTTCGCAAAATGTCCCTTTCGCAAAATGTCCCTTTCGCAAAATGTCCCTTTCTCAAAATGTCCCTTTGTCATGTCCCAATGTCCCCTTCCTCAAACAGGCATTAATTACCTTCATCAGCTGGTCAAGAGCCAGCAGGTGTACAACACAGAGGGGTACTGACGCTATAACTCCAGAACGCACGAACCGATTTCCACGGTTTTGCATTCGTTGGAAAGGTCTCGGACTCCGTGAGGTTTACAGCAAAGACAATTAAGGAAAGAAAATTCTTCATCTTTTAATCACTAAACGAAATGTTACATAAAACGAAGCCCTGGTGGCGAAACGGAGTTCGCCGGGTTTGCTAGTGTGTTATATAAAAGTAGGTATATAATTTTCAATTTTCTATTGAAATAGAGCTATATTTTGCATCAAAACATAAACCACACCACCTAACATACACCACACTAACCTATCACGAGTCTGTCGGACAAAAATTCATGTATATGTAATATTGTCGATTTATCAAGAATTCATTAAAAAATTTCTTAAAAAATTTAATGTTTTCCCTTTCTCTTATTTCTTTAAGAAGTTTACGCAAATTGAAGACCTTTTTAATGGCGGCCTTTTGTAACCTTTCCATCCAATGTGTAATGTTGGAATAACTAAATTTAGATGTTTTTCCTCAATATAAAAAAAACACGAATAATACTGCCTGCCTGTTTATTAAACCTTTGCTGAACAAATGAACCAATATTGATGCAAGAAGTAAGCGTCTTCTTTCAAGTTCTTTGCTAAATAAAGTTTAATATTGTATGTTGTTTGTTACAGATTTAACGCTAAAGAACATTTTAAGATGCATGGCGGACAGTTACATGAGTGTCGACACTGTGGCAAGTCTTACGAGTAAGTTTATTGAACTACCCTCTTTCTATATGCTTTAATAAAGTCACTATCTGTGCCTTACTTGTAAGTATTCCCATTCCTGAAAGAAATAATTTTGTTATCTCGTGACTTTTTCGAATATATTTAATAGATTTGAAAAAAAGGAGGAGACTTTTTTAAGTTTGTTACCTCATTGCTTTTGACTGTGTGAACTGATTTTGATGATTCTTTTATTTATTTGAAAGCTGGTGCTTCCCGTGTGGTCACATTCCACTTCTGACATCTGGCATCCATAAGAAAACCATGTCTTATTTGAAAGTCCTCGTTTTTTGCTAAAACTATATCTTCCTAGTTATGTGTGCCCATAAATTTTATTTATAGTTGGTATACAACATAATTAAAAACTGGATATTAGTGTTTAGATAGATAGAATACTTTAACTTAACATAATGTGAATTTTATAGTCAATATGCTAATGGCGCCCACCGTGGGACTCTCCTTTCCCTTCATAACTTTATAAGAAATATTATGTAATTAGGAAGCTATCGAGCCACCTCACTCACCTGCGCATCCAGCACCCCTCCGCCTTGCTGTGGTGCGACGTCTGCGGCGAAGCCTTCATAGGAGACTTCGGGCTCAACGCTCATAAGAAACGAGCTCATGCTACTGTGAGTATACTATGTTTATACTATGTTTATACTATAAGTTTATATTCTTGAGATAAAAATAGAATTTATTATTTTTATTTACTTTACACAGACTAGAAAAATAATATTAATATTATAGAACGGGGATTAGCGCGAACATGCATAAATACCTTTAGGGCTTGACGTTTCGACCGGGTTACACTGGCCGTGGTCGCAAGGAGACTCTCCTACAGACTAGAAAAATAATCAAAAAAGTGTATAAATCTCCAGTAATCGACACTCCAGTCATCGACAGTAAATATCGCTCAAATGTCAATGTGAGCCAACCAAACGTATGCTAATAAATATATTATATATTTATTTCTATTTCTAAGCGTGTATACAGTGTCGTCATATTAAGAAATCGGTTTCCTACTCTTATTTTATTGAATAAAAAAATAAAGTGTCGATTATTGGTTTTTGTCGATGACTGGTGCCACTACGTTATATATTTACTATTTTCATCAAAACTAAACAAATTCAGAACTCAGTTATTAAACAAAGAAAAAATATTATATTATTACCATTATTCATTCATTCTCTAATTCATAAACAATAGTTCTCTCTTATACTTATACTTGACGGGCCTGTTGGTCCTGACTGCTATGCCGGAGGTCGTGGGTTCGATTCCCACTCAGGACAAATGTTTGTGTGATGAGCACGATCATTTGTTCTGATGTGGGTGTAATTTATCTATAATATGTATGTATTTAGAGATATATATGTATGTGTATCAGTTGTCTGGTTACCATAACACAAGCTCTCTTAGAGCTTAGCATGGGATCAGATTACCGTGTGTGAATCGTCCAGGAATATTATATTATATACGAGTATGTATAAAAAATCTGTATTAAGATTATTGTATTTAAAACTACAACATATTTCTCTAGCTCAACCTACCGTCACTCTGCACATCTTGCGACGCCCGCTTCGTGGACACAACAGCTCTAAACCGTCACTTATCGACCGACTGCCGCGGCGAGCGGTCGTGTGTGCATTGCGGAGAGAACTTTAAGCTATCGTTAGATTTGAGAGATCATCTGTTGAGTAAGCATAGGAGTTGCAAGATTTATGCTTGTGAGAAGGTAAATATTTAATTAATTTATTACTAAACTAGGTGTGCCCCGAAGGTCAATGGTTACTATAAATTTTCTTTTTTTTTATTAATATACTTTAATTACTCAGTTTCTTTTCGTTTCTAATGTATTTAGTTATTCTGATATTTGGTAACGAGAAAAGTAAAACGAAGATTGCTAAAATCAGCCCCAGACCAGTCTCCAGATGTGTGAGATTGTAACCCTCCACATATGTAAGATTGATATCCTCCACATATGTGAGATTGACACCCCCCCCCCCTCCCTCCACATATGTGAGATTGACATCCTCCACATATGTGAGAATGACACCCTCCACATATGCGGGATTGACATCCCCCCCTCCACATATACATATGTGAGATTGATATCCCCCCCCGTATGTGGGACAGAGCCCCCCCCCCTCCACATATATGAGATTGACACCCTCCACATATGTGAGATTGACATCCTCCACATATGTGAGATTGACACCCTCCACATATGTGAGATTGACACCCTCCACATATGTGTGATTGACATCCTCCACATATGTGAGGTAGACATCCCCCCCCCCTCCACATATGTGAGATTGACACCCTGCACATATGTGTGATTGACATCCTCCACATATGTGAGGTAGACATCCCCCCCCCCCCCCCACATATGTGAGATTGACACCCTCCACATATGTGAGATTGACACCCCCCCCCCTCCGCATATGTGAGATTGACACCCCCCCCCCCTCCACATATGTGTGGTTGACATCCCCCCCGCTCCACATATGTGGGATTGACGTCCCCCCCTCCACATATGTGATATTGACACCCCCCCCTCCACATATGTGAGATTGACACCCCCCCCCCCTCCACATATGTGAGATTGACACCCCCCCCCCTCCTCATATGTGAGGTTGACATCCCCCCCGCTCCACATATGTGAGATTGACACCCCCCCCCTCCACATATGTGAGATTGACACCCTCCACATATGTGGGATTGACATCCCCCCTCCACATATGTGAGATTGACATCATCCACGTATGTGGGATTGACATCCCTCCTCCACATATGTGAAATTGACATACTCCACATATGTGAGGGTAGACATCCCCCCCCCCTCCACATATGTGAGATTGACATCATCCACATATGTGTGATTGACATCCTCCACATATGTGAGGTAGACATCCCCCCCCCCCCCTCCACATATGTGAGATTGACATCATCCACATATGTGAGATTGACATCATCCACACATGTGAGATTGACATTCTCACCCGCCTAGTAATTAATTCGTAGTCTTTGATTCTATAAAATGTGTTAAAATACTTACTTTGCGTTCAGAGTGATGTGCTGCTTATTTATTTATTTATTTAGTTGAAACTTAGTAAACTGACTCTATACCAGATGTACTCTTCACCTCTTTTGTATAGATATACCCTTTCGGTAACACCCTGCATATTGAGTGTCATTAATGTCGTTAATATATTCGATGTTGTATTAGTTTCATTCGGAGTGGGTTTAATTTGTGCCATTAGTGCCAAAACATACATATCATCACGCCTGTATCGCCGAAGAGTTAGGCAGAGGTGTACCAATGTACACCCACAGTTCGCCGATATATTTAGGTCCCATGTAATAGGGGGCGAGTAATTTAGTACTATAATCTACACATTTCAATATATGTGTGTGCTTATTTTCAGTGCGACAAGACGTTTTCCCGCCAATCGTTATACAGCGCGCATTATCGGCGTATTCACGTGACGTCACAAGAGAAAGGGAGACGGAGAGAGAAGCCGTGGGTCTGTGAAGTGTGCGGGAAGACTTTACCGGTAAGAAATTTTGAGATTTATCTTTTTTTAATACAAAAATTCAACACAAAAATAACTTGAGAATAGGTATTTTGTGTGTCAACTGTCAATACCCAATTCGTAGCACTTACCATCTCCAATTTTCCCGATTCGTAGCACTCACCATCTCCAATTTTCCCGATTCGTAGCATTAACCATCTCCAATTTTCCCGATTCATAGCACTTACCATCTCCAATTTTCCCGGTTCGTAGCACTTACCATCTTCAATTTTCCCGATTCGTAGCACTCACCATCTCCAATTTTCCCGATTCGTAGCATTTACCATCTCCAATTTTCCCGATTCATAGCACTTACCATCTCCAATTTTCCCGGTTCGTAGCACTTACCATCTTCAATTTTCCCGATTCGTAGCACTCACAATCTCCAATTTTCCCGATTCGTAGCACTTACCATCTCCAATTTTCCCGGTTCGTAGCACTTACCATCTTCAATTTTCCCGATTCGTAGCACTCACCATCTCCAATTTTCCCGATTCGTAGCATTGATGATCTCCAATTTTCCCGATTCGTAGCACTTACCATCTCCAATTTTCCAGATTCGTAGCACTCACAATCTCCAATTTTCCCCATTCGTAGCACTTACCATCTCCAATTTTCCCGGTTCGTAGCACTTACCATCTTCAATTTTCCCGATTCGTAGCACTCACCATCTCCAATTGTCCCGATTCGTAGCATTGATGATCTCCAAATTTCCCGATTCATAGCACTCACCATCTCCATTGATCATCTCCAAATTTCCCGATTCGTAGCATGGGTCATCTCCAATTTTCCCGATTCGTAGCATTGGTCATCTCCAATTTTCCCGATTCGTTGCACTTACCACCTCCTATTTTCCCAATTCGTAGCATTGATCATCTCCATTTTTCCCGATTCGTAGCACTTACCATCTCCAATTTTCCCGATTCATAGCACTCACCATCTCCATTGATCATCTCCAAATTTCCTGATTCGTAGCATTGGCCATCTCCAATTTTCCCGATTCGTAGCATTGGTCATCTCCAATTTTCCCGATTCGTAGCACTCACCATCTCCAATTTTCCCGATTCGTAGCATTGATCATTTCCATTTTTCCCGATTCGTAGCACTTACCAGCTCCAATTTTCTCGGTTCGTAGCACTTACCATCTCCAATTTTCCCGATTCGTAGCACTCACCATCTCCAAATTTCCCGATTCGTAGCATTGATCATTTCCATTTTTCCCGATTCGTAGCACTTACCAGCTCCAATTTTCCCGATTCATAGCACTCACCATCTCCAAATTTCCCGGTTCGTAGCACTTACCATCTCCAATTTTCCCGATTCATAGCACTCACCATCTCCAATTTTCTCAGTTCGTAGCACTTACCATCTCCAATTTTCCTGATTCATAGCACTCACCATCTCCAAATTTCCCGATTCGTAGCACTTACCATCTCCAATTTTCCCGGTTCGTAGCACTTACCATCTCCAATTTTCCCGATTCGTAGCACTCACCATCTCCATTGATCATCTCCAAATTTCCCGATTCGTAGCATGGGTCATCTCCAATTTTCCCGATTCGTAGCATTGGTCATCTCCAATTTTCCCGATTCGTTGCACTTACCACCTCCTATTTTCCCGATTCGTAGCATTGATCATCTCCATTTTTCCCGATTCGTAGCACTTACCATCTCCAATTTTCCCGATTCATAGCACTCACCATCTCCATTGATCATCTCCAAATTTCCTGATTCGTAGCATTGGTCATCTCCAATTTTCCCGATTCGTAGCATTGGTCATCTCCAATTTTCCCGATTCGTAGCACTCACCATCTCCAATTTTCCCGGTTCGTAGCACTTACCATCTCCATTTTTCCCGATTCGTAGCACTCACCATCTCCAATTTTCCCGATTCGTAGCACTTACCAACTCCTATTTTCCCGATTCGTAGCATTGATCATCTCCATTTTTCCCAATTCGTAGCACTTACCATCTCCAATTTTCCCGATTCATAGCACTCACCATCTCCATTGATCATCTCCAAATTTCCCGATTCGTAGCATTGGTCATCTCCAATTTTCCCGATTCATAGCACTCACCATCTCCAAATTTCCCGATTCGTAGCACTTACCATCTCCAATTTTCCCGGTTCGTAGCACTTACCATCTCCAATTTTCCCGATTCATAGCACTCACCATCTCCATTGATCATCTCCAAATTTCCTGATTCGTTACATTGGTCATCTCCAATTTTCCCGATTCATAGCACTCACCATCTCCATTGATCATCTCCAAATTTCCTGATTCGTAGCATTGGTCATCTCCAATTTTCCCGATTCGTAGCATTGGTCATCTCCAATTTTCCCGATTCGTAGCACTCACCATCTCTAATTTTCCCGATTCGTAGCATTGATCATCTCCATTTTTCCCAATTCGTAGCACTTACCATCTCCAATTTTCCCGATTCATAGCACTCACCATCTCCATTGATCATCTCCAAATTTCCCGATTCGTAGCATTGGTCATCTCCAATTTTCCCGATTCATAGCACTCACCATCTCCAAAGAACAATGGCAGAATTTGGTCTGGACTTTTTTTGGCGTCCATAGATTTCATAAATATCAATCAAATTTAATTAATTTTCTACGATTTTTCAATTATTCACTTCTTCTTGTAAAAGCCGGAGTTATTTTTATGTTTTTAAAAGCTCATAAAATGATGTTCGAATTAGGTTACCTACATTCGACATTTTACCATTAAAATAGTGGTGTGACGCTGTATAATCAAACGAATGATCGATATAATCGACCGATCGATCGACTCGTGTAGAGTTCGTTTTGTTTTTAACATAATATTAGAATTATCTATTCTTTCGTCTTTAATCAATGATATGTTTGAAGAAATGCTCCTACTTTTAAATCCAATTAATAATGGATCAAAATATCAGAGGATCGTTTCAGTGTCGTATCGATTCTCAAGAAAAACGAATCCAAAAGTGCAGCACTACTTTTGTTTTGGACAGTGAATGTTATCTGTGGTTGTCTGTCAAGTGAAGACGCTACAGAACTACCCGCCATTATATTTTTCTATGCTACAAAATCCTTCCGTGTTTACTATGTCGGTTGTGTTTTATGATTATATTTGGCTTTCTATTTATTTTTACCCTACCTGGACTGTTTATGGACTGATTGATACTGCCTTGTGTGACTAGTGCGTGCCCTTAGGACTACGATATTGCTTTTGCGTGAGCATAAGCTAATCTTACTTTGCTTCGATTGTGCCTATATAGTGAATTGGATTTTTGTTGTAAACCCATAACAATAACTATGGAAGATTACGATAGAGATCATCGTCGCACGCGCATTTCATGTGTAATGATGATAATGAGATGAAGAATGAAATAAATAATTATTTTAAACAAAATATGTTTTTTATTTGCCCTAACATAGTTCTATTGTTTACGCGGCAAGTGCATTTTTTTAATACGCGTTCAGCTTTCTTAAACATTCAATAATTGAGTACTATAGTAATATTATAGAACGGGGATTAGCGCGTACATGCGTAAATACCTTAAGGGCTTGACGTTTCGTTCTATAATATGCAGCGCGATAGTTTAAAAGTTTAAATTGAGTACTACTCTACATCGAGTGTTAGAATTTATTTAGGTTTTTCCCATTTATCCGTAAATACTCTTATTCTCACTTAGACCACACCACATTATCATTTCTTATGGACATAATTTCGATCTGCGTTATGTTTTATAGATATAGCTAATTGACATTGACGTTAATTCATAACCTAAATAATAAAATTCTAACACCGAAATCTTTTTTTTCCGGCTTTCCCAAATGAAAATAGTCTCATTTATAGATTCTAGAACTAACGCCAAATCTTTTAACATATTTTTCATTAAGGGACGCTTCAATTTGATCCCAGACAATTCTTAGTATGGAGACCTGCCATTGTCCTTTCCCGATTCGTAGCACTTACCATCTCCAATTTTCCCGGTTCGTAGCACTTACCATCTTCAATTTTCCCGATTCGTAGCACTTACCATCTCCAATTTTCCCGATTCATAGCACTCACCATCTCCATTGATCATCTCCAAATTTCCTGATTCGTTACATTGGTCATCTCCAATTTTCCCGATTCGTAGCACTCACCATCTCCATTGATCATCTCCAAATTTCCTGATTCGTAGCATTGGTCATCTCCAATTTTCCCGATTCGTAGCATTGGTCATCTCCAATTTTCCCGATTCGTAGCACTCACCATCTCTAATTTTCCCGATTCGTAGCATTGATCATCTCCAATTTTCCCGGTTCGTAGCACTTACCATCTTCAATTTTCCCGATTCGTAGCACTCACCATCTCCAATTGTCCCGATTCGTAGCATTGATGATCTCCAAATTTCCCGATTCATAGCACTCACCATCTCCATTGATCATCTCCAAATTTCCCGATTCGTAGCATGGGTCATCTCCAATTTTCCCGATTCGTAGCATTGGTCATCTCCAATTTTCCCGATTCGTTGCACTTACCACCTCCTATTTTCCCAATTCGTAGCATTGATCATCTCCATTTTTCCCGATTCGTAGCACTTACCATCTCCAATTTTCCCGATTCATAGCACTCACCATCTCCATTGATCATCTCCAAATTTCCTGATTCGTAGCATTGGCCATCTCCAATTTTCCCGATTCGTAGCATTGGTCATCTCCAATTTTCCCGATTCGTAGCACTCACCATCTCCAATTTTCCCGATTCGTAGCATTGATCATTTCCATTTTTCCCGATTCGTAGCACTTACCAGCTCCAATTTTCTCGGTTCGTAGCACTTACCATCTCCAATTTTCCCGATTCATAGCACTCACCATCTCCATTGATCATCTCCAAATTTCCTGATTCGTTACATTGGTCATCTCCAATTTTCCCGATTCGTAGCACTCACCATCTCCATTGATCATCTCCAAATTTCCTGATTCGTAGCATTGGTCATCTCCAATTTTCCCGATTCGTAGCATTGGTCATCTCCAATTTTCCCGATTCGTAGCACTCACCATCTCTAATTTTCCCGATTCGTAGCATTGATCATCTCCAATTTTCCCGGTTCGTAGCACTTACCATCTTCAATTTTCCCGATTCGTAGCACTCACCATCTCCAATTGTCCCGATTCGTAGCATTGATGATCTCCAAATTTCCCGATTCATAGCACTCACCATCTCCATTGATCATCTCCAAATTTCCCGATTCGTAGCATGGGTCATCTCCAATTTTCCCGATTCGTAGCATTGGTCATCTCCAATTTTCCCGATTCGTTGCACTTACCACCTCCTATTTTCCCAATTCGTAGCATTGATCATCTCCATTTTTCCCGATTCGTAGCACTTACCATCTCCAATTTTCCCGATTCATAGCACTCACCATCTCCATTGATCATCTCCAAATTTCCTGATTCGTAGCATTGGCCATCTCCAATTTTCCCGATTCGTAGCATTGGTCATCTCCAATTTTCCCGATTCGTAGCACTCACCATCTCCAATTTTCCCGATTCGTAGCATTGATCATTTCCATTTTTCCCGATTCGTAGCACTTACCAGCTCCAATTTTCTCGGTTCGTAGCACTTACCATCTCCAATTTTCCCGATTCATAGCACTCACCATCTCCAAATTTCCCGGTTCGTAGCACTTACCATCTCCAATTTTCCCGATTCATAGCACTCACCATCTCCAATTTTCTCAGTTCGTAGCACTTACCATCTCCAATTTTCCTGATTCATAGCACTCACCATCTCCAAATTTCCCGATTCGTAGCACTTACCATCTCCAATTTTCCCGGTTCGTAGCACTTACCATCTCCAATTTTCCCGATTCGTAGCACTCACCATCTCCATTGATCATCTCCAAATTTCCCGATTCGTAGCATGGGTCATCTCCAATTTTCCCGATTCGTAGCATTGGTCATCTCCAATTTTCCCGATTCGTAGCACTTACCAGCTCCAATTTTCCCGATTCGTAGCATTGGTCATCTCCAATTTTCCCGATTCGTAGCACTTACCATCTCCAATTTTCCCGATTCATAGCACTCACCATCTCCATTGATCATCTCCAAATTTCCCGATTCGTAGCATTGGTCATCTCCAATTTTCCCGATTCGTAGCACTCACCATCTCCAATTTTCCCGATTCGTAGCACTTACCATCTCCAATTTTCCCGATTCGTAGCATTGATCATTTCCATTTTTCCCGATTCGTAGCACTTACCATCTCCAATTTTCCCGATTCATAGCACTCACCATCTCCAAATTACCCGATTCATAGTACTCACCATCTCCATTGATCATCTCCAATTTTCCCGATTCGTAGCATTGATCATCTCCATTTTTCCCGATTCGTAGCACTTACCATCTCCAATTTTCCCGATTCATAGCACTCACCATCTCCATTGATCATCTCCAATTTTCCCGATTCGTAGCATTGGTCATCTCCAATTTTCCCGATTCGTAGCACTTACCACCTCCAATTTTCCCGATTCGTAGCACTTACCAGCTCCAATTTTCCCGATTCGTAATAATAATAATAATAATCATTTATTCGCCATAAGTGTAGTACAATGAAGGTGTTACAA
This sequence comes from Autographa gamma, assembly GCA_905146925.1. Taxonomy (NCBI): domain Eukaryota; kingdom Metazoa; phylum Arthropoda; class Insecta; order Lepidoptera; family Noctuidae; genus Autographa; species Autographa gamma. The sequence goes on from LR989879.1 coordinate 5,242,497, forward strand.
AAAAATCTTACGTTCTAAACACTTAGTTAGAGATTATCTAACATGCAAATATTTACATTTATGTTTCTACACATTTTACTAACGCATTAAAAACAAAAGAAATTAGAAAAACATTTGGTACATACATTTAACAAAAAGTCTTATATTTAAAAAGTTCTATATTTAAAAAGTACACACAAGTATAAGTATAGTTGTAAAATAAACAGGGTAAATTAAAAAAAGTAAATATTAATCAAAGAGTTCAGTAACTGAGTAAAATGCTTTGCTTATTAACCAAGTTTTTAAACTGTTAAGAAATACACGATTACAGTTTGTGCGCTGTAGCATGGTGCGGGTGACAGTTGTCAGTCATGTTTCGTTTCACTCTTGAAAGTTGCCGCGATTTACAATTATGACCTTAGTATTTCAAGTGCACCATATTTGTTATATTTTAAATCATTAATCACGGTTCCTAATTAAATTAACCCAACCAGAATGTTCTAGTTTACAAATAAAATTATATTGGCAGAAAAAATAAGCAAAGTGTTATGCGTATAACGTAACGCCAAAGACTTCTTTAGTGATTGGATGTACTGCTACGATGGATATATCGATATTTTTATAACTAATAAAAAAGTACATTTATTTCGTCTTAACTCATATCAGAGTCAGAAACATCTAAATTGTGACTCAATTCATCATCTGAATCTGTAACTGATATTATTAACGATGATTCCATAAAATCACCAATGTGGATATCACGATCGCAATCAGACATAATGTTTATGATAAATTTTATATTCAAAAATATTTTTTTTTAAATAATTCAAAAAATTATATAAGATACAAATAAATTTAATGTTAAATTATTTTTATAATAATGAAAAAGGAAATGTGAGTTTTGCTGTTAAAAAGGTCATCGATAAAAATGACTTGCATAACGTTACATCCTTAGCCATGTGATACTGATAGATTTCAACGTCATACTGACAAATGTCACCCGCACCAAGCTACAGCGCACAAGGTATAGTGGTGTTTCTCATAGCTGTTAGTAATTTATTATAGATTTTAATGCACATATAATAACAATTCTTTTGGTATAGAGTAGTTCTAGCTGTTCTCGGAACTACTAAACGTTCTGGATCCCGAGTATGTCTAGGTAGCCTATCACTAGCTTTTTGGAATATATGCGTGTTATATCTAACAAATTTTGCACATTCCAGAATGTACAAACTCGGCAATGTTAGAAGCTTAAATTTTTTAAATAATGGCTTGCAAGAATCCCAAGGAGGTATACCACCAATTGCTCTAATGCACTTTTTTTGAACTAGAAAGGCCCTGTGCCAGTCAGTAGAGTTACCCCATAATATAAGCCCGTATAGCAAGGTTGAAGTGACGTAGCCGTGATAAGTTAATAGCACTGTTTTCTGTGAAGCTGTTTTTTTCAATGAATATAATACAAATACGAATTTATTTAATTTACTACAAATTTTTTCTATGTGAGCTTTCCATGATATATTATTATGTCTATCCAATATTAATCCTAGGAAAGTTGTTTCTTCTGCTTGTGCTATTATTTGGCCATCATAATTAATATTGTAGTTATAAATTGTATTCCCATAAGACATAAATTGTACAATTTTAGTTTTGGTTATGTTAACATTTAAGTTATTTAAATTTAACCAGTGTACTGTGGATCTAATGACTGAATTTATATCATCTACATATGTATTGACGTCTGAATTTTTTGGGGATTTAACAATTATTGATATGTCGTCTGCAAAGAGTGTACAAGGGTTGTGTGTTATCTCGGGTAGATCGTTAATATATAGCAAAAATAGGAGGGGACCTAAGACACTTCCTTGAGGAACGCCAGAGTTATTGACTTTAAATTCTGATTTAAAACTTGTGAGTTCATTATTTTCATCAACTTTTGAAATTTCCACGCATTGTTGTCGATTTGTTAAATAAGACTCAATCCATTTTATGGCCTGGCCACGAATTCCATATTTTTCTAATTTGATTAATAGTAATTTGTGTGAAACGAAATCAAATGCTTTTGTCATATCAAAGAATATTACTGAAACCCTATTTCCCGAATCAACTTCATCAATAACAGTTTTCATAAGATTGAAACAAGCTAAAGTTGTAGATTTATTTTTTTGAAAGCCATATTGTTCTTTTTTTAATATTTTATGTTTATCAATAAATGTTATTAATCTATTTTGCATTGCCTTTTCGAATATTTTCAATATAATAGGTATTAAGCTAATTGGTCTGTAATTGTCTATTATGGAGCTATCACCTTTCTTGTGAAGAGGTTTTACTATGACACGTTTTAATTGAGTAGGGAAGAGTCCTTCTGAAAATGAGAGATTAATTAAGTGTGTAAGTACTGGGGTTAGTTCAACTGAGCATACTTTTAGTATTCTTGTCATGATCTCATCGTATCCAACTGCGTTGGTATTGTTTAGGGACATAATTATCCTATGAACTTCTTCACAATCAAAAGGTGTGACAAATAAACTATTGCAGAGATTTTCCTTATATGTACAAACAGTCTGTTGGTTATTTGTTTTATTAGTTAAATCTATCCAATAATTGTTAAAAGAGTCTGCTATTTTTGTGGGATTGTTTATTATTATATTATTTAATTTTATGTTTTCTATCATGTGTATATTTTTTATATTTTCCGTCATACTTTTTATTATAGACCATGAAGCCTTACATTTATTTTTTGAGTTAGTTATAATTCTGTTATAAGTATCTTTAATTGAGTTTTCAACACAATTTCTTAAGATTTTTGAGAATCTTTTATAAATCTCCTTATTTTTTGATGTTTTATTTTTGTAATATAAGTAACGTAAAGAACGCTTGCGTTTACAACTAACTTTTAAGCCTTTAGTTATCCAATTCGCTTTTTTTGTTTCATTGGAGATTTTAATTTTTAATTTAGGGAAACATAAATTATAAAATAATAAAATCAACTCATGAAAAGCGTTAAAGGCTAAATCCATGTTGACATGCATATAGATTTCTGAAAAATCAAGATTTGTCATGCAATCTTTAAACTTTTTAATATTTTCGATGCTTTAGTCTCTACGGTAAATAAAGTAGTCGATACAAGTTTCTTTTCGTTTCACCGGTATGCTTAGCATTTGAGCCGTATTATGGTCAGAAATGTCCCAATGTAAAAGCTGACCAGTTGTTATGTTACTAATAATTTGATCAATGCATGTTTTTTGTCGAGTCGGTTCTTCTATATGAAATATTAAATTAAAATTCATAATAACTTCACGCAGTTCTTTAGATTTCTTATCTGATTTTAAGGTGTTAATGTTAAGGTCACCGACTATAACGATTTTTTTCTTACCAAATTTAGAGTTTATATGATAAAGTAGTTTAGTTAATTTATTTATAAAAATAGTGAAGTTTGAATCAGGTGTTCTATATAGACAAATTATAAACATATTATATGCAGTTAAGTTTATTCCACAACATTCAAAGTGTTTATCAATACATAATTCTTTTAAAAAATCTAATTGTTTAAAGTTAGTACCTGGTTTTATTAAAATCGCTACTCCTCCTCGTTTTTGTTTCTTTTTTCTGCAGTAAGATATAGCTAGTTCGTACCCGGTTAATTTAATAAGATTTTCACTTCCTGATTCAACAAATGTTTCTGTTAGGCATACTAACTCAGGTTCGCAGTTTTTTAGATAAATTTCATTTAATTGTATTTCTAGAATATATCGTTTATTGAAAAGACCAGCTCTATATCTAAGCATTTTGATGCAAAATCCTTAGATAATTAGCCGCGAAAAAACTCACTTGCTTGTTCTGTTTGAATAGTGGAGATGTCTTCAGAGTATTTATTGTTGTGCTTAGCCATAATCAATTTTTTTACATCAATAAAAATAGTTTGCATTCCAATATAATTTATACTTCCAGAACGTCTATCAAACATAGTGTCATCATATCTTAAATTTTTATTGCTGTCTAAGAAATAAGCATGTTTGTGAGTAATAATATCTAAATAAAGCAAGTTATTAAAAGTTTCTACTCTTGAGTTAAACAAATAGTAATTATTAAAGAATTTATATGTAGGAGTGCAAATAATAATATTTGTATGAGTGATTTCCTGCAGAATTTCTCTAATATATAGTACACAATCTAGATATCTATTTGTAGTTTTAAAATCTTCCTCGCCTAACAATATAATACAGTAGTCATCTAAGGTGAATTTTGATAGTTGCGGTTGAATTCCTTTTAGAAGACGTTGTATATTGCTATGTGGCGTGACGTAATGACAAATATCACATTTATTAAATGAGTTTTCTGCTATTGAAAGTATTTTGTTTTTGTTGTCTGTGCTTAAGATACAAATTTTCTTGCGCTCCAGATTATATTTCTGTATCTTAGGGATGTCGGATATTTTTTCCGGCGTACTTATCGCTATAGTTGTTGCTTTATTGTTGTTTGCAGGGTTATTGTTATCTTTAGAACATGTTTTAGGTTGAGTTTTATTGGTTTTCTTCTTCTTCTTAGTAATTTGATTAATTTCACAAATACCTTGTTGATCATTAGTAGCACGAAGTATACGAAGTTCTATTTCTTCATTTCTTATAACGCCATCTAGCGACTTTTTGTGTGATGAGCTCGATACTTTAGTAGTCTTGTTGGTGACAGCGCCATCTGTTAGAGTATTACATAGTTCTTCGGTGGTTTGGCTGCAGGATCGTGAAGGTCGTCTTTGAGTTTGAGTAGGAGTACTAGTAAAGTAGGTAATTGTTTTCATTTATCAAACCTGAAATTACGTCATCTTGATCGTGAATTCTCTTTTCTAACGATTTTTTTTCTGTTAGAAGAATTTCAATTTCTTTATTAGCGCATTCAAGTTTTTGTTTTAAATCCTGAATTTCTTCTTTAAGGTCTTGGTTTCCTTGACAGTAACGCGTAGATAGATCAGGTAGACTACTGTGAAGATTACTAGACTCAGTTGATAAAAACGATAAATCATCTACTGATGATTTATTTGCTGAGACGCATGTCTTCTTTCTTCTTATTGTTATGTTCTCCATTTTGCGTTCGAAGAAATAAGACTTAGGTGCTATTTTTTTGTTAATTTTTACAATTATAGCGTTAATAATTAAAATTAATACTCAAAACTGGTCAGTTTTGAGTATTTTTTAGATAATTTTTGTAAATAAACAATTTCACAAATGCATAACTAGACTTGTCAGTGACCGAGGATCGAACTTGAGACTCGTCGGTGCACGCCTTTAAATGCGCGTAAAAAAACGTTGTGCCAAACGGTATCGTGATAACCAGTGCGAATTTAGTGTTCTGGTCGTAGTTTTGCAAAAACGGTATTTTTCGAAATTGGTAATAAGTCTGTATTATTCAAAATAGTTTACATTCAACCGCCACTTTATAATTATTTAGATTTGCACTTTTTAAACACTTTATCCACTGTTTATTGTTTAGTTTTGTTCACTGTTATAGTAGCACATCTGTTGTTCACTAATTTTGTTGTAATTGTTTTGTTTTTATAGTTTGTTGTTGTTTATTGTCTGTTTCAGTGTTTTTTTCTAAACGACACCTTTAAAGTTATTTACACTTTGTGCATTTATTTGCAAACACTTGCACAGTATATTTGCAACACTATACACATATTCTAATAGTTATTTTACTGAATTATATGTTTTATCTATTTTTAAATTAAAATTATTACGGAGCCGATATTTACATGACGGCAGCGCCATCTACTCCTCATCATTAACGTAGCATTGGTCATCTCCAATTTTCCCGATTCATAGCACTTACCATCTCCAATTTTCCCGATTCATAGCACTTACCATCTTCAATTTTCCCGATTCGTAGCACTCACCATCTCCAATTTTCCCGATTCATAGCACTTACCATCTCCAATTTTCCCGATTCATAGCACTTACCATCTTCAATTTTCCCGATTCGTAGCACTCACCATCTCCAATTTTCCCGATTCGTAGCAACTTTCATCTCCAATTTTCCCGATTCGTAGCACTTACCATCTCCAATTTTCCCGATTCGTAGCATTGATCATCTCCAAATTTCCTGATTCGTAGCAACTCTCATCTCCAATTTTCCGGATTCGTAGCACTCACCATCTCCAAATTTCCCGATTCGTAGCACTTACCATCTCCAATTTTCCCAATTCGTAGCACTTACCAGCTCCAATTTTCCCGGTACGTAGCATTGATTATTTCCAAATTTCCCGATTCGTAGCAACTCTCATCTCCAAAGTTCCCGATTCTTTGCATTTACCATTCTTCAAAGCGAGCCTATTGCCACTAACTGGGCACAAATCCAAACTCCGACTTGCTACTGGGAATTTCATAGAAAACCCAATAACACCTGGGTCGACTTGGGAATTGAACCCAAGACCTCTAGCGTAGCAGTCGCGCTTAGAACCACTAGGCCGATGAGGCAGTTTTAAACTAATAATAAACGTTTGGTAGACTCTACTCGTGATCGGAGGGCTGGTTTGTTCCTTGCACAGAGAATCGGCATAGCCATTCAACGTGGCAATGCTGCCAGCCTTCTGGGCACCTTCCCCACCATTGACAAGGATGACGATGAGTTCTTTGACGCGTGTTAGTTTTTTTTTGTCTTTAGTATAGTTAGAGTTTGTTCTTATATTAGATTTAATTGTGTATAGTAATATTTGTATGCATTTTCAGAATAAATGCATGTTGCTTTACCACCAGAGGAACCACACTGGTGAGAAGCCTTACCACTGTACCCAGTGCGGCAAGAGCTTTACCATGAAGAAATTGTTGCAAGTAAGTGTATTATATTAAATACATTATTGTATGGTATGAACACAATGTCAAGACGCCATCTCAGTCTGCCCGTGACCATGATAGCAAAGGAATCGAAACGTCGGGACCTAAAATCTAAAATAAAACCGCGACAAAATCCTTATAACCTAGTTTTATTTTAATGTCTAACATTCGCGTGAACCTAAGAAACCAATATGATCACAATGTCAGGAATATAATAGGGACATGTACTGTAATTTAGAAAGCTTTCGAAAACTATTTCTAACCGACTATCGGAACACCTAAAAAAATGTGTATTATGTAACCATTTATTGTTTTTGTCATGTACATTAAAATCACCTCTAATAAATAACTTGTTTACTTTGTGTATTTTCCAATAAATAAAACTGCTTGTTTTATGGTCTTATTTTTAATTAATTTTATATGTTTTCAGTCTCACCTTCGAGTCCACTCAAGCGATCGGCCGTACGCTTGCAGGTTATGTCCAAAGACATTCAAAGGATTGTCGGCGTTAAGAGCTCATGAACGAGTCAGTATTCATATCATGACAAAATAGCTATTTAAAACACACACACATAGAAAACAATGTATTTAAAACAAAGATTCTAAGAGACACTTGAGTTACTTTAGATATTATTCCGGGTAGTTGATAGGGTTCTTTTTCATTTATTCTTTATTTATGTTACAGATCCATACTGGTGGACAAGACAAAATATCAAGAAATATTACAATATAGAATACAAATAAAACTGAAAATAATATTTTTCAATTATCTCATTTTATACTTAAATACCCACCTTAGTTAGTATGTGTCTGTTTGGGCTACCTCGAAAACGGCTTATCCGATTTCGGCTAAACCTATGACAAATATGTTTTTAATATTTTCGTCTATATCAATGCTGTTATATTTATTTTATTTTCCGCAACGTCAGTATTAACTAGTTGAAAATAAAACATCAAAATTCCTTTAAATTATATTTATTACTAGCAACTTAAATTACATAAAACATTAGTATAACAGAAATAAGAATGGCTATTATTCCTTGACAATAACTTTACAAGCAAACGTAGTAGATTTACAGATAAATATCACCAAACTAAATGTACTATACTTATTATAATAAAGCTAAAGTTTGAAACTATAATCCAGCCGCTGAGAAAATGCGTTCCTGACACATTGACTTGCAGAAAGAAACCACGTTATATAATTCATTGTAAACTGGCATAATGAAAGATTTTAACCGACTTTAAAAGAATTCTAAGTTTGACCTGTATGTATGTATGTTTGTCCGCGATTATCCCGCGTTTGGCTGAACGAATTTTGATGCGGTTTTCAAAAAATAATGAATGTTACTATTCGTTTATAGGACAAATAAGTGATGGTAATATATTTGTAGTAAATTCTTCGCTACATAAAAGTTATATCTTCATGTTGACCACGACCTGTCAGGAACGCATTCTCTTAGCGGCTAGACTATACAAGTCGAATTAAAATAACTCTGCATTTGATAGCTCATTTGAAGATAGTTATAGGTTATAACATCAAGATACTTGCTTTATAAAAACACAAGGTGAGTGAAATCGAGGGACATAGCTAGTTTGATACAAATCTTTTGTTATTACATAAATGGCTGAAGATTCTCTTAAAAACTCATGTAACTTGAATCTTAGTAAACATTGAACTAAATAAAAGACCCATATTTATATATACAGAGCATAATTCTAGCCTTTGTCTAAACTATGTAGTGTTCGGCTGCCAGTCTCCCCGCCAGCTGAACACCAGTATGTTATAGAGCGACTGTCTGTCTGACACGCAACACATTTACTAAGGGATACAGTGTGCGACGGTGACACTGGATAGAAAAGACCGGACATTTTGACTAAATTAAAATTTCATTTTCTTGATTTATAACAATATTATTTTTCACGCAAAAAACTTTACATAATTTTGATTTGTAAACTAAAATTCATTTTAAAGATCTTTAATGCCTTCTCTATAGAAGGAAGAGGAAGAGGCCTGTGCCCAGCAGTGGGACGTTTATAGGCTGGATTATTATTATTAATCACGAAAACAATTTAATAAAGCATGTTTATAGTAAATATGATTTCCAAGCTATCATTTGACTACAATTGTATGAAATTATGTGCAGCAGTTGAAAATATTTACATTCAAAACCACGAAATTTAACTATAATCTAACCAATATTGTATCTGACTACTGAACCAGAGGTCGTGGGTTCGATTCCCACCCAGGACAAATGTTTGTGTGATGAGCATGATCATTTGTTGTGTCTGGGTGTAATTTATCTATAATATGTATGTATTTAGAAATATATAAGTATGTTTATCAGTTGTCTGGTTACTGTACAAGCTCTGCTTAGCTTGGGATCAGATGACCGTGTGTGAGTTGTCCCAGGATTGAAAAGTCGGCCTTAAGGTAACATTAATACAGAAATCTTTTCTCTATTTGCAAAGATCCTATAGACAACAAAACTATTTATCTGAGACATTATTTAAATCAGTTTCTAACCAGTCATTAAAACACTTATTCTTTTCTATTTTTTCCCCATAGACAACTAAACTAAGATCCATAGACTACTCTTGATAGGCAAATTGCAGCTTTTTCCCATAAACATAGACTACATATAATCCATAGAGTACAAACCAGACTATTCTTCATGGACAAATTCATAGGCAAATTACATTTTTTCCCCATAAACATAGACGACATACGATCCAGACTACTCTTTGTGGACAACTTTATAGGTATTTTACAGTTTAATTCCCATAGACTACAAATGATCCATAGAGCACAAACCACAGACAACTTAGTAGTTTACTTAGCTTTTTTCTATAAACATAGACTAATAACGATCCAAAGACAACAAACCGGACTATTCTTCATAGATGACTTACAGCTTTTTCCCCATAAACATAGACTACACACAATCCATAGAGCACAAACCAGACTATTCTTCATAGATAACTTACAGCTTTTCCCCATAAACATAGACTACATACGATCCACAGACTACTCTTCGTAGACAACTTCGTAGGTAATCTCTCTAGAGTCGACATCTTCGTACATAACCTCAGACTCCTCGACCTGTTGGAAGTCTTCCTGTTTCACGTACTGTAGCTCGCCTTCTTGGATGGTCTCTGGCGGGTTTATGGTTTCAGCTGGAAAGAACGGAAAAAGATTTAATTTTGTGGACAACATCACATACATTATTGCTCTGAACCCAAAGTAAGTTGCTAAAACAAGCGTTTTATGAAATGGCTCATTGAAATAAAACTACTTTTTACGGATTTTTTCGCGGTTTGTATTTAGATTTTAGGTCCCGACGTTGCGACACCTTTGCAGGTATCATGGTCACGGGCAGAGAATTACTTACTAGTAAAATGAGAACTTTAACACGGGTGTGCACAGTACGAACGACACACTGACTTAGGCCACGCAGATATGATGACGTCTGTGCCCAGTTGAGATATGAAGTGCACAGTTGCTATGCAATACAATAATACATAATAATAATACTCCGTGTTAATTTTAACCTGCATTATTATCCTCGCTATCAATGACTCTTAGAATCGCCTCTCGCAACATCATGAGAATGAATGAAGAACGATTGACGATAAAAGGTGTACAAGGCGAGTTTGAATGAAAAAAGGCAGGTCAAGAGTACCCTAAACCCAAGAGCATATATGAAGGGAATAATGAAAGTGGACAAAGCGAAACAAGTGTGCAAGGATCGTAGCAAGTGGAAAGAAGTGGTCTCTGCCTACCCCTACAAGGGAAAGAGATGTGATCATATGCATGTAGGTAATGATATTCTAATAAACAGATATGTTATAAGCGTGCAATCGTGAAGACTCGAAAACGTCCTAATTGGGACGTATTGCCATTAACAACAACACTATTTGTCTCTTTTTTTCTTATGGGTTTTATCGCGCTATCTCTTTCGCTAGCTGCCGCGCTGCGCGGAACACTTTTTTCGATTGTTTTGTATGTGTATAACATATCTGTTTATTAAAATATCATTGCCTGTAGGTATATAATGTCTCACCTGCAGTATTATCCTCGTTATCGATGACTCTGAGTATCGCTTCCCTCAGCATCTGGCGCTCCTTGGCCTTGTTCCGTCTCGTCCGACTCTTGTATGGAGCCGGCATCTTGAGGTGAACAGTGTTGACGTGCAGCTTCATAGAGTTGGATTGGGTGAAGAATTTCCCGCATTGAGGACACTCGTAGGGTTTAATGCCGGTGTGGACCTGTAAGAAAAAATAGTAATATTAGTGTGAAAATAAACTATTGACTTGTTGATTTGAGAACCTACTCTGTTTTGTCGGAAAAATAACATAATAGTAAAAAAAAAAACTTTTGACTTGTTTATAAGTCGATTAAAAAGAGTTTCCTATAAACATCAAGACGCTAAAGAAACAGTTACAAATTATACTCCTTACCTTACAGATAAATACTATCTCATTTGGTGACATGGATTTAAAGAAAAAAAAATGGTATTTAGGTTAGTTAGGCAAAATTAAAAAAATTGTAAGATGTGTATTGATTGACATCGACAGAGATTGTGTAATGTTTAAGAATTAATTTTAAAGTCTAATTTTTAATAAACAAACCTTTACAATAAGCCAAAGAACATTTTTTTTAAACATGATGAAAATATTATCTCCTTATTGACCCATTCTATTTAAACAGAAGCTAAGTGTAAGCCCAACAGTGGGCAGTGGGCCACACAAAGCACATGGTATAATGCATGTAACTCACCCGATCATGTCTCAGCAAGGCGGCCTTATTGCTGAAGGCTTTGGGACACAACGAGCACTCGTACGGACGCTCGCCTGTGTGAGTTCGCAGGTGGATCTGTGGAGACCAAACGTATATCATAAACATATTTAATATAATCAAATGGGCAATGCTGCCAGCCTTCTGGGCACGTTTCCCGCCATTGACAAGGATGACGATGAGTTCTTTGACGCCGTTTAGTTTTTATTTAGGTATGTAAGTTTTAATTTTAGTATAGTTAGAGTTTGTTCTTATATTAGATTTAATTGTGTATTAATAAAGATTTGACCTAGCATAATCAAATGGGTATATTATTTGTTTAATTATATATATTAGTCAATATAGATATGTACTGTTTTTCTAACCAAACACTCCTCCTGTACCTATGGTGTAGTTCTATAAGTAGATCAGAATCGATAAGACTACTAAAACTGTTTTGTTTTTTTGCAAATTGCCATATGTATTAGCTAATAAAGTTAATAATGTCTCAAGGCATGCAGTCTGCTGCAAGAGTTTTTTTTACACGAAGTAAAAAGTATAAAATAAATTCAGTTCAAAATAGATTATTTACTTTAACTATAAAATAAAATAACTATAAAAAAATACTTTAACTATAATAATATAGTGTCATTGAAAGTCCGCATATTTTGTCACTAAAAGGTGATCTATCAAAATATCATGCAAAAAAAAGATGGCCGACTTTATTTATATGTATAATTATTTTAGTTTATAAAACTTTCCTGCTGCTAAACTGCTTATTCAAACCGATATTAAGCACACATCTCTTTTGATTTGATTTGGATATTATTATTATATTGATAGTGATGTGTGTTTTACCTGCAAGAACAGCGGCATGGTGAAGCTCTTGGTGCACTCGGTGCACTTGTAGGGGCGCTCGCCTGTGTGCACGCGCTGGTGATAGCGGAGGGCCGCGTTCGACTGTGACAACACATATTTATTTATGTACACCCAATTACAAACAATACTTAATATATAAAGATAAAAAGGTACAAAGGCACTGCTTATTTCAAATGAAACTTCTTCCAGCAGACCTATGACAGGAAATATTAGAAAAGAGACATAGACACAGTGTACAAGAAGAAAAATTAAATAAACTAATATTAATAAAAATTTACATTATATTATTATTATTACTAACCGACTTCACAAAGTAGGAGGAACTCAATTCGGTTTATTACCTCAGAACTTTCGACTAGGTGAACACACACGGGATTTTGATGATTCTTTTTTTATGTTAAAGGTGGTTCCAGTGTAGTCCCATTTCAATTTGGTCCAGTTATGACAGTGAGATCCATAAGAAAACCATATAAGACTTATTTTGAAATCAGTTTTCTTTTGTAAGAATTGTTTAGCTCTATTTGGACATCATCACTTACATTGCTCTGAACCCAAAGTAAGTAGCTAAAGTACGCGTATTTAATTCAGAGATAACGAAGGTGCCACAAACACCCAGACCCGAGACAATGTAGAAAAGTTGGTTTCTACATTGACCCGTCCGGGGATCGAACCCGGGAGCTCAGAGCTAGCGACACCTTGAAAACCGGTACGTACGCCACTCGACCACGGAGGTTCTCAAAATTACTACATAATAATATACTCACCTAAAGCCGGCACTCGAAAACGGGGTAGGCCTAAAAGACGCTGGCGCGATGATATCGATCGCTATCTGCCGGGTTGGTGGGAGGCGGAAGCAGACAGAATAGCATAACATACATAACATATCATCACGCCTGTATCCCCGAAGGGGTAGGCAGAGGTGTACCAATGTACACCCACAGTTCGCCGATATGTTTAGGTCCCATGTAATAGGGGGCGAGCCTATTGCCACTAACCGGGCGCAAATCCAAACTCCGACCTGCTACTGAGAATTTCATAGAAAAACCCAATAACACCTTGGTCGACTCGGGAATCGAACCCAAGACCTCTAGCGTAGCAGGCGCGCTTAGCACCACTAGGCCAACGAGGCAGTCAGACAGAATAGCTTGGAGCAAATTGGGGGACACCTTTGCCCAGCAGTGGGACACATGAAAGGTAATTATAATAATATCATTACTCACAGCATATCTCTTCCCGCAGACCTCGCAGACGATGTTCTTGATGTTGTAGAAGGACTTCGGCTTGCGCTCCTTGCGCGGGCGCGAGCGCGGCGGCGGGCTCGGCAGGCGCTCCTCTATCACCTGCTCGTAGATCTGGCAGAGAACAGACAATAATAATATTCGGGGACATCTCACACACAGTTATCTGATCCCAAGCTAAGCAGAGCGCGTGTTATGGTACCAGACAACTGATAACACATACGCATATATTTCTAAATACATACATATCTACTATAAAGATAAGTCGGGTTTTCCTTCCTGACGCTATAACTCCAGAACGCACGAACCGATTTCTACGGTTCTGCATTCGTTGGAAAGGTCTCGGGCTCCGTGAGGTTTATAGTAAAGACAATTCAGGAAAGGAAAAAAAAATCTTCATCTTTTAATCACCAAACGAAATGTTACATAAAACGAAGCCATCTGGTGGCGAAACGGAGTTCGCCGGTTTTGCTAGTTATAGATAAATTACACCCAGTTTTCGCTTAAGTTAAGTTGCATTGAAAGAGGGCTAGCCGTTTAGCAAAGAAAGAGTAATAGACAGGTAATTAAGCGTTTATAACCGATTTCAAAAAGGAGTTATTCATTTCGACTGTATTTTTTTATGTTTGTTACCTCAGAACTTTTCACTGGGTGCAATGATTTTGCTGTTTTTTTTCTTACTTACTTTACTTACAAAATCTGTATACTGATGTAATGAAGTTAAGAATATGAAGTTTATTATCTTCAATTATCTTTTTATTGTAAATATGTGGCCAGTTAATTTTATTGACTGTTTTTTTACAATATCATTGATAATTAAACATGCCCCGAAGGCAGTTCACCTTTCAGTTCATCTTTGTATCTCATTACATCTGTATTTTGTACCGACGGTCATATTGAAACAAATATATACGTACAATCTCCTCGGTCTCCCCCTCTTCCTCGACGGCCTCCTCTGTCTCCACGTAGTCATGCTCCTCCTTGATCTCAATGTGGCTGTTCTCGTAGTGCTCTATGCATTCTTCTTCCGTACTGAATATGGACTCGCACTGTAAAAGATAAACATTTATGTATAAGATTTTTGTTTTCAAAAAACACAAAAAGGGGTTTTCTAGAAATTTGTAGGTTGGTCTGTCTGACACTTAACTATCTTTACATATAAAAATGAATTGCTATTCATTGGTCTCACTAAAACTCGAGAATGGCTGGACTGGTTTGGCTAATTTGACACAAAGAGGGGTGATTTAATCTGTGTATTGTAACCCCTTGAAAAAATTTCAGTAAAATCATAATATAGTATTATTATAGGACTGTAAGATTCCATATTTTTCGTTTCTTGGTTTATAATTGTTTAAAGATCTTGTCAGTGTTTTGAAAGTTATCAACAATTTTTCTCACCTACTGTGTTTGCAAATATATGTGCCAAAGTTTAGGAAAAACTGCATGGTAACTAACACTTAAAGAACAGATTGTGTTTTTTTTTTTTTTTACTTTCTTCATGTCTAATTTACGCAAAATGAACTTTATTCACACTGAATAAAACTACTTTTTACGGATTTTTTCGCGGTTTTAATTTTAGACGTGTCACGGGCAGACTCTCTGAGTCTGCCCGTGACCATGATACCTGCAAAGGTGTCGAAACGTCGGGACCTAAATCTAAAATTAAAACCGCGAAAAAATCCGTAAAAAGTAGTTTTATTCAATGTCTAACATTCGCGTAAACCTAAGAAACCAATATTTATTCACACTACCATAAAGTCATTATTTGTTTTAGTAAATATAGTATCAAGTGGCACAATTCATTAAATAGACTATTTTTATGATTATTTAGGTCAAATCAACAGTCAATATAGGTATTTTCAAGCTTGTCTGCTAGAGCCAAAAGGTGATTACAATAAGTCTGCTTCAAACCTCCGCTCGACGCTCGCCGTGAACGGACGTGCCGCTCTGTGGCGCGCTCGCTCTCGACACTCGTCTGCTACCTGTTACGATTGCGTAACGCTCTGCGTAGCCCGCCTACGCACATCGATAGATCTAAAGCTGCCTTTTTCAAGGCGGTGGCAGATCAACACTGTTTCTTGGTTCGCGAATTAAATTCATTTGTCCCTTCAGGAAAAAACCGCAGTTTCGCGGTCCTCGGTGGATATCCTAACGGTGCCAACGAAACCGAGTGGGGTGTTGTGCCCAATCACACCCGCCGAGCCTCTTTAAGGCAAAGCAGTCAATTGGACGGGACCTAGTGTATCGGCCTTGGGGGGTCTCCTAGTCGATCCTGGTGATCTGGTTTCCTTTTCAGCTACTCACCTAGTGTCGGTTGGGTGTGTCTACACCCTTCGCGCTAGACTGGTCAGGGCCTCGTTCGCACATTAAGACTGGCGACGAGTACATCACAGCTTAAGGCACACCATAGGTACTCACCTCCCTGCTTAAACCCAGCAGGGAGGGTTACACATCCCCGGGCGAACCTACCCGGGGAGATAGATTTAGTTAGGTTAGTTTTGATGCTAGGCGCGTCCCCTTCGTCATTACCTATGTTAGGTTTTTAATTTTAACTTGTTTTTACCTTTTACTTCTCGTTTTCTCGAGAAAATGGACGCCCTTTGGCCCCGTTTCATCGAGGAGATGAAGAACTCCCAGGTCATCCAAGACCTCTTCCAGGCTTGGACCCGCAACCAAAACCCTTCCTTGCTCTCAGAGCTAGATAGCCCGCGCCCTCTTATCGGCGCCGACAAAGGGATTAAAGCCCGTCAAAGACCTATTGTCTCGACTGCTATGTCGAAACCTATTGTTGGGAACGCTATTGTTCAAAATTCTATTATCTCGTCTCCGAGAATTACTTCGCCGAGCTGCACACCTGCGTGTGACGCATCACCGGCATCCACTTCCCGCCCCCGCTCTGCTTCTCCGTCCCCTGTCGACGCCGAGATGGCCAACGCCTCCGATTACTCCATCGATGCTCTTTCCGCATCCGACTCGTCGTGCTCGACTGATGGCTTTATTGAAGTCATTGGAAAGGGCAAGAAGCGTACCCGAAAGGCTAAATCCCAACAGGTACCTTCCAAGGCGGCTAAAACCGCCGCCTCTCCCTCCTCTGCTGAAGCCTCGGCCTCTCAGCCATCAGCCCTCTCGGCCTCACCCTCCTCTTGTTCTGCCCCTCAGGTGACCAATACCTCCCAGTCCGACTCGTCAGCCCCTAAGAAGGGTGGCCCGGTCCCTCCTCCAATCTTCCTTCAGGAGAAAGGAAAGTGGACCGAGGTATCATCGTGGTGCACACAGCACCACATTAACTTCTCCAGTGCCCGTTCCGTCAAGGACGGCATCAAAATAGTCGTCCCAACAGCGGCCGACTTTCGGTCGCTTACGCGTATGCTGCAGGAGAGAGCCCTGCCATACCATAGCTTCACTCTCCCAGAAGAACGCGTCCTCCGCGTAGTAATAAAATCAGTCCCCGTAGAGCTGTCCTCAGAGGACATTCTCAAAGACCTCTGTTCGCAGGGCATTCCAGCCCTCGAGGTACACCGGATGTACCGTTCGCGAGGCAAGTTGCCATACGAGATGGTCCTTGCCGTCACCGAGAGATCGGCTGACGGTAAGTCCATCTTCAACATTAAATCAGTCTGCCAACTTTCCGGTATAAAAGTTGAGCCGCCACGTAAAACCGGCACTGTCGGTCAGTGCCACCGCTGCCAGTTATACGGTCACTCGCAGCGTAACTGTTTCGCGCGCCCTCGTTGTGTGAAGTGCCTCGGCGAGCACGGAACGCCTGATTGTCCCCGGCCCAAGGACCGCACCCAGTGCGCTGAGCCCCCTAGCTGCGTTCTCTGCGGCGAAAAGGGTCACCCAGCAAACTACCGAGGCTGTCCAAAGGCCCCCAAAACCGTCGCGAAACGGCCTGTCGCTCGTGCACTGGCCCCCGCGCAAAAACCCGCGACCGCTCCGCCGCGTCTTAGTCCACAACGCCCAACCGGGGCTTGTTGGAATAGAGAAATGCATCTTCGTGCGTTCCCGGCCCTCACCTCTCCTCCGAAGGAGACAACATCGATCACCGCGCTCCAAGGACCCTCTGTCCCACGCATACCTCTCGCCGCGTTCAAACCCGCGCCTGTACCGAAACCCGCGCACGCATCACCGTCGACCGCGGCCCTTATGGCCCCGACGTTCTCGGCCGACATTACTGCGTCGGTTAAAAACTATATCGAGGTGTACGAGTCGTTTGACTTTAATCGTATCCGCCTTATGGCTGAGGCGATTAGAGCCAACCCCTCGCCTCTGCACGCGCCTTTCATTAGGGAGCAGTTCAGCGACGTATTCGCCGCGTACAAAGCCGCCGCGTTCTAATGGCTACAACCGCCGGTAAATTCAAACCCCGTTCCCTTAAATTAGGTTTCTTTAACGCGCAAAGTATTAATAATAAACGCGATGAAATCGCAACGTTTCTCCGCGACCACCAACTCGACGTTTTTCTTGTACAGGAGACCTTTCTTAAACCGTCTCATAGAAACCCGCGAATCGCGAATTATAACCTAGTCCGTAACGATCGTACCAGAGCCGCAGGCGGCGGCACGCTCATTTACTTCAAAAGGTCACTGTACTGCGTTCCGATGGACCCACCTACGCTGTCGCACATTGAAGCCTCTGTCTGTAGGCTAGGTATGACCGGTCATAGACCTTTGTTCTTAGTCTCAGTTTATATCCCTCCGTCACCTCAGGGGGTCGACTTACGACCTGACCTGCAAGCTCTTCTTGCTCTCGGCGACTCCGTCCTTCTGGCGGGAGACCTGAATGCAAAACACGAAGCGTGGAATAGCCACACTCGTAACATCCGCGGTAGACACCTAGACCTTCTTAGCTCCGAGCTAAACTTTGACATCATCGCGCCTATGAATCCAACGCACTTTCCCGGTAACGTAAATCACCGCCCCGACATATTAGATATAGCTTTGCTTAATAACGTTAACTTAGCGCTTCGGTCCATTGAAGTTATTCAGGAATTAGATTCCGACCATCGACCAGTGATCATGTCTTTCGGTCCGCATGTAGGTCCCCCAGACGCTGGTCAGCCCATCCCCACCAAGATAGTTACGAACTGGACGAAGCTTGGGACCCGTCTTAAGTCAGTCCAATCTGCGCATCTCGACTCAATCCCAGACCACGTAGAATCCGCGACGGACGCTATAGGCGCAATCGACTCCCTCACTGAGCACGTGCAGTCCGTGGTGAACGAGTGTTCACGGTCGGTACCGGTGACAGAAGACGCTCGCTGGCTCCTTCCGGACGACGCCCGTGCCCTACTGACGGAGAAGAACGCGGCTATACGCGCCTACGACGCTTATCCCTGCGACTCTAATCGCGTCCGCATGCGCTCTCTACAGCGCGCCTCTAGGAAGCGCATAAGGATATTGCGTGACGAACGCTGGGATAAGCTTCTCGACCAATTAGAGCCCAATCATCACGCGTTTTGGAATCTTCAACGTAAACTACGTAGTTGTACCGAAGTGACTATGCCCCCGCTGAACCGTCCGAATCAGAGCCCTGCCTTCGAAGACGACGAGAAAGCGGAATGCCTAGCCGACAGCTTAGAGGCCCAGTGTACGCCTAGCGACCTTCCGGTCGATCAAGCTCACCTCGCCAGAGTTGACGCTGAAGTCGAACGTAAGGCCTCGCTCCCTCCTTCTGAGGATCCGGAACACCCACTCGCGCCGGTAACTATAGACGAGGTACGCTCTCTGATCAAGGAACTGCATCCACGTAAAGCCCCTGGCTCAGACGGAGTCACCAATAAGGTGATTAAACTCTTTCCCCCAGCATTAGTAATCCTCTTGACAGGCATCTTCAATGCAGCATTAGGCAACAATCTCTTCCCTCAGCAGTGGAAAGAGGCGATAGTCATCGGCATCCACAAACCCGGTAAACCGAAGTCTGAGCCCACTAGTTATCGCCCCATTAGCTTACTCAAGGTTCTTGGGAAGCTATACGAGCGAATTATTTACTCCCGTCTTATGGACTATGCCGAGTCCAGGAGTCTCATACCAGACGAGCAGTTCGGTTTTAGAACCCAACACTCGTGCGTCCAACAAGTCCACCGCATAGTCGAGCATATAAGCGCTGGTTTTCAGCGTGGAAGGCTCACTGGCGTGCTCTTCTTCGATATAGCAAAGGCCTTCGACAAGGTCTGGCACAATGGCTTGATCTTCAAGCTTTACCAACTCGAGGTGCCAGATCGTCTCGTGCTTATCATTCGAAACTTTTTGTCGAATCGGTCCTTTCGCTATCGCGTTGAGGACACACTCTCTTCCCCTCACCCGATCCGTGCCGGAGTCCCTCAAGGCTCGGTACTTTCTCCACTCCTCTTCACGCTATACGCTAGCGACATTCCTCGCGGTGGCAAACCCCAAGTAGCTATGTACGCCGACGATACGGCCATCTATTATTCAGGCACCAGCCCCTTAGCGATAGGTCGAACTCTCCAGACCGCGGTCACGACCCTCGGGAAGTGGTTCACGAAATGGAGAATCGAAGTCAACCCTACCAAGAGCGCAGCCGTGCTCTTTAGCAAGAAACGGCAGCCTCCCGCTCCCCCTCCTCCTATAACACTCTTCGGCAAGCCTATCCCTTGGGAGCAGCAAGCCAAATACCTGGGTGTAATCCTTGATCGGAAGCTTACCTTCATAGCTCATATTAAAGCGGCACGCGCGCGAGCCGCCTTCGCTCTCGGCCGACTTCATTGTATGTTGAACAAGCGCAGCAAACTCTCTCTTACTTGTAAGAAGAGAATTTACACTGCGTGTGTGAGACCTATAATGACTTACGGCAGCGTCGTATTCTCTCACGTACCCGATTATCGACTCAAACGAATGCAAACACTCCAAAACCGTTTCATGCGTAGAGCCACAGGCGCTCCAGGTTACGTCCGTAACTTGCAGTTGCACTGTGACTTAAAGCTGCCAACAATCAAGCAGTTCATGAAACGCGCCGCGATCCGTTTTTTCGACTCCTCCGAAACCCACCGTAACCCGCTAATCGTAGCGGCCGCGCGATACGTACCTTCCGTAATATCTAAGATTAAACGCCCCAGACTTACTCTCTCCTACCCCGACGATAAAACAACGCTTCTCCAAGAAGCATTCGATTTAGCTAGCAGTAGCAATACAAAACACAACCGCCGTATATTACGTCCTCGCCGGAGAGGCCCGTCGCGTATTATAAATAATAGTAACGTAAATGTTATCCCCCCGTCCCTAGACCAAGCTGGCCCTAGCCGGCCAAACTAGCAATAAAAATATGTCCCTAAATAATAAAAATTAAGATCCAGCCATCCCTTGCTGTTTTGCTCTATTAAGATTGTTAGCAACGCACTAAGTCGAGGTCCGGACCCCGCAGGGGGTGCCCTTAGTGGACGTTGCTGACGTAGTTAGTTTTTTTTTTTTTTTCATATTGCTCTGGCTGGAGGCCTTAAGGTCCTCGCCAAAAGTCCGGTGAAGCAGTCAAAGCCTACGCTCAGGCTAACTGCAAAGATCTCTACCAAAAAAAAATTAAAATAAGTCTGCTACTAAATTCTACAGATGTGTTTGGGCTTGTTTGATTTGTTTTTACTGTTTCAGCCTAACCAAATTATATAAGTTTACAACTTTTCTTTTAAAGAAATAGGCTGTGCAGTAGTACTTATTTGTAAAGATTTTATACCCTGATAAATGGGGTTTTTAGAGTACTTATGTAAGCAAAAAATTATAAGCAGGTATGCATAAAAAAATACCATATTTTGTTTTGCTATATTTGGGATATAGGTATAATGAAAACATCATTTTCTATTCATGAGTATACCCTATTGTTAAAAAATAATAATTAAAACTGTTTTTTTAAACAAAAGGCGTAGTATAAACAACAATGGCAGTGAAAACCTAGGGCTCCAATGTAGTCCTATAAAAAAAATACCATTCCTGTCAGACGCTAAGACAACCCTATGACCCCGACAATGACGGGCGTTAGGGTTTAGATTTATATTAGGTACCAAGACATACCGTATTTTTCATTTTCATGTGAGTAATATACAGTGACGATTTTTTTATCCTCTGTTTACCAAAATCGATCGACGGAGACAATGGGAAGTGTATTGATAGCGAACAAGAGAATCCAAACAATAAATATAAACTTACAACTCCGCATTTATATTCCTTTTTCTCCTTTTTAAGCGCATGATCCCTCTCAAGATGTACTTTTAATTCTTCCTCGGTTGGAAATGTTTCTCCGCATTCACAGATAATATAATGAATGCTGACGAAAGAGCAATAGAACATATCGTCCGACATCGCGATGTTTTCAGTCACAGATTAGTAATTTAATGATAAAACTGATATTAATTTTCTATGCCGTAGCCATCTTGTTTTCTATTTTCTGTGAGGCAGGTAGCTGGTTAGTGATGTAGCAGTGCGTTTAGTTTATTCTTCAATTTATGGATAGGCGATTTTAAGGAAATACTAAATTCGTCTAAAATTATAAAAAAATAACATTTTTTTAATGGTTTAGTTGCATTGTCAAACCCGAAAATCATAAAAGAAATATGACATTTTAACATAAACTGATATTAGAAAAAAAAACTTTCGCATTTTAAATCTGAATATTATTTTCAAACTTAATTAACATTATGATTACTAACTTGACATGTTTCATGATTAGTGTTTCGTGTTTGCCAGATTTTTTTAGAGAACGTCTTAAACATTACGTGGATAAAATCGAATGAAGCACCAACCAAATTATACCACTAAGATATTTAAAAAACTAACCTATTTTTGAACTGATTATGCAATTTCATTGACTTGAAATATACAACAATTTTATTTTATTAAATGTATTTTATTTAATAAAATAGTTCCATTAAAAAATGCAATGATATTCTAATAAAATTATAATATAATTGAAAAAATTTATATGATTGAAAGTTTTGAAAATAACATCCCTAACCCTAAAAGATTTATTGTCTATAGTCACTTATGTCAAGTAATGTTTGTTGTCGATATTTTGGTTTATAGGACTTTTGTTACAAAAATCACAATTTTATATTGCTTTTTGTATGAAAACCTTCGTTTAAATCATGGACGAATTACTAGCATGTCGTGTCTGTCTCGCTACGGACGTAAACCTTTATGATATGTACAAATACAAACTAAAAAACATGTATGAAACTATAAGTGGTATATGCGTAAGTTATTTTACTTGTTTATTTACTTTTTTCTTATTGGAAACTCTTAATTATAAACGAACACTTAGGCTGATATGTACTTTGATAGATTTGTTCAAAAATATGCCTAAAACGTTATTAATAGCTCCAGTAAAATTGAATTATTGACAACTAAGATAGAGCATTAAAGAATTGTTTTTTTTATTGTTTATTAACCTATATTATGACGTTTAAAATTAGTATCTAATAAAATACTCTTCGCATTACCAGAGGAATCTACTATAGGCTAATTAAACTCAATCCTTTTGCAAGTTCTAGGAATAAAATATTCAAACAAAAAGAAAACTTTGCCACCTCATTATATTAGGGCCTTTGCCCAGCCATGGACTAAAATATAGGCTTACAAGATTTTTTTATATTACAATATTCCTTTTGTGCTCAAATAGCTAATTATTTTCAGTCCATGCTGTCCCACTTCTGGGTAAAGGCCTCCCTCCTTCCATTTTTCTCTACAGTTTATTAATTTTAATAAAATATATTGTTGTTTCTACAGATATCTGCAACAGACTACCCTCAATACCTATGCAGCTTCTGCAGCACACTACTCACAAAGTGTGCTGCATTCAGAGATAGATGTCAGAAGGGATATGAACTGTTTAAGTATGCTGAAATAAAGGGGCAAAGTGTAAGTATAAATATTAACAATAATCTTAGTTATTAGAGTAGAAACTTATAGAAAAATATTGTCCTGTAATCTTATATATAAAAATGAATCGCTAACTGTGTTGGTAAGCGCATAACTCAATAACGCCTGGACCGATTTCCCTAATTCTTTTTTGTTGTGTTAGTTATTATCAGGAGAAGGTTCTTATGAAAGAAGAAAAATTAAGTAATCCTGACCTTTGTTACTATAGTGATTTGTTGGATTCATCTGCGCCCTGAATAACATAAAGGCACCGGTAACGGGACCTAGGTATTCACGCGGGTGAAACCGCGGGGCACAGCTAGTATACTAATAAATAAAGTAGCTAAACTGTTGACTGACTGTTGTAAATAAAAAAAATATATTTAAAAGTCATCTGTCCATTGTATTGTTAGTAAATTCTATGAGTATACTAATTTAATTTTAATTGATTGTTAAAAAGTTCTTACTTAACTTGCTTAGCTTACAAATTAAAAGATTCTTGTTAAATTGTATAATATGTTTGTGGTGTGTATTTTGTATGTAACTAAACAATATTTCATTACAAATAATGAAACTTAATTTTCTAAATTTGATTTAAACATACATACATAAGCCAAAGAAAACTTGTAATAATTATCAAAACATCTATCCACAGCTCTCCCAAATACATACCCTCTCAACCACCCACTGTACCTCCTACCCATACACGATAACTATCCCAGAAATCACAGAAGTAACGGAAGAAATCAAAACGGAACCGGAATTGAAGCAAGAGCTAGACTTATCCGATGAAGAACCGCTTTCCAATAAAGTTAAGAAGAAGTATAGCTATGATGATGATGTCAATGATTTTGATGAGAGAACCGATTTTGAAGTTACACCAGAGTTAGATACGGAACTGGTGGTCAATGATTTTGAGGTAAGTGTAAATAATTTTTACTATATGAAACTTGGGGTGTAATATACATTTATTTATTTATTTATTTAACATATTAACACGGTTTACATAGGTTAGTATACAATTTAGAGGGGGGTAGTATACACTAATGGGGAAAGAAATCACTTGGGTGGGGTATATACTTTTGCAGGGCTCGGGTAGTATACAGTTTTTCAGGGAAGGTAGGCATGGTCTTTTGGGGTAGTATACACAAGAGAGGCGAAAAGCATAGATTCGTTGTAGGGCGTGTTTGTTAAGTTCATTTTAGAGGGTTAGGTTAGTCTGTTTGGAGGTTGTATACACTCTATGAGGGGGGGGGGGGGTTATACACATTTCAGGGGAGGGTAATATACAATTCAGAGTGTGGGGGTTATCATATAAATTTTTATTATTTTTATGTTATTTTAATGCTCGTTTAACTTATCTTTTCTTTAAGGTAATAATACTAAGTAAAGAGCAGCAGCAGCAGGAGGTGTCAGCGCGGAAGGACTCCTACAACTACCTGCACTCCTACTACAAGTGCGATCTCTGCTACAAGGGGTTCATACAGGATGCCACGTACAGGAATCATATGAGGAGACACGATCCGGTAAGCAATTATATGATAATTTAAAACTTATTGAGTTCTTAGGTTCACGCAAATGTTTGACATTGAAATAAAACTACTTTTACGGATTTTATCGCGGTTTGTATTTAGATTTTTGTTCCCGTGAGATCATTTTTTTTTTAACGGTCCTGTTGGTCTAGCCGTTAGTGACCCTGACTGCTATACCGGAGGCCGTGGGTTCGATCCCCACTCAGGACTAATGTTTGTGTGATGAGCATGATCATTTGTTCTGGTCTGGGTGTAATTTATCTATAATATGTATGTGTTTAGAAATATATAAGTATGTGTATCAGTTGTCTGGTCACCATAACACGCGCTCTGCTTAGCTTGGGATCAGACAACCGTGTGTGAGATGTCCCGGAATATTATTATTATTTGCTTAAGCCGGAACAAAAATAATTATTTAAAATATGAAGGTAGAACGAGCAACATCCACTGTCAAGACGAACGCCATCTCAGTCTGCCCGTGACCATGATACCTGCAAAGGTGTCGAAACGTCGGGACCTAAAATTTAAATACAAACCGCCATAAAATCCGTAAAAGTAGTTTTATTTCAATATATTTATCAGTTGTCTGGTTACCATAACACGAGTTCTGCTTAGCTTGGGATCAGATAACCGAGTGGGAGTCGTCCTGGAATATTATTATTATTAATTGATTTATATTAATAATTAGACTGCCTCGATGGCCTAGTGGTTTTAATCGGGACTGCTACGCTAGAGGTCTTAGGTTCGATTCCCGAGTCGAACAAGGTGTTATTGGGTTTCCTATGAAATTCTCAGTAGCAGGTCGGAGTTTGGATTTGTGCCCGGTTAGTGGCAATAAGCTCGCCAATTACATGGGACCTAAACATATCGGCGAACTGTGGGTGTACATACAGCTCTGCCTAACCCTTCAGGGATACAGGCGTGATGATATGTTATGTTGTTAATTAATTATTAATTCGCAGTCAAACGGCCCCGAAACCTGTGACATATGCCACACGCGCTGGCCCGACACGCGCTCACTCAAAGCTCACACAACAGCTTCACATGAACGCAAATACATCTGCAAGCTCTGTGACCATATATCCAAGAGTTCCTATAGGGCCAAGGAACATTTGAAATGGCATAACGGGTATAAATTTATTTGTAAATTGTGTGGGATGACGTTCTCTAAGTCAACGAGTCATTTAACGCATTTGAGGACGAGACATCCGACTGATTTTTGCTGTGATGTGTGTGGGGATAGCTTTTTAGGAGAAATTGGGCTTAATATGCACAAAAAGAAGGCTCATAGGGGGTTTGAGGTAAGATTTTGTTTTTTAGTAGCTTTTACATTTATTAGTAACAAAATAAATAAAGTTTTCTGAAGTAAATGTAGCTTAAGTTAACCCTTGTAATGTTAGTTGTATGTAAGTGAAAGTCCCGTCAAAATCGGTCGAGTCGTTTCGAAGATTTGGTGGAATAAACAGACAGACAGACATTTTTTTTTAATAATATAGCCAAAATTAGCTATAACTAGAAAAGTCCTGTCAAAATCAGCCCATCTGTTTCGGAGATTAGCAGGCACAAACCGAGGAACAGACGATTTTTTTTTTTAGATTATTTTTATTTTTTATATTGATGTCAGTACCGTATACACCGTGAAAATTGAATCGTTGTTTTCCCGCGGCAGGACGATTACCCATCAGTAGTACTATCGAAATACAAAGTTTAACTTAAAAAACATAATGTTTTTTTTTTCAAATCATTAAAAAAGTATTCATAAACTCGAAAGAGCGATAATCAATAGTAGTTCACTCACTAGAGATAACGTAGGCACCTGTAGGTAACACGAAACGCACACGCCGCCGCCACGTGTTGTCGGCAAACTTACAAAGAAAGAATCAATAATAAATGTTCAGAGGAAAATAAGCTCTCGATCATGGTGATACGGTATAAATTAGCTTGCATGCACGCGGCAAGCGCCGAAACACAATAGAATGCCGCCAAATGTTGCGCTCTGTGCCTACGGCTTAGTACCTATTACTTAGTAGTTAGTGTTCTGTGCGCGAACGTCGATGACGTCAAGTGATGAATGTGCGATGAAAGTGCTCAACACAGAAGCACTGCATCCTTATCATTTTATTTTCGTGGCGGGCCACACCCTTGGCCTCCGAGGAGCCCGGCCTTGACTCCCTTGGACTTTTATTTGTGGTAGAGTCTGAGCTCAAGAACTTGGTGTATCGTGAGGAACACCAAACACGCGACTCTTTGATAAGTGCGATAGTGGACGCTTTTAATATCGTGAGACGTGACAGAGACACTTTAATGAAACTGAAAGACAATCAGTTAAAACGTGTTCGTTTGTGCATTGAACGTAGTGGTTTACATTTCGAACAATTACTCCGCTACCGTTAAGTGTAAGTACTCGTACTTTGTAAATAAACATTTAAAAGTAGGTTAGGTAATCAAAATCATTGTAAAGAAGTTGATTCCATTTTTAAATACCTACGCCTTAAATACTTAATTATCAAATTCCGACTTTTTTTAAAGGTACCTATTTTGATTTTTTAAGTATTTATGACGATCCTAAGCCCGTAAAAGTTTGAAGCGAAAATTTGAATTACTTATTGGTTTTGTGTTTTATTAAATCACGAGTAGCGATCAGCTGATTTACACGCGAAGTGCAACGACCGCGCGGCGTTCGGGGTAACCGCGCGCCCGCCCGCGTAGGTATAGCGCGATGTATTACTACTGGTTGAAGTCACTTTCGAGTTTTGTTTATAACAATTGTTAATCCGCCATTTATTGAGTCTAATTTTTTTTTATATATATTAATCGATTGTATGACCGATACAAACTCATTTCGCTTCGGGAAAACAACGACCTAATATTCACGCTGTATAGTTTAATATGCATTTAGAGAAAATATATTAATTTTAAATTACAAACAAACCACATTTTTTTTATTTCTACAGATAACGATTATAATTAATGTTGTTCTTTCAGCAATTAAATTTGAAACAACATTTAAAATGCATAACATGTGGGATGCAATTCAAATGTATAGATGCATTAAAGAAACATGCGAGTTGCTTCGAAAACGGCATCTGTGATCGAAATCTAAGGTAATATACATTATTTTCATGTTTAACCGACTAAAATAGATCGAGTAAAATAGGAGGAGTTCTTTCATACTAGTTTTCGTGTGACACTACATGTTTACGCATTCTTAATTTTTTTAAAGAGTATTTACTTTTTAACCCACTGTAAAATAGGAGGAGTTCTTTAATGGTAGCTTTGGTGTGGCACTATTTTAATACCATTTTTTTTTCAATGTCTAGCTAATGTTAAGAGTTGTTTTTAATTATACAACAACTTAGGTTTGTGCCCTGATATAAAAAGCATTTTTTGTGCTATCTATAAGCAAAATTACATCCAAAACTATTGAGTATTTGTTTTCAGGAGGTAACAAATACACAAACAAACCTTTTATTGTATTAATAGAATCTGTAAATATAAATTTATACATACGAGTAATAATATTATATGACATCGACAGCTTCTTAAGTGATTGGTGTCATGTGGCTTCAGACAGAAATGTCTGAAGTCAGACGGGTGAGACCTTTGCCCAGCAGTGGGACACTTAATAGTTTAATAAAAAGAAAAAATATTTTTTTTCCCCACAGCTCATGTTTCCAATGTGGAGAAAATATATCGAATCAGGAATCATTGAAGGAACATATAAAATCTCATGAAGTGGCCGTCAGGTGTGAAGAGGTAAGATCTTATTATCTAACAATAATAATAATATCCCGGGACATCTCACACACGGTCATCTGATCCCAAGCTAAGCAGAGCGCGTGTTATGGTAACCAGACAACTGATAACACATACGCATATATTTCTAAATACATACATATTATAGATAAATTACACCCAGACCAGAACAAATGATCGTGCTCATCACACAAACATTTGTCCTGAGTGGGAATCGAACCCACGACCTCCGGTATAGCAGTCAGAGTCTCTAACCACTACACCAACAGGCTCGTCAAATGGGTATACATGCCGTGGAAGACCGAAAAAATGATGGATTGTGTGAAAGATGATATGAGAAAGAAAGGAGTGAATGCTGAGATGACGAGTTGTAGAGATGAATGGAAGCTGAATAATTTGGTACAGGGCAGAGAGATCTAAATACATCATCTCCCGAGCCTTTTCCCAAGCTATGTCGGGGTCGGCTGCCAGTCTTACCGGATTTAGCTGAATACCTTATTTTACAGAGCGACTGCCTATCTGATCCCTTCATACATTTTACTTTGTATTATTTTCTAAATCTATACATATTATAGATGAATTACAACCCATGATTTTGATTTAATTAAGTATTATTTTGACTGGCCTATTGGTCTAGTAGTTAGTGCCCCTGACTGCTATACCGGAGGTCGTGGTCATTCCCACCCAGGACACATGTTTGTGTGATGAGCACGATCATTTGTTCTGTGTCTGGGTGTGATTTATCTATAATATGTATGTATTTAGGGCTATATAAGTATGTGTTATCAGTTGTCTGGTTACCATAACACAAGCTCTGCTTAGCTTGGGATCAGACAACCGTGTGTGAGATGTCCCGGAATATTATTATATTATTGATAATCTAATAGTTTCTTTGCAATAATAAATGTTTATCATGTGTGTTCTTCTTCTTAGCGTGTCGATGACAATCAAATTATATAGTGTCGGCCCAAAATTCTGCTACGAGAACTGCATTGTCAGTAGCTTGCATTAAATCGTCCATCGTGCAGGAGTAAGGGCACGAAGGACAAGATAACAAGTGTTTCATAGTCTGGGGAGTAATGCCACATCGACAACTCAGTGTAGATGTATCTATGTATCCCCACCTAGACATATTGTCTTTACTTCTGCCAACCTGTGTCCGAAGTCGGTTTAGAGATTTCCAGGTAAGCCAGTGTGTTAATAAATATTTTATTTTTCAGTGCAACCGTAATTTCGCTCACGAGAGATCGTTCGCGGTACATTACCAGAGGGTACATTTAGGTAATAATATAAAACCAGAGAACTCTAAGAGTAAAGTCATTAAAACTACGTGGGTCTGCGAAATATGCGGGAAGAAGTGTTTGGTAAGTAATACTCAACGAGGTTGCATCTGAAACTATAGAGTGAGCCTATCAGAGTTTAAACCGTAAGCACTAGTGTGAACAAGTGTTGTCGTCAATTATGTCTGCAGATGGAGCTTGCCGTTTTAAAAAATCTATCTAAAACACTAATATTATCCTAACAATGTCAATGCCATCGATATTTTCTTATATAAGTTTCTCGTTGCGCGAAAATTAACTTAAATGAAAAACGAAATGTACTAGGATCAGACTAAAAACTGCTCTCGCTTGGCACAAGGGGAACCTAGCGATAGTAGCAGTCTATGCATATCATACGTCGATAGTAATACTCTTTTTAACCGACTTAAAAAAAAAGGAGGTTCTCATTGATGACTTTTGACTTTTATGTTATATTTTTGGATGGTAAAAAATAATTTACATTAGAGACGTATTTTTTGTCCCTTAAAAGAACATATAAGATACAATGATTATATCTTTAATTTAAAAAATCTAAGCATTGATGAAATAAGGCCCCTATTCCTGAACTTTAAACTATCTGCGAGTGAAAGTACTATCAAAATCCATCAGACAAAAATATATACTTTAATTTAAAAAGTTACTCTAACTATACTAAAATTAAAACTTACATAAATAAAAACTAAACGGCGTCAAAGAACTCATCGTCATCCTTGTCAATGGCGGGGAACGTGCCCAGAAGGCTGGCAGCATTGCAAAAGTTACTAATTTGAAATTAATAATAGTCACTTGAATATATTTTATAACCGACTGCAAGAAAAGGAGGAGCTTTTTTCGATTCTTCTTCTTTTTTTAGTCGTAAGCTAATGCTTTCCGTAAAGTCCTATTTTATTCCAGTTTTGGCAGTGGGATCCATAAGAAAAAAAAAACTTATTTTGAAGTCGTTTTTTTTTGTTAGAATTCTATTTTTCTTACTATAAAATACTTTTTCAACCATACTACATTCTAAAATCAACTTTATTTGCACTGTTATAAAGATGATATTTCCTCTACTATATTAAACTTGCTAATTTTCAGTCGAACGCCACACTAATCTACCACCAGCGCGTCCACACTGGGGAGAAGCCGTTCCAGTGCAGCGACTGTCCCAAGAAGTTCAGTGTCTTTCAGAGGTTGAAGGTGAGTTTGTATAATTAATACTAATATAATATATTATAGACTGTATAGTATATATAATAATATACTGACCCACACTTTGTACAGTCTCAGTCGATAAATAAAAGCCAAAACTTTTGTATAAAATAAACTTAAAACAAATTTCAGTTTTTTTTTATTAAATTCTGAACAGTTTTTTATTAGTTTAACTTTTAAACCTTCTCTGGACAAATAATTAAATACCAAAATTAATTCTCAATTCTTTATTATATAATTTCTGTTAAATACAAATTATTACACATTAGCCAAATCGGTCTAGCAGTTTTCGAGTTTTAGCGAGACTAACGAACCGCAATAATAATTCACTTTTATATATATAGTTAAGTTTAGGCCCAAATACAGAGAAACATTATTTAATTAATTCATTTTCTGTCTATACCAGGAGTACTCTTCACCCCTTTTGGATAGATAAACCTTCTATCGATAGGTATCATATAGAAAATATTTATTAGTGTAAAGCTAGGTAATTCGAAAAAAAAAAATATAGTAATATAATTCACGATTATAAGCTATAGTTCATTGTAATAAACATGCAGCGATAGTTTAAAAGTTAAGTTTAATAGTCCAAAACCCATGTTGGGTGCCACTAGAGAAATTGAAAAAAAAACTAAATAAGCTATTATTTTTATAGATTTAAATCTATTTTGCCCAATATTAGCCAATAAAGTTATTTCTTTATTCTCCTTTCGATGTATTATATCTAAAATCCTTAATCTTTGGTAATGGCGCCCACCGTGGGGCTCAATACTCGTTCTCTGTATTCACTAACACACACACACACACACACCCACAAACGCTAACACACGCACAACACACACATACTAATTACAATTATAATTATGTTTTTAATATTCTAGAAGTTTGTTTTTAAGTTTTTTTGTTAACGTTACTCCTTATTAATTCCTTAATTATTCCTTGTACATAACTTTTACCATTGTAATTGAAGAGCGGGTCCTTATAGCACAAGTATATTATTACTTAAAAGAAGGTCCCTGCGTAAGATTAATTGTAAAAGTATAATGGTTGAAGAATAAACAATTTTTATTTTATTTATTTATTATTTATTATACTTTTGTCTACAGATACATCTTCGTACGCACACCGGTGAGAGGCCATTCAAGTGCTCCAGTTGTCCGAAGGCTTTCAAACATAAAGCAGCCTTAAATAGACATGACAGGGTAAGTTGTCTTAATTAACCGACTTATAGAAACCAAAATCATAAATTATTCTTATATAAATAAATAAAACTAACAGGCGTCGAAAAACTCATCGTCATCCTTGTCAATGGCGGGGAACGTGCCCAGAAGGCTGGCAGCATTGCCACGTTGAATGGCTATGCCGATTCTCTGTGCAAGGAACAAACCAGCCCTCTGATCACGAGTAGATTCTACCAAACGTTTTGACAGTTCTATATATTATTTATTATATTACAAAGGCTACAAAGTAGCACTTATCAAACTTCAGAATTATTACAAAAACGGCACCCTAGGGGTCGGTTGATATCCGTCGGAAAAGGCTTGTTTAACTAAAAGGAGAAAAAATTATCTTGTTTTTTTTTTTTGTAAATTCGTGTAATTTTTACAATCCTGAACTGATCTTAAATTATAGCTAGAACAATCTCAATAAAGTCCGCTTTGAACCAAAAAATTAACCGCATGAGAATCTGTCAATTTCTCTCTGAGTCCCGGTGTCGACAAAAAAAATGCCATTTCCCCGCTCTACGTTGTGTTCGGCTGCCAGTCTCACCGCCAGCTGAACACCAGTATGTTATAGAGCGACTGTCTGTCTGACACACAACACATTTACTAAGGGATACAGTGTGCGACGGTGAGACTGGTTGTCAGAGTGTAGGAGTGCTATGTTCGGCTGGCAGTCTCCCCGCCAGCTGAACACCAGTATGTTATAGAGCGACTGTCTGTCTGACACACAACACATTTACTAAGGGATACAGTGTGCGACGGTGAGACTGGTTGTCAGAGTGTAGGAGTGCTATGTTCGGCTGCCAGTCTCCCCGCCAGCTGAACACCAGTATGTTATAGAGCGACTGTCTGTCTGACACACAACACATTTACTAAGGGATACAGTGTGCGACGGTGAGACTGGTTGTCAGAGTGTAGGAGTGCTATGTTCGGCTGCCAGTCTCCCCGCCAGCTGAACACCAGTATGTTATAGAGCGACTGTCTGTCTGACACACAACACATTTACTAAGGGATACAGTGTGCGACGGTGAGACTGGTTGTCAGAGTGTAGGAGTGCTATGTTCGGCTGCCAGTCTCACCGCCAGCTGAACACCAGTATGTTATAGAGCGACTGTCTGTCTGACACACAACACATTTACTAAGGGATACAGTGTGCGACGGTGAGACTGGTTGTCAGAGTGTAGGAGTGCTATGTTCGGCTGGCAGTCTCCCCGCCAGCTGAACACCAGTATGTTATAGAGCGACTGTCTGTCTGACACACAACACATTTACTAAGGGATACAGTGTGCGACGGTGAGACTGGTTGTCAGAGTGTAGGAGTGCTATGTTCGGCTGCCAGTCTCCCCGCCAGCTGAACACCAGTATGTTATAGAGCGACTGTCTGTCTGACACACAACACATTTACTAAGGGATACAGTGTGCGACGGTGAGACTGGTTGTCAGAGTGTAGGAGTGCTATGTTCGGCTGCCAGTCTCCCCGCCAGCTGAACACCAGTATGTTATAGAGCGACTGTCTGTCTGACACGCAACACATTTACTAAGGGATACAGTGTGCGACGGTGAGACTGGTTGTCAGAGTGTAGGAGTGCTATGTTCGGCTGCCAGTCTCCCCGCCAGCTGAACACCAGTATGTTATAGAGCGACTGTCTGTCTGACACGCAACACATTTACTAAGGGATACAGTGTGCGACGGTGAGACTGGTTGTCAGAGTGTAGGAGTGCTATGTTCGGCTGCCAGTCTTACCGCCAGCTGAACACCAGTATGTTATAGAGCGACTGTCTGTCTGACACACAACACATTTACTAAGGGATACAGTGTGCGACGGTGAGACTGGTTGTCAGAGTGTAGGAGTGCTATGTTCGGCTGCCAGTCTCCCCGCCAGCTGAACACCAGTATGTTATAGAGCGACTGTCTGTCTGACACGCAACACATGTTACTGGGTGACACAGTATCCCATAGTAAGACTGCTTGTCAGAATTGACTTAACGACTGTCAAAGATCAACGTATGACAGTCGGGACTAGGCTTAACGTGCTATCCGAGGCACGGAGGGGTCTCGGTATGTTATAAATGGTCACCCATCGACGGACCACCCGCGGCGAGCGCGGCTTAACCTGTATTATCGGTCAAACCCTGCGGCTTACACTTAGCCACGAGCCCCTCTAAAATTTTATCTTTCATAAGCTATTAAATTAGGTTGTTACATGTAATAATTGTATACAGGTAGATTTTTAATTATCAGCCAAACTGTCACTGAGTGTTCTACCCAACGAGGTTGCATTTGAAACTATAGAGTGAGCCTATCAGAGTTTAAACCGTAAGCACTAGTGTGAACAAGTGTTGTCGTGAATTATGTATGAAGATGGAGCTTGCCGTTTTAAAAAATCTATCTAAAACACTAATATTATCCTAACAATGTCAAAACCACCATATTTTCGTATATAAGTTTCTAGTTGCGCGAAAATTAACTTAAATGAAAAACGAAATGTACTAGGATCAGACTAAAAACTGCTCTCGCTTGGCACAAGGGGAACCTAGCGATAGTAGCAGTCTATGCATATCATACGTCGATGGTTCTACCCATACAAAAGTTCAATACCTACTCGACTAAAATGTATGAGACGGCTGATTTTTTTTCATGATTTCAGAGTTGGTCCCATAGTGAAAGTTGTTCATATTCATGGGTAGAGCACCCAGTTAAAATTTGGCTACTCTTTAAAAAATCACTTGTATGTAATAAGTGGGTCCCTGATGCCGGAATTCTCAGACGAGGAGACGGTGGCGGGATGACATCGATCGCTTCTTAAGTGATTGGTGTCATGTGGCTCGAGACAGGAATTCTTGAGTCAGACGACCTTTGCCCAGCAGTGGGACACTTAAAAGGTTACATAAAAAAAAATGTAATAATTAAATCTTTATTTTCAGGTACATTCTGGAGTAAAACCGTACCAATGTGTGCACTGTTCTAAATCGTTTTCTCAGTCCAACTCTATGAAGCTACATGTTAGGACTGTTCACTTGAAGCTACCGGCACCCTATAGGTCGAGGAGAAATAAAGTTGATTAACCGACTGTAAAATTTGGAGGTTCTCTAATTGACTGTGTTTGTTAAAGTTTATGTTAAGTGGTGGTCTAAGGAAATGGTGGATCAATTTGACTTGTTTACCGACTTTAAAAAAAGGAAGTTCTCAATTTATAGTGGTAAGGAAATGGTGGATCGATTTTCAACCGACTTCGTAAGGAATAGGTCCTTAATTAAACTGTTTTTTTTTCGTGTTTATCTATTACTAGGGGAAAATGTAAATTAATTAAAAAAAAACGTTTTTTTTCCTTATAAAGGTCATCTGAAGAAGTTGTGGATCGATTTTCAACCAATTTTAAAAAGAGGAAGTTTTTAATTACTAATAAATAAATAAATGCGGGCAACATCACATACATTGCTCTGAACCCAAAGTAAGTAACAATTCAGAAACAACGAAGGTACCACACACACCCAGACCCAAGACACATTGACCCGTCCGGGGATCGAACCCGGGACCTCAGAGCTAGCGACACCTAGAAACCGGTGCGTACGCCACTCGACCACGAAGGTCGTCTGTTTGTTACGCGATTTCTAGGGCAATAGTGGACAAATAAACTTGTGTTCCCATATAAGTCAATTGGCACCTTACTATGGAAACTATACCCACGCTGTACAGAAATAAAATAATAATAATATTCCGGGACATCTCACACACGGTTGTCTGATCCCAAGCTAAGCAGAGCGCGTGTTATGGTAACCAGACAACTGATAAACATACTTATATAATTCTAAATACATACATATTATAGATAAATTACACCCAGACCAGAACAAATGATCGTGCTCATCACACAAACATGTGTCCTGGGTGGGAATGACCACGACCTCCGGTATAGCAGTCAGGGTCTCTAACCACTAGACCAACAGGCCAGTCAAAAATACGGTAATGTTGTCCGCATTTATTTACGATTTTGTAGAAATATGTTAAAAATATATTGATTTCTCTTGATCACGCAATAACTGCCAAACGACTGCTCTGAATAGTATTTTTTAATGTTACTAATAATTGTAAGTACAAGGTTTTTATAATCTATCTATATATATAAAAATGAATCGCTAAATCTGTTGGTAAGGGCATAACTCAATAACGCCTGGATAGATCTCGCTAATTCTTTTTTTGTTGTATTAGTTATTACCAGGGGAAGGTTCTTATGAAAGAAAAAAAACTGGAACTGAAATTGTGCGGGTCGAAAAAAAATAAGTAATCCTGACTTTTGTTACAATAGTGATTTGTTGGATTCATCTGCGCCCTGAATAACATAAAGGCACCGGGAACGGGACCTATGTATTCATGCGGGTGAAACCGCGGGGCACAGCTAGTAGTAAATTAAAATCTTATGGAAATTATCAAAAATGTTGGGTCATGTAAATAAAATCTGTTTTTATAATAAGCTTTATATAGACTTACTGCTTATATTGTTTATGTATTTTATAATGAGTAGTCATAATTATGTAAATTTAAAATAAATGATCTGATTTTATTTGTTATTTTATTTACGTTACAATTCAAAACTACCTTCCACCTGCGGATCTCCCCGGAAGTCAGCTATCGCAAAAAATAGCCGATTTCCTTTTAAACTATCGCGCTGCATGTCATAGAACAGTCTGCTTGCGGCCACGGCCGTCATGCCCTTAAGGTATTTATGCATGTTCGCGCTAATCCCCGTTCTATAATATTACTATAGCCGATTTCCATTGGCAATCCCATCACAATCGGTTGAGTAGTTGAGTCATAAAATCGTAACAGACAGAAATACAGAGAGTTTTCTTCGCAATAAATTAAGTCCCATTATAGCTTAATTATAAAACGTCAATTTTTAGCCGACTTCAAACGAAGGCGGTTGTCAATTCGCCAATTTTTTAACCGACTTAATAAAAGGAGTTATCAGTTACCTGTATTACCTGTGTTACCTGTATGTTTGTTTGTCCGCCATTATCCCGCGTTTGGCTGAACCGATTTTGACGCGTTTTTCAGATTTTTTTTTAGATTATCGGGAAGTTTTAAATATTTATTACTCGTATTATTTGTTCCCCGATTTCAGCGTGTCCATTTCAAGACTTTTTTTTTAATAAATAGCATTTACTTATTAAGTGGTCCCAGATAATTTTCTATAAAAACGATTCAATATTTTATTTCAATTGAATTGGAATCGTTAATTACATACATGTGTTATCAATTATAAGTCCCCGTTAACTCTCATGTCATCTCTATCACTCTAAGGCGTAAACTCGCGACAGACATAAGCCTATTTAAGATGAGTGACGTAAGTATTCATCGTCCCTGCCCTGTTCCCAATTATGTGTGGTCGGCGCAATGCGTATTCAGCTTCCATTCATCTCTACAACTTGTCATCTCAGCATTGACTCCTTTCTTTCTCATATCATCTTTCACACAATCCATCCATCTCTTTTTGGTCTTCCTATATAGAGATCCCTCTGAGATGAGTTACGTAAGTATACATAGTATAATAACAAATGATCACCCATCAATGGGCTGACCTTGGCGACAGCTGCTTAACCTTAACCGGTTGTAACACTTTTACTTTCATTCAGTATCTCGACCTATTTATTTATTTTAAAAGTAAGAGCAACTACGTAGGTATTTGGGGCCTTTTTAAATGTATGATGGGAAAAATGAAAGTGGACGAAGCGAAACAAGTGTGTAAGGATCGTAGCAAGTGGAAAGAAGCGGTCTCTGCCTACCTCTACAAGGGAAAGAGGCGTGATTATATTTATGTATGTAGATATAGCTAGACAGGTAGATCATTCAAGTTATCACTATTTACATACGTACTTTAATACCTAGCATTTATTTTTTATAAGTAAATAAATAACTTTTATACTTAGATGATTAAATGTTTTTTTTTACATTTTAACCGACTTATAAAGAAGGAGTTCATTGGTCATTGGACGGTATTTTAGTTTAATCCTCGCTAAAAAAACTTCTGAATCGTCAGAATGCGTTTTTTTTTATTAACACATTAACCAACTTTAAAAAGAAGAAGTTCATTGGTCACTGCTCGGTATTTTGTTTTAGATAATCCTCGCTATAAAATCTTCTGAATAGTAAGTAATATGTTTTTTTTTGTGGTATGTCTTTTATTAATCTTTATTTAAGTGAACTGTTACCCCCTTCGCATGTTTTTTCTAGCTTATACCTGTTTTGTTTGGCTTCCATGTTCCCGAGTCCGCTATTTTCGTATTCAGATAATTTTAGTTCAATGACATGTACACCTTCTTGCCACTGTTGTCATTGTAGAATGGCAACTGACTGTTCTTATCTGAATACTACCGTGGTCGAGTGGCGTACGCCCCGGTCAAGGTGTCGCTAGCTCTGAGGTCCCGGGTTCGATCCCCGGACGGGTCAATGTAGAAAGTCACTTTTCTACATTGTCTCGGGTCTGGGTGTCTGTGGTACCTTCGTTGTTTCTGAATTCCATAACACAAGTGCTTTAGCTACTTACTTTGGGTTCAGAGCAATGTATGTGATGTTGTCCGCATTTATTTATCTATTAAGCTTTATTTAAGTGAACTGTTCACCTCTTCCCGTGTTTTTCCTAGCTTTTAGCGCTTACTGTTTTGTTTGGCTTCCTGCCTCAACGCCATCTAAATTAGTCCAGCCGTTTAAGAGATGAGCCGTACCAAACAGCCGTATTTAGTTACTACTAGTAATTTATATCATATGTGATACAGAGTAGATCGTGACAGTGTATTAAGCAATATATAATCTAACCTAAATGGCGGACCTCGATGTGACCGCCAAGTGAGGTGAACTGGTTGTGTAGGGAGGGGACGAGGGTCGATGGTTTTTATATCGATAGATTGAGTTACAAGGTAGTTGTGAATTAGAGTGTATTATAGTGATTGTGTTGTTTACAGTTAGATGAGGTAGTGAGTGAATTGGTGCTATTTAGGCACCGAATAAATCTTAAAAGAGCTTTAGTAAACCCTATTCTTTATTTTAATCTGTCTTAAAGTGAAAACCTTATCTCTAAGTAGTAGGTACAATAGTCAAATAATGTAACAACTACTATTATCGTAATAAAATTATTGAATGACAATTAAGTTGTTTTTTTATACATCTATCACTGGGAACTTTCTGGTAGAAATATATTTCGTATGTTCATTATTTGTTCAATCTTCATTAAAAAAATTGCTCTTTTTATAATCACATCATCCTTTACACTTTTCAATATCTATGTCATTAAACTTACTATTAAATCAAACTACGACTATTTTTTTATAAACACAATAAAAGTCCTTTGCAAAACATCGATATAATTTCCAAACACATGTCCCAACACTACAGCATCTTAATCTCCGATCATCGACAGTTGAAAGTGATCACCTATACACAGCACACGATACCAAAACAAAGTAATTTTAATTTAAATAAATAAAAAAAGTTTGTTTTAAAAACAAGTGATTTGTGTCCTT
The DNA here is from genome assembly GCA_905146925.1 of Autographa gamma. Taxonomy (NCBI): domain Eukaryota; kingdom Metazoa; phylum Arthropoda; class Insecta; order Lepidoptera; family Noctuidae; genus Autographa; species Autographa gamma. Next base: position 5,282,590 of record LR989879.1, read on the forward strand.
GGATAATACGGATGTAAGTAATTTTTAATGATCATAATATTAGTCTTTTATTTGTTATAAGAACTATCATAATCAAAGATCAATAGTTATTTGATAAGGATTCCTAATTATCGATTTAAGTAAGTAAGCACTGCTCGTTGGCCTAGTGGCGCTAAGCACAACTGCTACGCTAGGGGTCTCGGGTTCGATTCCCAAGTCGACCAAGGTGTTATTGGGTATTTCTATGAAATTCTCAGTAGCAGGTTGGACTTTGGATTTGTGCCCGGTTAATGGCAATAGGCTCGCCCCCTATTACATGGGACCTAAACATACCGGCGAACTGTGGGTGTACTTTGGTACACCTCTGCCTATCCCTTCAGGGATACAAGCGTGATGATATGTAGTAAGCACACCTCTTTAAATCTTTAAGTTTTCCTTGTCTTACTTAAAGAAATACTTAGGATACTTTATTCATAATAAATAATATCTTAAGGAACTATAAACGTCTTTGAGTACAGCAGTAAGTAAGTAGATATATTTCATATCAAAATTGACATCCAAATACTGTATTTTTAAATCAAGTAAAAGTTAATTCATTGATAAGTAGTTCACAACCTTCGATTATAAATAAAAGCTACGTAAGCTTTTATCGCACCATGTTGTGTTCGACTCCCAGTCTCACCGTCAGCTGAACACCAGGGTCTTGATCCAGCTATTTTAAATGCATGTCAGTGGTCGGTCAGTGTACTTGTCATTGTGCCTAATTTTTGTCTTTAAATAAGCCTACAATAGAATCTCATTGAACTCTCGAAGAGAATGAGTGTAATGACAGTTAGCAGAATACCAATTATCGTAAAAATTACCAAATGAAGCAGGTCATTCGATCAATTCAAGCAACTTTTAAATAGCTGACGCAAGGCCCTGGTGAGTGATTGTCAGACAGTGAAGTCTTAGTAATAGGGTCTCATTTTTACCCTTTGGGTACGGAACTCTAAAAATAAAGTATTAAAATCGATTATAATACTGTATACACATACAAGCTTAGTGCTTAGAAATCTTGCCTTGTTTTTTCAATACATGTAATCTAAGATATACACACAAGATTGATTGATGCGTAATTATGTTATTTTCCTTGTACAAGTAATTGAATTGAAGTCTATATATCATTCAACTAATTATGCGTTGTCCCTCTAACATGATATGTGTAAACGTTTGTGTATGTATGTTTGCTTATCATCACACAAAAAATCGTAAAAAGTCATATGTTGGTATGTCATATCACAGTGAGTAGTAGGTACTCACATATAATATAGAAACAATATAATTTTATGTATAAGTTATAACATATATTTAAGAAAGGAGTGAATGCTGAGATGAGTAGTAGAGATGAATGGAAGCTGAATACGCATTGCGCCGACCACACATAATTGGGAACAGGGCAGGGACGATGATGATGCAGTTACTGCTTCTATAAAAGCAAAATATCGATTAGTACGATTGTTAGTACGTAAATACCATGCGTATGTCATAATTTAGATATGTGTCATTCATCGTAAGATTCGTTCAAGGATGTAGACGGTGCATGAAAAGTCAAAATATGTTTAGTACATCAGTTAGTTGATAAAAATGACACACATTCAAAATCAAAACATTTTTATTTCTTATAAACCAAATGAGGCGCTCAAGAAACGTTACGTTAAAACTACTGATTCTAGTTGCTTGGTTCCAAAGTATCATTCCTATAGAGAAGAGCCGGCAGGAAAATCCATAGGTTACTCTTTTAAAAAAAAGGTTAACATCGATGTTAAGAATACATTGATTTAAAATATGCGACAACAACGTAAACAGCAGAATGTTTAGATTAATGTAAACATCCAAAATGTAAGAGAAAACAGAATAGATGGTTTGTTACATCCCATAAGAAAAGATGTAGTAGATAGTGCACAAGAGTAGAGACTACTGACGTCTCATGCTTTTTGTCAAATTGCACAAAAATATAGCCTCATGCGACAGGAAAGAGACACTGTTTTTTAATATTGCTATATATAATATATTATGGTCGGAAACGTTAAGATAATTTAGGGACACAGCCTAATTTTTTTCTCAATTTTTTGATGATTTACTTATTTATGTATATTTTAGTTATAACTCATTATTTTTATTTCGGTAGATGGATTCTTCTAGAGGAGAAGCATCGACAGAAGAACAAGAATACACAGAAGGTGTCAGAGTAACTGTGGTAAGTATAAACCCATACTCTTCTGTGTAGCATTTCCCCGCAGTATGTAGTGTTCGGCTGCCAGTCTCCCCGCCAGCTGAACACCAGTATGTTATAGAGCGACTGTCTGTCTGACACACAACACATTTACTAAGGGATACAGTGTGCGACGGTGAGACTGGCTGTCAGAATTTTAGGGTTTTGTCGGTGTTAACAGCTTCAGTAATGGCACCCACCGTGGGACTTATAAGAGTGATCAATTCTCGTTCTCTGTTTGAGAGGCCTGGGGCCCGATGCCGCTATTAACAGTGGCAAGTAGGTGTACATTAGATTTTAACATTAGACATTAAACAAACATTTCATCTGAACACGAAAATTAAGTCAATAACAAGTCTACTGGACCGTTCATTAACCTGCCACTCACTGACTTAAAATGGCGACTCTGGACCCCTGTAGTGGGACAGTTAAAGGCTGGTGTTATTATAATAAACTTCCTTCCCTAATCAATTCCATTGATATCGCAGCTTAGGTCATAGGTTCAGTTGAAAACCAGCGTCAAGCATTAGCTGCTTGACATATGCTGAACTGGACCTTTTTGGCACAGCCGCTAGGCACACATTCAGCATAGTGTTTTGTCTTTCTTTTTACTGTATGTTTTTTCCTCCTCTATTTTTTTTGTTTTATCTTTTGTGACTGTGCGTTGCTGTGTCAAATAATTTTTTTCTTTCTTTCAGCTAAAAACCAACGTAATTTCTTAGCATAATCAAACTATGTAACTTAAAAGTATCATCAAAATCGGTTCACCAGTTTACTCAAAAAACTGTAACAAACAGACAGAATTTAGTATGACATAATATCAATATGGAAGTATGGGTTTTTACATCCGTTTCCGAGTTTATATGTATATAAGTATGTTTATATTAATAACAGTTAAAGTCAGGGTCATTTCCAAAGTATAAATGTTGAGGTTATGTTCAATGTCGTCCGGTCTCTTGATATAAGGTATTTTGGTTGCATCCGATCTCTTAAAATGTATTTAAAAACTAACTTTAATATGTAGGATGGGAGAAAACTCGGATTAATGTGACTTTTCTAATCTAACTAAAGTAAAAGGTCTAAATCAAATAAAAAATTAAAGACACCTTCGACGAATTATAGAACTGAGCCGATGTCTTATTAAATGCATAACAGATTTATTTATTTAATAATTTATGTACACACACAGAAGTAAAAAAAGACATATAAAATACATTTTTATGCATGATGTACACAGGTGCTGCTTATTTCTTGAGAAATCTCTGCCAGATCTTCATAAATTAGTTATGAACCGCTTCCTAATCGGCTCTTCGGCCCAATCGATGAGGAGCTGTGGCAGACAGACATAAATTTAATAATGTTGTGTTTTATTTACAGTTAAATCTACCAGAAGATGAAGGCGAGGGTCTCGGGTTCCGGCTGACCAGGACTCTCTGGGATCCCTATCCTTGGGTAAGTGTCACATTATGTACTTAGTCCAACTAAGATCAATTAAGTACTTACAAGTCCTTGCAGATTTTACCGATATTAAAAAAAGGATGATGCCCCCTGCTTTACTTGTTGTATCTATTTTTAATACAGTATGTCATTATCATATCGGGGATCAATTCTGACATAGGTATCGGAACGTCGGTAAAGTAAAATAATTTGGAGTAGGATCAGGTTACAAAACTTTTAAAATAAAACAACTTTTTACGGATTTTTTCGCGGTTTATATTTAGATTTAGGTCCCGACGTTTCGACACCTTTGCAGGTATCATGGTCACGGGCAGACTGAGATGGCGTTCGTCTTGACAGAAGATGTTGCTCGTTCTACCTTCATATTTTGACTAATTATTTGAGTTCCGACCTACGCGATATGAGCTCACTGTGTCTTGATGTCTTGCAGCGCTGCTCTTGGGTTTGGCCTTGAGTTTATGTGTAATTTTTTACGTTATATTAACTTAAAAACGGCTTAAAAGTTTATCTCATCATTAGTCAGTAAAAATTAAGCTCATGAGTTAACTAAATTGATATTCAAACTTCGCAACAATATAAACAATACCAATCATTAATTAGCGTAGATTAACTTAAACAATCAATACATAATTTAAACTATTCTCGTCAGGTAAGAGAAGTGACTCCAGGCTCGAGAGCTGATGAAGCAGGTCTGAAGAAAGGAGACTGTATACTGCAGGCTGATGGGAAGGACTTGCTCGGTTTACCGGTACGAAGTATTTTTATTTATTTACAGAGTTTCCAAAAAGTCGTGAGCAGTACATTTCCAACTGACCTTAAAATCTCAAGTGGTCTGATTTTTTGTTAGGTATGTAACGCGAAATCTGTAACATCAATCGTTTACTTTTTGAGGAAAAAGATTATATTTTTACTTATAATGCTATAATATGGCTTTAATTTAATTTAATTTTGTTTTTATTATATTTTAGATTTATCAAATTATTTATGATTTCGTTTACAGTTTGGGTTTTAGTCCAAATGTAATGATATATAGATTACATTCTGGAGGATTAGATTCTGAAATCAGAGCAAGCTTGGTAATCAATGCTCGTGCCTTCTCTATAGATATGTTCGAGTCAGACAGAATTTTCTCAACACCCTGTATATGGGTAGAGGCCTGTGCCCAACAGTAGGTTTATTTCTGATATTTTTACTATTATAATAAAATAACTATTATTTCCGCAACCCCAGGTAGGTCAAGTAGCAGGTCTGATCCGTGGCGACGGCGCGGGGCGCGGGGTGTCTCTCCTCGTGTGGAACTGCGGGGTCGACCCTAAGGATGACCCTGAGGTCTGTAGCTAAGTATTGATGAAGGAAAGAATGGGTAAAAGGTGGTTAAGTGAGGGCTATGGCCTTTCATATGGATAATATTTAAGAAAAAGACACATAATTTAATTGAACAGTTACAAACTACAAAAAATGCTACCCTTTTTAATTTTTAAGTTTGTTTTTTTTTTTGATGTCGTATATATTATGCGTTTTTTTTTAATATCTTCGTTTGAATTTGATAAAATCATAGTCAGACCATTTTATACAAACTGTCAAATATATTGAAGTAGAAGTGTTGCCAGTACATAACTCCAATTCCTACTATTTTGTCTCGAATTAAAAAATTCCTACCATTCCAGTTGCTGTGGAGTTGCGGGGGTGGCGCTCGCGGGGAGAAGTCACGGCGCGCTCTAGCGAATGTCGTGAGGGCGCTCGCTTGCTCCGTCTGTGCCTCCACAGCTACTAAACCGCTGACCTGTGCGAGGTCACATGTGTATTGCGAAGGTTGGTATTTATAATGGCGTTGAACACAGAAAAGTAGATACTGCTGTCTCGGTCGCACCACGTCATGACACGGGAGCCATAATGGCGGGAGTGTGAACGTTTTGAGAGTCTGTGCATTAAGTGAGTAAGCGAGCCTGTGTAGCGTATTATAATTAAAATCAGACAGATCATACAAGTGGCCTGCTTCGGAAACATTCGATGATAATTGTTATCCAATGCTTTACAAAATATGTCAAGAATACCTTTTATATACACTATGTCTGTAGCGAATACATATATATTCTAATTTTCTATATTCTATCTGTCTGCTATGATGAACTATGTTCCTTATGTTACACAATTTTAACTGATTTCAACAGAAAGAGATTTACAGCTTGACTGTACTTTCTTTTTCTACTTTTGTTACACCATATCTCCAGCTGTTATGGATTCATCATCATCATCATTCCCGAGCCTTTTCCCAACTATGTTGGGGTCGGCTCCAGCAGTTGTGGATTAAATTCAGAAATTGTTATTAAATGTAGGATATACCTCAGAAATGTTTTCTACATTTACATGTTCCTATTACGCGTGCACATAAATCATTTAAAGCTTCAGTTATATTTATTATAATAACTTGGTTACAGCTTGCTGGACCCGTTTGGAGCGGTGCGCGCTCTGCAGGGAGGCGCTGCCCTCGAAAAACTCTCCTTATGCGAGGAATTTAGTCGCTGAACAGGTAATTAACTACAAATTATAAAAAGTAAAACAAATAAGTATCTACCTAAGTACGTAAATAAGTACTACCCATGTTGACGTAAGCATTTTATTGATTTGTATTGTTTTATGGTGAAAAAAAATCAACAGCGATAATAATGTAATGTTATTTGTATTTAAAACCATCGCCAAAGTGTGTTTTTTCCTTTCTCTAAACATTACCTTTATCTGGTATAAAGGTACTGTTATTCGAATACTGTTCCTCTTTTCATAACCGAGGAATAGCCATTGATCAACTTTTATAAAATAGTTAGATACATTCAATAGTAATTAAAATGTTCTCTCTATATTCAATTTCCAGGTATTCGAAGCAATAGCCACAGAATACGAACTAAAGAGTCCCCGAGCAAAGAAACCAACCGAAACAGCCTCAGCGTACACATCACCAAATAGATCACCAAACTTATCACCATCACCAAACAGACGCGGCCAATACCAGCACTCCATGATGAACAAAAACAAAAAAACCGTACATTTCACCGAAAAATTCGGACAAACTTACGCCTCAGATCCAAACATACATCGATCTTTAAACGTTCACAATCCTACTAATTTAGTAGAAAATTCCTTACCTGGCAACTCTGGGAATTGCAGCTGTCAAAATCAAAGTGACGTTACAGTGCCTAAGATTAATATTGAGAATGTAGATGGAGGTAGTAATTGTTCTAGTTGTCAAAGTTTGACGATTCCACATAGGATTGTCGCGCAGTTGAGACAAGCCTGTTCTCTAGCTGATCTGCAGAATGCTGTGCAGTGTCCCATGACGAGGACAGCGAATAGCTTGGGCGACTGGTGAGTGGAATATAATACTCTATTTAACCGACTTCAGGAGGCTCTCAATTCAGTTGTTTATATTTTCGTTTTGAGCCATCGAAGAGAAAAAAAAACGTCTCTTTTATTTATTTGAATTTCATTGATGTCGATTCTGTTTTTAAATGAAATGCTGCTAATGCGTTTGGTAAACGACTACGCATTTGATTGATACGTTGTAGGAACGAGCCTAGATCTAAATGATTAAGTGAATTCTGCTACTTGCTTTATCGCGGTATTTTGGTGTCCACTCCATAATCTTTTAGAGCCCAAACTTAAATAGAACATTGTAATACTAAGGTTATTTTATTAAAATACTAGGATGAGTATGCGAGCATAGTTGTTGTAAGAAAATAAGTATGTATTGTTTTTATATTTTCAGTAAAAATTGTCACCACGGCTCCCTTGACAACTTGAAGAATGTTAGCAACATCTGTGGTAAGTATTTATGTATTTTGTTGTTACAAATAGAATGAAAAAGATAATTTACTTGAATAAGACACGTGTACCCCACCAATATTACATAATACAAACCGAAAAATTATTTTCCAATTACTATTATTTAGCATATTTTAAATGGTCAAAACTATTGATATAGTAAATTTTTGTTACGGCTATTCAGCAGTGGATTGTGGGGATATACAAACTGTCAAGTATATTGAAGTTTAAGAGTTGCCAGTACATATCATCAATTCCTACTATTTAATTTCAATTTCAGTTTAGTATTTAAAATATACTTCTCAAATTAATTTCTTTATTTTTCAGATGCGCCAGTATTTCTACTGCCAGCCCCACCAGTGTATGTAGTAACTTGTGATCATGGCAAGAAAGAATAATAAATATTGTATTTAATTAATTAAGTAATATAACATTAAAATACTAATTATTATAATACCTATGTTGTTTTTATTCACCGATCGTATGACTAAACACCAATAACCAGTTCAATTATTAGTTTTCTCATTTACAAACAATCTGGTTTATGATCGTCCCACTGCTGGACACAGGCCTCTACCCATATAGAGAAGGCACGAGCATTAATCACCACGCTTGCTCTGCGGCCGATTTGAGACTAATATTTTTGGATCCAGGTTTCCTTTATACAACTATATAATCCTTGCCTTGTTCGAACCAAAGGGTAATGGGGCTATAAATGAAAAATAAATTTGTAATTGTAAAAAAAAAAACATTTATTATAAACTTATGTCTATGAAAACGGTTAATAATTGTGCTTATACCTAATTATTGTTGACGCATTAATTACACATATTCTCTGATTCTCTTGATATTAATAAATTAAATTCATTACGTATAGGATAAAGTTAATAATAAATAGATAAAATTAAATAGTTATTTCCTAAAATGGGGTAATTTTTGTGCGGGGGCAAAGACGAACAATTTTAATAGGAACCTTTATTTTAAGTTACGGATCACACTATACGCTACTTATGCATGTAAATCGATTTTAAAAGCCAGTAATTGTAAGGTTTATGTCCCGAGAGCCACGTTAAATATCTATACAGCTATATCCGGCAAGACTGGGAACTTACCCCATAGCTTGCAAAAAGTCTTGGTAGAAGAATAGCGAAAATACGGTCGCAGTTTTAATACAAAAGTAGGTAAGTATGGTACTTTGGTATTGGTCTTTATATCACCACTCTGCGCGTTTCAATAGCACGGTCAGGTTATTTTCTGGTCTATTCCATAAATATATTACTTTTATTGTTCTACTTATTCTACTGGAGGCTACTCCTCCTCAGGATATTCTTCGCCGCCTTCTTCCTCCTGCTCATCAAACTCATTGCCATCAACGCCGACCTCCTGAAATATAAGGTTTAGCTTTAGGTAAGATTTATAAAATAAATTATCGAAAAGTTACTGAAAGTAACATGTTACGGAAAGTCTTTTTGGTCATGCATAGGGCTGTCCTTAGTCGAGGTCTCATGTAAATTTCATCACAATCGATCCAGTAATTTTGTGCATATTAAAATGAAGACGGCTTTTTTACATTTATAAAATAACGTAAGACAATTTTTATTTTGGACTAGCAGAACCCAAATAGATAGAAGGTTGGTAAAAAAAAAAAAAAATATAAACTAAGTTAGTCTCAAAAGTTATAAATTATTTAGAAACAAGCTTATTGCTCAAGCCCCAAATATCGGCGAGTCAATTATTATTTATCGGCAATTAATTATTTATTTATCTCTTATGTTAAAACATTTTTTATATTTAATTTTGAACACTTATTTTTGATGCCATAGAAACAAGAGGACACATAAAATGACAACACCTCTTTTTCCATCGGGGGTAAGACCGATCAGCAACTCACCTCATACTGTTGGTATTCAGAGACCAGGTCGTTCATGTTGCTCTCAGCTTCCGTGAACTCCAGTTCATCCATACCCTCGCCCGTGTACCAGTGGAGGAAAGCCTGGAATTAATAATAATATTCCAGGACATCTCACACACGGTTGTCTGATCCCAAGCTAAGCAGAGCTTGTGTTATGGTAACCAGACAACTGATAAACATACTTATATATTTCTAAATACATACATATTATAGATAAATTACACCCAGACCAGAACAAATGATCGTGCTCATCACACAAACATTTGTCCTTGGTGGGAATCGATCCCACGACTTCCGGTATAGCAGTCAGGGTCACTAACAACTACACCAACAGGCCCGTCAAAAGGATGTAGTGACTTTTTATTTGTTTATTATTACCCCCAGTTTGAAAAGACTGAGAATGGAAAATGTGGCGGTCAGGCTTTAGCTAGCCGTTAAATAATAATCATAAAGAATATTGGATTGATTCTACACCATATTTTTGAAGACATCCGTGGTCGAGTAGCTTATTAAATACACCGGTTTTCCAGGTGTCACTAGCTCTGAGGTCCTAACTACCATTCCTGGAGGGTAAATGTAGTATTTTTTTCTTATCTTTTCTTTTTTATGTTATTTTATAATCGTATTAAATTCCAGTAATAATACCAGCCAATAAATATCTCACAGCTGGGCACAGACCTTTGCCCATATTGAGAAGGAATGAGCATTAATCACCACGCTTGCTCATTACGGATTGACGATTTCTGACCCCAATTTTAGCAACCAGGTTTTCTCACGAAGTTTACCTTGCTGTGATGATGATATATGAATACCTACTCGAAAATAAGACATACATAGGGGTACGGGGTAATTTACTTGCTTTCCCCTATATCCCTATGCTCTTATTACAAGACTACAGAAACTGTATGTTGTTACCTTCCTCCTGAACATGACAGTGAACTGCTCTGCGTATTATTGTGTGTATGTCTGAGCTCACCTTCCTCCTGAACATGACAGTGAACTGCTCGGAGATTCGCTTGAATATCTCCTGTATGGCGGTGGTGTTGCCAACAAACGTCGCCGCCATCTTGAGTCCGCGCGGCGGTACGTCACACACGGCGACTTTCACGTTGTTGGGGATCCATTCTACGAAGTAACTGTGGAAAGAAGATTTATGTGTAAATATGTTTAGGAAGACGAAGACAAACCGGAAGACGCAGCGTTGGCAGGCCTCCCACCAAAGTGGCGGGCACCCGGTGGATGCAATTGGCGAGTTGTCGTTCATTGTGGCGTTCTAGGGGGGAGGCCTTTGTTCAGCAGTGGACGTCTTCCGGCTGATGATGATGATGATGTTTTTGACGACCTCCGTGGTCGAGTGGCGTACGCACCGGTTTCAAGGGGTCGCTAGCTCTGAGGTCCCGGGTTCGATCCCCGGTCGGGTCAATGTAGAAATCAACTTTTCTACATTGCCTCGGGTCTGGGTGTTTGTGGTACCTTCGTTGTTTCTGAATTCCATAACACAAGTGCTTAATAGCTACTTACTTTGGGTTCAGAGCAATGTAGGTATGTGATGTTGTCCGCATTTATTTATTTATTATTTATTTATGTTTAGGAAATAAAAATATGTCAATATATGCTTTTATGTAACGAAATATACATCTTGGATGAAAACTAAAACGTTACACGCGCAAATACTTAAAGAAATAAAACTTTTAGAAGTACCTGAACTGGTCTACACAAAATATTTTTTTTTGGGTTTTGACGTTGTATCTTTGAGTTCTAAGTCGCTGTGCATTATTTTTCTGCTCTGTAACTTGGAAGTGTATAATGACAATCGTCTCAAAGTTAGGTGTCTCTTAAATTTTAGTGTATAACTACTATTGCAACAAAAAGTAGCGACGGATTTTCCAGCCCTCTCGTCAACTTCAAGTCGCGCTTATTGTCAAGCTGCGTGTAAATTATCTTTAAGAAAATCGTCAAATTAAGTAGCTTATATTCGCCACTTACTTTAAAACTGGTAAGTCTCATGTCCCGGCTGTATATCACTTAAGGTTCAAATAATGTTAAAAAATTAAGCAGTTAAATCTCGTTGTTACATTAGACTACTAAGTTTTACATAACAAAACATATCATCACGCCTTTATCCCCGAAGGGTTAGGCACAACTACTAAGTTTTCTACGCTTTTAAGAGCCTTACACTTGAGTGGGCATTAAGATCCTCTCACCTGGAGTTCTTATCCTGGACCGACAGCATCTGCTCATCCACTTGCTTCATGGACATCCTGCCTCTAAAGATGGCGGCCACGGTGAGGTACCTCCCGCGGCGAGGGTCACACGCCGCCATCATGTTGATGGGGCTGAACATCTGCTGCGTCAGCTCCGGGACCGTGAGGGCGCGGTAACCTTGGCTGTTGCGGGCGGTTAATGGGGCGAAGCCTGGAAGAAAGGGTAGTATCAAAATCAAAAATCATTAATCTGTCTTAGGGTAGAAAGTAAATAAGTAAACCGTCGATATTTTAATACAAAATGGACAGTATCCTAAGGGACGGTTTATATCCAGCAAAAAATGCATTATCAGCCTATCGATTCCAACGCTTTTGAAAAACCGACGCCTACCGAGACCGACGCCTATCAAGACCGACGCCTACCGAGACCGACGCTTATCAAGATCGACGCCTACCGAGACCGACGCTTATCAAGACCGACGCCTACCAAGACCGACGCCTACCAAGACCGACGCTTATCAAGATCGACGCCTACCGAGACCGACGCCTACCAAGACCGACGCCTACCGAGACCAACGCTTATCAAGATCGACGTGTATCAAGATCGACGCCTACCGAGACCGACGCTTATCAAGATCGACGCCTACCGAGACCGACGCTTATCAAGATCGACGCCTACCGAGACCGACGCTTATCAAGATCGACGCCCACCGAGACCGACGCTTATTAATATTGACGCCTACCGAGACCGAGGCTTATCAAGATCGACGCCTACCGAGACCGACGCTTATCAAGATCGACGCCTACCGAGACCGACGCTTATCAAGATCGACGCCTACCGAGACCGACGCTTATCAAGATCGACGCCTACCGAGACCGACGCTTATCAAGATCGACGCCTACCGAGACCGACGCTTATCAAGATCGACGCCTACCGAGACCGACGCTTATCAAGATCGACGCTTATCAAGATCGACGTGTATCAAGATCGACGCCTACCGAGACCGACGCTTATCAAGATCGACGCCTACCGAGACCGACGCTTATCAAGATCGACGCCCACCGAGACCGACGCTTATTAATATTGACGCCTACCGAGACCGAGGCTTATCAAGATCGACGCCTACCGAGACCGACGCTTATCAAGATCGACGCTTATCAAGATCGACGTGTATCAAGATCGACGCCTACCGAGACCGACGCTTATCAAGATCGACGCCTACCGAGACCGACGCTTATCAAGATCGACGCCTACCGAGACCGACGCTTATCAAGATCGACGCCTACCGAGACCGACGCTTATCAAGATCGACGCCTACCGAGACCGACGCTTATTAATATTGACGCCTACCGAGACCGAGGCTTATCAAGATCGACGCCTACCGAGACCGACGCTTATCAAGATCGACGCCTACCGAGACCGACGCTTATCAAGATCGACGCTTATCAAGATCGACGTGTATCAAGATCGACGCCTACCGAGACCGACGCTTATCAAGATCGACGCCTACCGAGACCGACGCTTATCAAGATCGACGCCCACCGAGACCGACGCTTATTAATATTGACGCCTACCGAGACCGAGGCTTATCAAGATCGACGCCTACCGAGACCGACGCTTATCAAGATCGACGCCTACCGAGACCGACGCTTATCAAGATCGACGCCTACCGAGACCGACGCTTATCAAGATCGACGCCTACCGAGACCGACGCTTATCAAGATCGACGCCTACCGAGACCGACGCTTATTAATATTGACGCCTACCGAGACCGAGGCTTATCAAGATCGACGCCTACCGAGACCGACGCTTATCAAGACCGACGCCTACCGAGACCGACGCTTATCAAGATCGACGCCTACCGAGACCGACGCTTGTCAAGATCGACGCCTACCGAGACCGACGCCTATCGAGGCCAACGCTTATCAAGATCGAAGCCTACCGAGACCGACGCTTATCAAGATCGACGCCTACCGAGACCGACGCTTATCAAGACCGACGCCTACCGAGACCGACGCTTATCAAGATCGACGCCTACCGAGACCGACGCTTATCAAGATCGACGCCTACCGAGACCGACGCTTATCAAGACCGACGCCTACCGAGACCGACGCTTATCAAGATCGACGCTTATCAAGATCGACGTCTACATAGACCAACGCTTATCAAGATCGACGCTTATCAAGATCGACGCCTACCGAGACCGATGCCTACCGAGACCGACGCTTATCAAGATCGACGCCTACATAGACCAACGCTTATCAAGATCGACGCTTATCAAGATCGACGCCTACCGAGACCGACGCCTACCGAGACCGACGCTTATTAAGATCGGCGCCTCAAGACAGACGCCTACTGAGAATGTCTGAGAACGACGTTTATCAAGACCGACGCTTATCAAAAGCGACGCCTAACGAGAACGACGCCTATCGAGACCGACGCCTATCGAGACCGACGCTTATCAAGACCGACGCCTCTCGAGACCGACGCCTATCGAGACCGACGCCTATTGAGACCGACGCCTACCAAGACCGACGCCTAACGAGACCGACGCCTATCGAGACCAACGCCTATCGAGACCGACGCTTATCAAGACCGTCGCCTACATAGACCGACGCTTATCAAGATCGACGCCTCAAGACAGACGCCTACTGAGAACGACGTTTATCAAGACCGACGCTTATCAAAAGCGACGCCTATCGAGACCGACGCCTATCGAGACCGACGCCTATCGAGACCGACGCCTATCAAGACCGACGCCTATCAAGATCGACGCCTACCCAGACCGACGCTTATCAAGACCGTCGCCTACATAGACCGACGCTTATCAAGATCGACGCCTCAAGACAGACGCCTACTGAGAACGACGTTTATCAAGACCGACGCTTATCAAAAGCGACGCCTATCGAGACCGACGCCTATCGAGACCGACGCCTATCGAGACCGACGCTTATCAAGACCGACGCTTATCACGACTGACGCTTATCAAAACCGACGCCTACCGAGACCGACGCCTATCGAGACCGACGCCTACCGAGATTGACGATTATCAAGACCGACGCTTATCAAAACCGACGCTTATCAAGACCGACGCTTACCGAGTCCGACGCTCATCAAGACCGACGCCTACTGAGTCCGACACTGACCGAGACCGACGCTTACTAAGACCGACGCTTATCAAGATCGACGCCTATCGAGACCGACACTGACCGAGACCAACGCTTATCAAAATCGACTCTTATTCTCACTCGATGCTTACAGACACCGACGCTTACTCCCAACCAGGACAAATCTTGGTGTGTCGTGCATTATCATTTTCCCATGTGTAATTTATCTATAATTATAATTTGAATGTTTTTAGATATGCGTAAGTATGTCTATCAGTTGCCTAGTTACCTAGTTTGGGAAAATGACCGTGTGTACTCACACAAGGTCATTTTTCCCAAACTAGGTCCCATCATATAATTATTAGATAAATACCTGGCATGAAGAAATGCAGTCTTGGGAAGGGCACCATGTTGACGGCTAGCTTGCGGAGATCGGCGTTCAGTTGTCCTGGGAACCGTAGGCAAGTCGTCACTCCTGACATCGTCAACTGCAAGGAAAATGGTAGTTTATTGAAGATCTTAAGATTTTTAGTCTATTTGTACTGCTATAGTACTATTATAAAGAGGAAAGATTTACGTTTCTTGTAACGATTAAACGTAAAAACAAAAGCTCCGATGTCAACAGTTTAATCACTAAAGCCCTCTTACGCACTTGTGGTTAACCGCGGGGGCGGCTAACCGCGCGGTCCAGTTTAATATGCAACCGCTTGGAGGTTAAGTGCGTACAATCACTAGCGGTTGCATATTAAACTGGTAATGCGGCTAACCGCGCGGTTAGCCGCCCCCGCGGTTAACCACTAGTGCGTAAGAGGGCTTAGAATGTGGCATCTTTGAGTGACATAGGGTTTATTCCCGTTGCACCCACTCGAAGCCGGGGCTTGTCACAAAGTAATTATAAAAAAGGTCTGTTATTAGCCTTTTTCAGGGCATGGAGGAAAAGCATGGTGACGATGACGCTTGCTCACGATTTCAGTTGAAATTGTTGGAATCTGTTTTTGTCGCCACATTTTCGTTTACCGATTTTCATTGACAATTAATTATGTCTTGAACAGTGAAGAAGAAGTAACTATATTACTTAAAAACTTATTGGGACTTGCGTTTACTGTCTTTAAAATTTTCTTCCCAGTTCACACTAATCAGTTCATTAATCCGCTGGATCTTGGGCATTCCTTAATCTCAAAGTCACTTAAAACAATGAAACCAACTTACCGACACCAAATGATTCAAATCCCCGTAGGTAGGGGACCCCAGCCGGAGGGTCCTAAAGCAGATATCATACAGAGCCTCATTATCAATGCAGAACGTCTCATCTGTATTCTCCACCAACTGATGTACTGACAGCGTCGCGTTGTACGGCTCCACCACTGTGTCGGATACCTGGTGACGAGGAGATTATAATAATAATATTCCGGGACATCTCACACACGGTTATCTGATCCCAAGCTAAGCAAAGCTTGTGCTATGGTAACCAGACAACTGATAAACATACGCATAGATATATTTCTAAATACATACATATTATGGATAAGTTACACCCAGACATCACAAATGATCGTGCTCATCACACAAACATTTGTCCTGAGTGGGAATCGAACCCACGACCTCCGGTATAGCAGTCAGGATCGCTAACCGCTAGACCAACAGGCCCGTCCGGTGTCGGATACCTGTTGACGAGGAGATGGAAGTAAGAATTTAGGTGGTTGGGTTAGATAGTCGTGTTTGTCGGTAAAAGGGGTTTGTTTTGATACCCCACTCGACGGGGTTTAAAATATGTTGTTTGCTATCATATTAAAGTGCATATAGTCCGCCATTTTGCTTGATGGCTCAAGACGAATGTAATAAAAAAAAAACCTAATGTACCATATTTAAAGCATAGAAAGAATGAGTGTTATTATAATAACACAAGCGGAAATAGGAGCAGAAAAATGGTGTTCTTTGTTCCTAACTCATTTTACGACGACGCTAGTTCACACTGTTGTCCACAATTTATACTTTGTTAGACACTATGTATAGTTTACTTATTTATACCCTAAGAATTGTATATGGAAAACAAAATTTGAGGTTATCATAATCGCATTATCAAATCTCAATTTCAATATTTATAACTGGCCCTTAAATATGTCCATTTCAACAAATATAATTTTATTCTTACCTTCGGTGAAGGCATAACACTGAATGTGTTAACGATCCTATCTGGATACTCCTCACGCAGCTTGCTGAGGAGCAGCGTGCCCAGACCAGACCCAGTTCCACCGCCCAAAGAGTGGGTGAGCTGGAAACCTGGAATGGATGGAATACGAATAAATCCATATATTCTGATTATATACATTTTATATTCTAGATGACCTAGACGCATAAATTGAGGGCTGGTTTGATGTAGAATCGGATACTGTGAAAAAGAAGGATATGAACTGGCCATTTCCCAGTAAGGGATAATAGTCATAGGCATAGCATTAAAATGCGAGAGTAGCTCGACTTTTTGGTGAGTGAAATTAGATAAAAATACCGTTTTTTGCCCGTGACCCAGCAGTAGTTCACCTTATAATATGAATGAAAAAAAAACCCAACAGACTTAAAAAAATGACTTTTACCCCATTATATATTATACGATCGTATGATATATTTACCTTGAAGACAGTCGCAAGGTTCAGCCTCCTTCCTCACCACATCCATGACAGCATCGACCAGTTCCGCGCCTTCAGTGTAGTGGCCTTTAGCCCAGTTGTTACCTGAACACAAAAACATAGAACATAATTACACTGGCTTCTAAGTAGGTAATTGTGTTCGGCTGTGAGTCTCTCCGCCAGCTGAACACCAGTATGTTATAGAGCGATTGTCTGTCTGACACACACAATTATATTATTTACTTGGGACAACTCAAACATGACCATCCGATTAACAGACTGTCCCGGGTTGGATTTAGAATCCCTAACCACTAGACTGTCTGGCCAGTCAAAATATAAATAAGTGAAAATAACGGTCGTGGGTTCAATTCCCACTTAGGATAAATCTTTATGAGATGAACATAACCATTTATTCTGTGTCTGGGTATAGTTTATGGATGTGTGTTTGTCATTTGTCTGTAAACCAATGCACCAGCCTGGTTTGGGATCTGATGACCGCATTAATATGAGTGCTAGTCTCTACCTAGTCGACCTAGCTAGATTTTCTTGCCGGTTCTTCTCCATAGGAAGAATACTTTAGAACCGAGTACCTAGTCAGTAGATTTTTACGTTTCTTGAGAGCCTTTTTTCGCATATAAGAAACAAAAATATGTTGATTGACTGAGAGGTCCTCACCAGCCCCGCTCTGCCCGAAGACGTAGTTATCAGGTCGGAACAGCTGTCCGTAGGTGGAGGACCTGATGGCATCCATCGTGCCCGGCTCCAGGTCCACCAGCACTGCGCGGGGGACGTAGCGGTTACCTGCAAAATATTAATAAGAAAAAAATTATTTGCATGAAAAAGAGTATAGATGTAAGTTAATAAATAGAAAAAAACAATATTTGGTGTGCAAATTATGGATAAGATTAGTAGGTGCTTTGGTAAATAATGGAGCTTGGGCCTGAAAAAAAGGTAGGAATTTTGATCCGCATTCAGTGGGACACAAATGATGTAGACTCTAATGGGGTGCAGAACCATAAATCCATTTACTTAATTCATAGTTAGCCCAATCACAACTATTCGAAATGACAGAGTAAGTGGAAACCGAGGGTTGGTAAACACTTTGTCTAGTCGTCCGTCTGTGTGTATGTCGACAATAGTCGACATAGCTAAACGAATAGACTGAATTTGATACATTATTTTTTTGTTTCGAAAGCTGATATATTCGGGATGTTTCTGAGCTATAATTCATGACAATATGCTTAGTATTATAAGTATAAGTTTTTTTTCGGTAATTTCCTTCTATACTTTATTCTAATACTCACCATCGGCGGCCTCATTGTAGTAGACCTGTATCCTCTCGAGCTGCAGGTCGCTGTCGCCGCGGTAGTAGCCGGTCGTGTCGATGCCGTGCTCGTCCGATATTATCTCCCAGAACTAACAACAATACAGTCATCACAATATATAATTACTGTCTGTAACATCCCGCCTCAGGTCTCTGGCTATATAGGGAAGGTACAAGTACCTACAAGTTTAAAACAATAAATTCAGAATTAAGTTAGTTTAAAAAATACAGTGCCCGGTTAGTGGCAATAGGCTCGCCCCCTATTACATGGCACCTAAACATATCGCGAACTGTGGGTGTACATTGGTGCACCTCTGCCTAACCCTTCGGGGATACAGGCGTGAAAGTATGTTATGTAAAAAAACAGTACTACCGGACTGATGGTGACAAAATTTATGCCCTACAGTACCTATACCCTATCTTTGAAAGATTTTTTGGTTGGATCCAATGATATTTTAAAAAACAGATATGTTATACACATACAAAACAATCGAAAAAAGTGTTCCGCGCAGCGCGGCAGCTAGCGAAAGAGATAGCGCGATAAAACCCATAAGAAAAAAAGAGACAAATAGTGTTATTGTTAATGGCAATACGTCCCAATTAGGACGTTTTCGAGTCTTCACGATTGCACGCTTATAACATATCTGTTTATTAGAATATCATTGGTTGGATCCATAATTGACGTAGATAATAATATCGCTTAACATAGGAACCGGCATTAAAAAAAATGAATTGAATTCAAAATGCGTAGGTACCTAGTAACTTCAAATATTAACACATTTTCAAGCAGTTGTTTAAACATGATTAAGGTAAAGCAATGAGGTTAAACACTGTCAATAAGATTTATTTGTTTGATAAAAGTATAATAACGAAGAAATGACAATTAACAAAGGAATTTTTAAACTATTGACCCAAGCCACACAAACTAGAAATTTTGAATGATTTTTCTCTAATTAATATTATTCAAAATAACTAGAAATCTTATAGCAATAATTAATTTTGCCCGAAAAAAGAAATTGTTTACAGCGCCATCTCGTGTTGACCCTTTGAAACTCAAGAGTCAAGAACTTTTGTCTTGAAAATTACTTAAATTAATCGTAATTATGATTATTATATTGTCCTATAAATATTGTTTTTTATTATCACTATTATATTTGTGTCGTTATAAAATCAATTTACCCCGAAAATACTTACGTAATATTTACGAACTGACTCTTGCAACTGAGTTTATAATTAAATCTAAAGATACTAACAGCAATTGTCTACGCAATCAAATAGGTAAACTAGACAAAGAAATACTAAATTAATAATGACTGTAAGTAACAGAGATGCAGTTCACACAATAATACTTTCTCTTACTAGGGTTCCGTGACGAAAAGACAAAAACGTTTATATGCAACTATCTGTTGTCCACGGATTTGCCTAATGTTTACTTATATGTTGATTTTTATATATGTATTCTATAATAAAATTTAGTATCAAATCTAATCATATGTAGGAAGCAAAAACTTAAATTCTACTAAACATTAAGATGCTCTTTGAAGTATTGTGTATAGTGATCTGACGATCTTTCAAACCTCAAAGTGATTAACTGATTAAGACAGAATATTTTTTTGTGTATTAATAAAGCCATAGGACATTTAAAAGCAAAAAATTAAATTGAATCTGTGGAGGATTGAGAACCGACGCCTACATGGTAATGAGGGCGCTGTAGTGCTTAATTACCGTATTTTTTTAAGTTATAAACAGTTTTGCGTTGTTACAGTGCGACTGTAAAATCTGAGTTAAACAACTTGGACCTTATTAATAAAAATCTTGATGTAGATTAGCAACGGATTAGCAGATTCTAATTTCAATTTTTCTATAGAGAATTTGAATTTAGAATCTATTAATCCGTGGCTAATCCATATTGACATTTTTATTAATAAGGGTGTATATGTTGGAATGTAATAATTTCAAATGAAGTCTTTAAAATTATTTCATGGAATAATTTTAACTTTATCAGAATGTTAGTAGCTACCATTTTACGCCACGACGCGACGGTTCTCTTTCCACAGTGTACGGAACTCGATACAAGAGTTCTCCTCACACTTATAAATGTAGGTTAGTGCCATAACCATACAAACACTAATTATGGTTAATTAATGATGTGAAACTAATAATACAGAATCATATTGACGAGTCTTCTAACGCACTGGCTGAATACGTAAATGTTTGTATGTCAGTTCAATTCTTATGCAAGAAAAATATTTGTTGTCTACTAACTGTCCCTGGGGCCCGAGTCTGCTATTGACAATTGCGTCAATCGTCAGTGTGGGTGGCGTCAGTAGGTCCATTTTAAGATAATTTGCATTCTACTTTATGTCAAAATTGGCCATTGGGGCGGTCAATTTTGACGTTAAAATGATGTTTTGACATTTACTAGAATGCCAATTATCTTGAAATGGACCTACTGACGCCACCCACTCAGATGATTGAAGCAATTGTTAATAGCAGACTCGCGCCCCCGTAGTTTCACCTGTCTGAGTGCGTAGTTCGCGATGTTTTTTAGTTATTCTCTTATTAGGCCATGATGAATCCAAAAACCAAAGATCATGAAAATCGGTTCGCCCGTTCTCGAGTTATATGTGCCGTAAATAACTTGACATTGTTTTGTACATCGATATATGAATATGTACTTCGATACAAAGATTATAATATCTCTCATAACTAATATATAATAATATATATTCGATATGTACAGATATTGTTTTCAATATAACTATTACATTACTAAGGTCGTAGACCTGGTTATTAAATATAGATGCAGGATGCTGCCCGGTAAGTTTAAAGAGGAATGAAGCTGAAAATTAAAGTATTGCTGAGAAATGCTTTGGTTTTGAACCCTTGTTAATTTTTATTACAAATTTACAAACGTACACGCATTTATTTCTTGTAAAAACATTGTTATTTTTTATATTATTTATGTAAGTAGACACTTATAGGACAAAAACTATAAAATACTTTATATTAATGCAGACCTTTTCTTATATTTGCATATAGAGAACAAAACACCACCTCATAATAGTAGATCTTTGATTATATAATGTCTAGATAGAGCGTGGCCCTACATTCATACCAAAGAAAACTAGGACGCCATTTGTGTATGTGTGCGTGCAGGCGTCGTTTTACACTATACGTCAATGTCTCTGTGTGCGTAAATAGTGATACCAGCTATTACAAATTCTCCCATAAATCACATTAAATAAAGACGAATTAATTATAATAAAATATTTACTTATTTTAGTTATATGTTTTTACTTATGTGGTATTATTCAGTTTAAGTGTATTTTAATAATAATAAAAAATATTTTTATTAAGTATTTACTTTTTAAATCAATAAAAAAAAGAAATTTGGAGTTGTGTGTTTGAATCGAGTATTAAATCAACTAATTTAGTATTTGGTACAATATTAAAACATAATGAGGTATAGGTAATTTAACATTGAGTTACTTTTTTTTTACTTTTTTTTTTTTTATTTGAAAAAGTACATCAGCACTATTTTATAAACGTAACGATAAACCAACAAAATTACCCACAAAAATGGGGAGAATGAAAAACAGAAACTGGCAACACTGATAAAATATGGCGTGATTTTAATAATCATAAAAATAAAATTAATTATAAAGTTTCTTTAAATAGTGTGTAGTAGTTTTAGTGATAGGTGATGTGTGTTGGTATTTTTTAGCCTTCTTTTTTAATTCCAGCACACTTTAGAAGCACATACTATCATTTTATCGCTGTTATGTGGTTATTCCTTAGAGCGCGTAAAACGTAGTGTCACGAAAGCGGCACGATCTGTACTGGTGGCGGGAAAGTACTTAACAACCACTTTTGGTTGTTATTTTTTGACACGTCTGCGCGCACTTGACAGTCCATCTAGACATTATATAATCAAAGTAGTAGATATGTTTATAAGAAAAATATATAAAATGCTGCTGTTTCGCAACCTCGCCAAGCTATAGTAATAATTACAAACATTATAATGAGATATCCCGATATCTAATTATTACGATTGATTGAACTTTAAAGTCAATGAATAGGAAAGATAGAATTACTTAGATAAATCTACTGTTATGCTAGGCTAACCATATCACGATAAAAATAGATTCTGTTACTATTATGAGTTTTTATAATGTTTTCAAATAAAAATAATGTTTGTTTACAACCCTACCTTTGAACCGATTTGGTTGCCACACTGTCCAGCCTGCAAATGCACTATTTCACGCATTTTTTCACTTTTAAAACAACTAAATTTTACTAAACGTTCGACTGGTCAGACTATTTTCGGATCACACGTATTATAACGTAACAGACACGTGGGATGATTTGTGTGTCTCGCTTCGCAATAAATTTATTTTTGATTGGTTTATAACTGTTACAAAGTATACGATATGTTGTTTTTCTTTTGATATTGTTAGAAATCTGTAAAAGAAAATCATGCGGACCGCTAGTGGGGTTGAACATTCACAAGTTTGTAACAGCGCCATCTGTTATCTATTTAAGAAACTATGAGCTTCCTATAAGAAAAAAAAACTGTGCGAGAAAATAATGCATCGTAATTAGCTTGACATTAATTTTTCAGCTATTTAAATCATAACTGAGGGTAAAAACAATATGAAGTAGTTATTTAACTTCATTAATTCTAGTTATTTTTATAGGTTTTATGTTTAATGAGATTGTTTTTGTAGAAACGAAACGTATTTTAATCAGACCCGCATTGCAAGATAAAATGACGTTTCTTGACGAAGCAAATGTCAAATCCCAACAAATAATTATCGCCGAAACCGTGTAAAATTAATAATCTTTACGTTTATAGTCTTAAATATATTCTAGAGTACCCGTTGTAGTGTTTATTTGTGATATATGTGCTTGTGTAAATAGTGAAAATATGTTAATTCGCCATATTACAAGATATGGGGCCTAAGGCGAAAAGCCATATTATGTTAGCATATAATTCTTTGTGCTGACCCATCACCCAAGACATTGATAAAGTTATGACGTGTTAGTGCAGTACACGGATTACCTTTGCCGTTTCTAATAAAAAAGTAAGTAAAACATGGTTGTTATTTTTTTTTATTTTGGTGACATTTTCGCTTACTGCCTCTTACTAAAGACGACATTTAAAACTGGAAATAGATAAAAACACACTAGCATATTACAATAACAACAAATGTTTATTGTTTTTTAAAATGGCTATTTATTAATGTATAGAAAACATTTCAAACTAAATTATTATTTGTATTATCCTGGCAGTTGGTATTTTCCTTGTGCCTCATGTAGGTAAAAAACTAAATATACAACAGTTTGATAATAGGCCGAAGGGCGGGAAATTATGTTAAAAGTGTGAAGGATTAATTCTTTTAAAAACTATTTTAGTTATGATGAATTATATTCTCTAATATCAATAGGATATTCCTCATTAAAGTAAATGTACCTTAGAATACAATAGAAATTAAACTTATTTAAGTAAAACTGTTTTGATTAGTTAGCTGACACATGAGTAGAGTTAACATAAAATCTAAAATCAACAATTCAACAACAAGATATTGGGTCATAAATGAAATCAAAGTTAATGTGAATCATCAAAATATTATTACAACCCGATATCTATTTGTCCTATTGTTGATAGTAGCATGAAATAAATAAATTGATGGAAACTTTTTTGTTTAGGGGAACAAACCAAGTATATAAGTCGCTGTGGCTAAAAACAGTCAGGATACTTATTATTATTATTGATTTTTCTTGTTTTAATACACTCATTAATTTGTTAAACATTTAATTAGAAAAAAAATATAAGAGATATGCAATGCTTCCCAATAAATGTGAGTTGATTTGTATGGGGAAATAAAAGCGGCGTTTGATTATTTATTGCAACCAGTAATAATGATATAGTGTTAAATTATATTATAGATGATATTTAGATGAATAAGTGATAACAATGTATTTGTAGTAAATTCTTCGCCACATTCAAGTTTAATCTTTCCCTTGTCCACCACCTGTTAGGAATGCATTCTCTGAGCCATGCTGTAGTATACTTACATATATTTTTTATATAATAATAATGTGTATTTTCTGTTTAATATGTGGTCTTTTCTTGATCAATGTATTTCTGATAGGGTTGGTACTTGGCCAATAATTATCCCACTGCTGGACACAGGCCTCCTCTCACGTAGAGAAAGAATATCAATAAAATATAAAAGACAGGTTTTTTGCTGAGAGTTAAAAATACCACTTTATTTTATGTCTTTAAAGGTCTCACTTATACACACGGAACAGAAAAAACAGGTTGTTGTAGAAAAAACACTTGTTTTTTCTGTTCCGTGCTTATACACCTCTGCTCCCAGCCATCAAATAAAATATCATTCACATAAAAGGGTTTGGGTCATTCTTTGGCTATATTTTATATTGGCGACATAATATGTTCCAGTGTAGTTGTCATTGTACACTCTTACAATTTTCGTATTCAGATAAGCCTACAATGAACAGTCATTGGCAATCCTACAATGGCAACAGTGTCAAGTGGGTGTACATTTGCCATAAAACTAAAACTGATTACGAAAATTAGGCACAATGACAAGTAAACTGGAAAGTTCATTAAACTGCCACCCACAGAAAAAATATATTTTTCAAATAGAGGAATCCGGCCCCTGCGCGGTCCGCCCGTTGACTGCTAGCTTAGTAGTCGCCCCCGTTATTTAAATAAATAAATGCGGACAACATCACATACATTGCTCTAAACCCAAAGTAAGTAGCTATTAAGCACTTGTGTTATGGAATTCAGAAACAACGAAGGTACCACAAACACCCAGACCCGAGGCAATGTAGAAAAGTTGATTTCTACATTGACCCGACCGGGGATCGAACCCGGGACCTCAGAGCTAGAGACACCTTGAAACCGGTGCGTACGCCACTCGACCACGGAGGTCGTCTTATCGATCTCATTTATCTGATCGTCGTCATTTATACTCGTAATATCTTCTGTTGTTTCTTGAGCTGGTTACCTGATAGCCTGGAGGCCTTAAGGTCCTCGCCAAAAGTCAGGTGAAGCAATCAAAGCCTATGATCAGGCTGGAACCCTTAAAAAAAGAAAAGGCGTCTGCTGCATCGCAAACAGGCGTATTAGTTTAGGGCTGTCTTGGATCAGAGTCGTGTTAGTTGCCCATGACCATAATAGCTCATTTTCCCTGGTCGATAGAGGCCCATAAGTGGCCTAACAACCGGTAACCTAGCAACCAATGACATGCACGCGTGCTAGCAATTAACGAAAGTCATTGGTTTTCCAAAAAGCTCTTCACCCCGATGTTCACGTGAATGTTAGACATCAAAATAAAACTACTTTTACGGATTTTATCGCGGTTTGTCTTTAGATTTTAGATCTCGACGTTTCGACACTTGTAGGTATGCTTTAGGCAGATGACCCGTGACCATGATACCTGTGTTTATTTCAATGTCTTCCTGAATATGGGCTTTAAAGACTACTGAAAACATTAACTATTTACTGAGTTCGATATAATGTTTTATTTTTCCTTTTCCAGACCAAAATGGAGGAGTTAAAGCACGAGGACCCACAGCAGCCGGTCATGAAGTTCATAAGTGTGAACAGCGAGGCATTGACTGAAGAACAGAGAGAAATGTACGAGTCCGTGCTAACTACATGGAAACCTGTCATGTTCCCCAAACGCATCAAACGATACATCTGTCAAAAATGCAGCAAAGAATTCAAAAACTACCAAAACCTTTACCTCCATACCACGAGAGTACACTCCTCCGTAGATTCCGCGGTCATCTGCGATATTTGCGACAAAACATTTAAGAATAAACATTATCTGTACATGCATAGGATGAATAAACATTATTCTGAACTAGAAAAGTGTTATTGTCAGTTCTGTCTGCAAGAATTTCGGACAAGAAGAGCGTTGCATATGCATGTGAAACGAATCCACCCTAATACACTGCCTGAAATTAAGTGCAATGAGTGCGGAAAGGAGTTTTCTGTACCGTACAAGCTGAAATATCATATCGAAGCTTGCCATCGGGATAATAAAGAGAAATATAAGTGTCACATCTGCCATAAGTTGTATAAAAATAGCTTAAATTTGAACCGACACTTGCATTTTCAACACACGCCCGTCGAAAGACATCCTTGCGTATTCTGCAACATGACTTTTAAATCGCGGCATCACATGAAACGACATGTCCTAAACATACATCCACCGTTAGAGTCAAAAGTCACTTGTCCCGAATGTTTGAAAGAGTTTAAGAACGACCAGTATCTTAAAGAGCATATGCAAGTACATTCGTCACTCGATTCGAAGGTCAAATGCGATATTTGTGATAAATTCTTTCACTCGGCTATCCGTTTGAAGAAACACAAGAAGATTGTTCATCCCTCAAAACCTAAGCTTCGCTGTGAAAAATGTGACAAGGAATTCGCTCACGCACATTATTTAAGGCGTCATAACAATGCAGTGCATTTGGAAATAGATGAAACTAACTACCCCCACGCTTGTGAACAGTGCGGGAAGAAGTTTAAACTAAAGAAATATTTAAATAATCATATTCAAAGGCATGAACAGCAGCATTTGAAACGCATTTCTCAGATGGTGAAAACTGTCATGGGTGACGAGAAAGACGCACCTGTCAAAAAGCGCGGGAGACCGCGGAAGGCGCGCGCGGAAATCGAATTTATTAAGTGCGAACCGGTTTCGAGTTCGGAGTCCGAATCTGGTGAGACCGAAAGCGATTCGGAGTGAAGATAATAATTTGGGGCTAGAATTTTTGCGAATGGAATTCGATTGTCAACTTACTACAAGTATAGTTATAATTAACTTTGAAATTCTGACAGCTACTCAAATGTAACTCATTTTAAGTCGCTATTAAGTTTATGTAGACCAAAAATTTAAGAGCTCATCATCTTCCGAGCCTTTCCCCAAGTTATGTTGGGGTCGGCTACCAATCTTAGATTCAGCTGAACACCGTATGTTACAGAGCGACTGTCTATCTGGGGGCCGAGGCTGCTATTTACAATGGCTCCAATTGTCTGAGTGGGAGGCGTTAGTAAGTCCATTTTAGGATAATTGGCATTCTACTAAACACCAAAACGTCAACATTGGCCGCCCCAATGGCCAATTTTGACGTTAAAATGATGTTTTACCTACGTAATTATCCTAAAATGGACTTACTAACGCCACCCACTCAGACGATTGGAGCCATTATAAGTAGCAGACTCGGCCCCCTGACCTCCACAACACATGTTACTGGGTAACACAGTATCCTATAGTAAGACTGCTTGTCAGAATTGACTTAACAACGGCCAAAGATCAACGTATGACAGTCGGGACTAGGCTTAACGTGCTTTCCGAAACACGGAGGGGTCTCTGTTAAATGGTCAACATGGATTTAATAGCGTCTTAAAAATAAGCTTTGTTTGAGTGTAAAGTTAAATCTTTGCGTGTTAATCGTTAATTAGGATGAGAATTTTGATTATGAGATAAATGGGTTATGTACGAAAGAGTGATAGATTACTATTTTCAAAGAAATATAAAGTAAATCTATTATATAGCTATGTTAATACTTTCTTTCTTTTCTCTAAGATTTTTGTTGTTATTTCATGAATTAGATAGTCTTACTTGAAAAGACTAAAAATTAGGGTTTTCTCTAATCATAAATCCGCTATAGCTCGTTATTCTTGCATAAGTTTTATCTGTCAATTTCAACCAATCACCGACCAGTTTGTCTCTCATTGGTGGACAATGACAGTTACACCTAATTTGACAGTAGCGATCCTAGTGGATTTTTTTTTCTCGTTGTAACATAGATACATACAAGGTTACTGGTTAATTTTGTTATTTGTAACGACGAAAATCTTAGAACTATCTGTCTTCCGCCATTTTAATTATGTAAAATAAATCTTGATTGCGGTACACTAATTAAACTTGAACTTAAATAAATGCTGATAATTAATATTTGTTGGGATTAAGAGTTTAATGTTTACTTATTTAAATTTTAAATAGTTTTTTCTATCTAACTGTTTCATTTTCGTAGATTTATAATGTGTATGGCAACACTGGTTGGTAAAGACTGATTTTACCTGAGGGTAGGTGTAATTTGTGAGTTTTTGTTCAACTGCAAGCTTCTCATACAGAAATAATGTCAAATTCGTTAGTTATAGGCTGGTGTTATTAACAGCTTCGGTAATGGCACCCACCGCGGGGCTCACAAGCTCATCAATGCTTGTTGTCTGTATGAGAGGCCTGCAGTGGGACAGTTACAGGCTGGTGTTATTAACAGCTTCGGTAATGGCGCCCACCGTGGGGCTCACAAGCCCATCAATGCTCGTTCTCTGTATGAGAGGCCTGCAGTGGGACAGTTACAGGCTGGTGTTATTAACAGCTTCGGTAATGGCGCCCACCGTGGGGCTCACAAGCCCATCAATGCTCGTTCTCTGTATGAGAGGCCTGCAGTGGGACAGTTACAGGCTGGTGTTATTAACAGCTTCGGTAATGGCACCCACCGCGGGGCTCACAAGCTCATCAATGCTTGTTGTCTGTATGAGAGGCCTGCAGTGGGACAGTTACAGGCTGGTGTTATTAACAGCTTCGGTAATGGCGCCCACCGTGGGGCTCACAAGCCCATCAATGCTCGTTCTCTGTATGAGAGGCCTGCAGTGGGGCAGTTACAGATTGGTGTTATAATAATAATATTCTTTAACCAGTCATTACAAGTATATTTAGTCGCAGGTAAATAACGAATGAAAAGAAAGTGTTGCAAGAAAAGATCTGGTGTTGCCATACAAAAAATGTTATCTATTTGGGGTCAGTAATATTAGTATAATCTTTTAAAATCATAACATATTAGTAAATAACATCAAGGCTTGGAACACTGAGCTGACTGAGCGCAGTGCTAGTTGGCGTGTATTTTTAAAACCTTATGATTTTAAAAGTTAGTCGTATTTTGTATTTTCAAAACCATGAAAATTCTTTAAACATTTATTTCTGTCTGTAAAGCTTAATCACTGAACTATTATGGTTTTAAAATTACAGAGTACAGGCCAATTTCAGTAACACATCTTAAGATAGTTTTTCCAACTCGAGATGGAATATTGTCAATTTTTGACGGGCCTGTTGGTCTAGTGGTTAGTGACCCTGACTGCTATACCGGAGCTCGTGGTCAATTCCCACCCAGGACACAAGTTTGTGTGATGAGCATGATCATTTGTTCTGTGAATTTAATTTATAAATTTTTTGTATTTAGAAATATATAAGTATGTTTATCAGTTGTCTGGTTACCATAACACAAGCTATGCTTAGCTTGGGATCAGATAACCGTGTGTGAAATGTCCCGAAATATTAAATTTTATCAAATTTCAACCTCTTTTTGGAAACCTATCCGAAGATATTTTATTGAAATTGGCAGTTATTCAAATAAACTTACGAGAGTACATTATTGTTATAAATATTGTAAATACAAAATAATATTGTTTAGGCATTCTGGTGAAAGTTTTTCAGCTGAAAAATGTTTATGAATTTGTGCAATATCTGATATACATATTAAAATATAGGGAAAATGGTATTGGTCAATGATATTATAATAAACAGATATGTTATACACATACAAAACAATCGAAAAAAGTGTTCCGCGCAGCGCGGCAGCTAGCGAAAGAGATAGCGCGATAAAACCCATAAGAAAAAAAGAGACAAATAGTGTTGCTGTTGAAAGGCAATACGTCCCAATTAGGACGGTTTCGAGTCTTCACGATTGCACGCTTATAACATATCTGTTTATTAGAATATCATTGTAGTTAGGTATATATTGTACTTACTATTTTACCTACGACGTGAAAAGTGGGGTATTATAAGCTGTTAGTGTCTGTGACATCGTTCACCTCTCTTTTTGCGTCGGAGGTTGAAATCTACAGGCCAATGTGTTAGTTTTTTATTTGAATTATTTTAAATTTTGCAGCTGAAAAACTTTACGTGTTTATAAGTTAAATAAGTGGGTAAAATAATAAAGTTAATATTATTTTTATTTTTATTGAAATTTATAATATTTGACTATGTATTGTAAATACAAAACTGATGTGCAAATACTTCTTTTTATTTTTTTAGTTTATAGTGATTTTTTTTCTTTTCTATTTTGACTTGACTTTTTCTATTTTAAAGTAAAGATATTTCTTTTTTGTACAGATTCGTCTAGATTTTAGATAGTAAATTCTTAGATAAATAACGCTATACTAAATTTATTACGCACAAATTTTCAAGAAAGAACGAGTTATCATGATTTCTGAAGCTTAAAAATTATAGAAAAAACAATACTCTATGCTTCTTCTCCCTTATTTCGACCGGGGTTATTGGCTGTCTCGTTTGACAACACGAGTGATGATTAAATCAAAGCATTTTTAAGCTTTTCAAGGGCTAACGTCGGTACTCGCAGACGACCATATAAGCTTTTGAAAGGGCAAAAAAATTGGATGAAATATTTCTCGATCAATTAAAAATACCTTGAAAAAGGATATGTTCACTATGACCATATGCTAGCGCCGCTTCTTAGATAAGACCAATGATATTCTAATAAACAGATTTGTTATAAGCGTGCAATCGTGAAGACATGAAAACGTCCTAATTGGGACGTATTGCCTTTCAACAACTATCTATTTGTCTCTTTTTTTCTTATGGGTTTTATCGCGCTATCTCTTTCGCTAGCTGCCGCGCTGCGCGGAACACTTTTTTCCATTGTTTTGTATGTGTATAACATATCTGTTTATTAGAATATCATTGTTTTTTGGTATTTCAGATATAAACGTAAAATCATTGGATGAGACATTTAGAAATTACCGCCATTTTAGCTGTCAAAAAGTTTTTTTTTGAAGCCACTTTTTTTTAATTAACGCTGTGATCCGTCATTAGGGAACCAACTTATTGTGAGATGTAAATTAAAATAAAGGTACTACAGTCGTTGCTTTAAATAACATCTGAAATAAATCGCACATTTCTTTGAATGTAATTTTAATACTAGTTCATAAATAAACTTTGTATATTTCGTATTTCTAGTTTAAATATATGTCATTAAATGACTTTCTAGATAAATGTCTCACGTTAAACGTTGATTTTAAATATATTCTAGTTAATATAACATATATACTAAAATATTATTATTCAACAAATAAATACAAATTTTCTACTATCATCTCAGCTGTCGTCATTAAATATTGCAACACCACAGATAAAAAAAGCGTTAAACGAATGGCCTGTTGGTCTAGTGGTTAGTGACCCTGACTGCTATACCGGTAGTCGTGGGTTCGATTTGGTGGGTTTAAGAGAAATCTTTGTGTGGTAAAAATGATAATTTTTCCGATGTCTGGGCGTAATTTATCTATAAAATGTATTTAGAAATATATAAGTATGTTTTTCAGTCGTTGTGTTGTTCAATTTGCCTGTGGGCAACACTATTAAAATGATTTTTTTATACGTTCAAAATACAATTATTTACTTAAATAATTATTGTTTTAAATAAACTTACTTGATGTATGTCTATTGTAAATATATTTTAAATCATTTGTGTGAAATAAATGGTTAATTGAATGATTTTCATGTTTTTTACACTACCCTACAATACTAAACCGATTTTAATATAATCCTACTGCTTTCGCTACCGTATGTTACAGAGCGAATGCCTTTTTTTTTTTTTATTCAGGTGAAACTCGTTTATGAGCCAGCCTTGCACCTCCATGGGGGGTGAAGATGCAAGAGTCCGGGCCTCCAGAGCCTTGAAAAAGGCTCTGACTACTCCGGCGAAACACCTGGTGCCATCTTTCGCCTTAGTGGCGGCGTTACAGGACGGACCGAAGTCTTTGCTCCATAACGTCCCCGGTGACTGCCCGCTTAGTGGCGGGCCCGACATGACCCCCCTCCTATGCCGGAGGGAGGACAGCGGGGGCAGTGTATGGCACTACACCACCCCCACCCAGACAGAGCGACTGCCTATCTGACCTCCACAACACATGTTACTGGGTAACACAGTATCCCACAGTAAGACTGCTTGTCAGAATCGTAACAAAAATAATAAAACATTTTATTATTGAGATCTTTATTTAACTGAATAGTCCACACATTTGTTTATTAAACACACTCATTACCATGGTTTTGTTATACACAAAAATTCTACAAATTCATCATCTCTGGCTTTATTTTAGAAAATGTATTTATTTCAAACCTCGAGGCACAGCTAATTTATTAATATACAATACATTACAGCCGCTGAAAGAATGCATTCCTGACATGTTGTCAACAGGGAGATATAACTTTAATGTGTCAAAGAATTTACTACAAATAAATTGACATAACATACATACATACCATCACGCCTGTATCCCCGAAGGGTAAGGCAGAGGTGTACCAATGTACACCCACAGTTCGACGATATGTTTAGGTCCATGTAATAGGGGGCGAGCCTATTGCCACTAACCGGGCACAAATCCAAACTCCGACCTGCTACTGAGAATTTCATAGAAAAACCCAGTAACACCTTGGTCGACTTGGGAATCAAACCCAAGACATCTCGAATAATACTTTTGTCCAAACGAATGTTATCATTATGCCAAATTACAATACTAAAAAACATTTTTTTTGTTATTTCCTCTAAACCTAGACCAAGTGACATCTGTCATGAACGCATTTCCTCAGCGGCCGGACTATAGTGACAGTATCACGGGCCGGCTGTCACTTGGAAGTACACGTCGCAGGGCTGTCGCCACGCCTCCAATATATTGATATCCGGCTTAAATACCTCCTTAGGCGACTCCGGTAAAGGCACCTCGGGTTTTACCTGGAAAGATTACAAATAAATTAATATCTTCTGTGTAGGATAGTCCTAAGCCATGTTGTGTGATCCCAGTCTCCCCGCCAGCTGAACACCAGTATGTTATAGAGCGACTGTCTGTCTGACACGCAACACATTTACTAAGGGATACAGTGTGCGACGGTGAGACTGGCTGTCAGAGTATAGGAGTGCTATGTTCGGCTGCCAGTCTCACCGCCAGCTGAACACCAGTATGTTATAGAGCGACTGTCTGTCTGACACACAACACATTATATTAATTATTCTAAGACACTTCTGACAAACGGTGAAGGAAAACATCGTGAGGAAACCTGGATTCCAAAATTAGGGTCGGAAATCGCCCGCAGGGCAAGCGTGGTGATCAATGCTCGTGCCTTCTCTATATGGGAAGAGGCCTGTGCCTAGCAGTGGGACGTTTATAGGCTGGTATTTTATTATTATTAACCTATAGACTTTTAAAAGATGGCGGTACTCAATTCGATGCTTTTTTTTAAGCTTGTTACCACAGAACTTTTGAATACGTACTTCCGGTGTGGTCCAGTTTTGACAGTGGGATCCATTAATAACCTAATTTTATGTAAGCACCGGTTTCAAGGTGTCGCTTTTCTACATTGTCTCGGGTCTGGGTGTTTGTGGTACCTTCGTTGTTTGTGAATTCCATAACACAAGTGCTTCGGTTACTTGCTTTGGGTTCAGAGCAATGTATGTGATGTTGTCCGCATTTAACATTTATGATTATTATAACATAACATATCATCACGCCTGTATCCCCGAAGGGGTAGGCAGAGGTGTACCAATGTACACCCACAGTTCGCCGATATGTTTAGGTCCCATGTAATAGGAGGCGAGCCTATTGCCACTAACCGGGCACAAATCCAAACTCCGACCTGCTACTGAGAATTTCATAGAAAAACCCAATAGCAACTTGATCGACTCGGGAATCGAACCCAAGACCTCTAGCGTAGCAGTCGCGCTTAGCACCACTAAGCCAACGAGGCAGATTATTATAGGCATTACCTTAGCATTTTTCTTGATGTTGAGGTGCACGAGTTTGACGTGCGTGCGCATGGCGGTGCGCTGGGAGAACTTGCGACCGCACTGCGCGCACTCGAACGGCTTCTCGCCGGTGTGCGTGCGGGTGTGGTTCGTTAACACGCTCTTAGCCTGATAAAACATACAGTTACACACAATGATATTCTAATAAACAGATATGTTATAAGCGTGCAATCGTGAAGACTCGAAAACGTCCTCATTGGGACGTATTGCCATTAACAACAACACTATTTGTCTCTTTTTTTCTTATGGGTTTTATCGCGCTATCTCTTTTGCTCTGCCGCTGCTGCGCGGAACACTTTTTTCGATTGTTTTGTATGCGTATAACATATCTGTTTATTAAAATATCATTGGTTACACATTTACATGTTGTTAAATATGGCAGTGTAAAACGTATAACAGAATATACGCAATCCCTGAAAGTGCAGTTCCAGATTGGGTGTTAATTATTGATGGGAATATCTTTTGTCGTTTTAAGAATAAGAATATTTATTTGTACAGAAACACTTAGGAAATAAGATGCTTAAATAAGATTTGTAATGGTTTTAATAAGCAATAATATTATGTGACAAATATAGAGGAAACGATAAATTAATTGGTCGACCATGTTGGTCGTTTCAACTTTGATGGTCAAAAACTACCAAAATTGTAGATTTACACAAATACCATAATTTTTATGTATATTTTTTTTGATTAAGTCATTAGTAAAGCTGGTTAC
Organism: Autographa gamma; assembly: GCA_905146925.1. Lineage (NCBI taxonomy): Eukaryota > Metazoa > Arthropoda > Insecta > Lepidoptera > Noctuidae > Autographa > Autographa gamma. Next base: position 5,317,917 of record LR989879.1, read on the forward strand.
ATGGTAAGTTTCCTTCGGGGGCGTTCACATCTGAGGAGCGAGCTCAACACGAGCAGCTCGCGAGCGGCGCGCGCAAGTCTCGCGGGAGGCGTTTTTGACACACGTGTGATTGCGGCACGCTCCTTCGCCAGATGTGAACGAGTCCTTATTTTTAACGTATAATTAGTAATATTACAGTATACTCACTCTAAAAGCCTTCCCGCAAGTATCGCAGACATGTCTCGGCTGCGGGCGGCGACCCTCGTGCACGGAGGCCGCGTGCTTGGCGAGCGACGCGCGCGAGGCCAGCGCCGCGCCGCACGCCGCGCACGCGTGCTCGCGCTCGCCCTCGTGCTGCACGCGCGCGTGACGTGTCAGAGCACGTGCTGTGGGGAACCTAGCGGGGCAGGTGCTGCAGGGATACCTAACCGAGACGGAGAGAACAAGTATCACACACATGCCGCACGCCGCGCACGCGTGCTCGCGCTCGCCCTCGTGCTGCACGCGCGCGTGACGTGTCAGAGCACGTGCTGTGGGGAACCTAGCGGGGCAGGTGCTGCAGGGATACCTAACCGAGACGGAGAGAACAAGTATCACACACATGCCGCACGCCGCGCACGCGTGCTCGCGCTCGCCCTCGTGCTGCACGCGCGCGTGACGTGTCAGAGCACGTGCTGTGGGGAACCTAGCGGGGCAGGTGCTGCAGGGATACCTAACCGAGACGGAGAGAACAAGTATCACACACATGCCGCACGCCGCGCACGCGTGCTCGCGCTCGCCCTCGTGCTGCACGCGCGCGTGACGTGTCAGAGCACGTGCTGTGGGGAACCTAGCGGGGCAGGTGCTGCAGGGATACCTAACCGAGACGGAGAGAACAAGTATCACACACATGCCGCACGCCGCGCACGCCGCGCACGCGTGCTCGCGCTCGCCCTCGTGCTGCACGCGCGCGTGACGTGTCGGAGCACGTGCTGTGGGGAACCTAGCGGGGCAGGTGCTGCAGGGATACCTAACCGAGACGGAGAGAACAAGTATCACACACATGCCGCACGCCGCGCACGCCGCGCACGCGTGCTCGCGCTAGCTCTCGTGCTGCACGCGCGCGTGACGTGTCAGAGCACGTGCTGTGGGGAACCTAGCGGGGCAGGTGCTGCAGGGATACCTAACCGAGACGGAGAGAACAAGTATCACACACATGCCGCACGCCGCGCACGCGTGCTCGCGCTCGCCCTCGTGCTGCACGCGCGCGTGACGTGTCAGAGCACGTGCTGTGGGGAACCTAGCGGGGCAGGTGCTGCAGGGATACCTAACCGAGACGGAGAGAACAAGTATCACACACATGCCGCACGCCGCGCACGCGTGCTCGCGCTCGCCCTCGTGCTGCACGCGCGCGTGACGTGTCAGAGCACGAGCTGTGGGGAACCTAGCGGGGCAGGTGCTGCAGGGATACCTAACCGAGACGGAGAGAACAAGTATCACACACATGCCGCACGCCGCGCACGCGTGCTCGCGCTCGCCCTCGTGCTGCACGCGCGCGTGACGTGTCAGAGCACGTGCTGTGGGGAACCTAGCGGGGCAGGTGCTGCAGGGATACCTAACCGAGACGGAGAGAACAAGTATCACACACATGCCGCACGCCGCGCACGCGTGCTCGCGCTCGCCCTCGTGCTGCACGCGCGCGTGACGTGTCAGAGCACGTGCTGTGGGGAACCTAGCGGGGCAGGTGCTGCAGGGATACCTAACCGAGACGGAGAGAACAAGTATCACACACATGCCGCACGCCGCGCACGCGTGCTCGCGCTCGCCCTCGTGCTGCACGCGCGCGTGACGTGTCGGAGCACGTGCTGTGGGGAACCTAGCGGGGCAGGTGCTGCAGGGATACCTAACCGAGACGGAGAGAACAAGTATCACACACATGCCGCACGCCGCGCACGCCGCGCACGCGTGCTCGCGCTCGCCCTCGTGCTGCACGCGCGCGTGACGTGTCAGAGCACGTGCTCTGAACCCAAAGTAAGCAGCTAAAGCTAGCGAGAGTGTGAGAACCCGAGAGTCAAAAGTTGGTTTCTATATTGATCCACCCAGAGATCGATCCCAGGACCTCACAGCTAGCGACACCTTGAAACCGGTGCGTACGCCACTCAACCACGGAGGTCGTCTAAATATCTAGAGGATATGAAAACCAATCTAGAATAATAACAATATTCCGGGACAACTCACACACGGTTAACTCATCCCAAGCTAAGCAGAGCTTGTGATATGGTGACCAGATAACTGATTATAAAGACTACTGCTATAAATGACTGTAGTATATTAAATAGTAACTCACACCAGTGTCGCCTTGTCTCTGTGCTTCAAGCTCTTCGTGAGATGCTGTCGAAGACTGTGCGCTGATTTGAATCTGTAAGGAAATAGAAAATAAAGAAAAGTCCGCGAAGTGAGAGTCTGGCATAGACGAAGGTTTACCTTCGTACAATTAATTCGTATTGAAGGTTACCCATCCATTTCTAAACCTTGACAAAAATTACTTAATTTTCATAACTAAACACAATCTTCAGCTAATACTACTTTTACATCGACTGAGGTTTATATGCAAGGTACGGTCACCCAGCCATTTCTAAACCTCGACAACAGTTGCTTAACTTTCCCATATACATACCTAACCTAACATTCATCACAATTTATAGTAATCTTATAGATTTTTTTACAATATTGACGTTTTTATTGAAGGAATGGTCACCCATCCCTTGCCACACCTCGACAGCAGTTGCTTAACCTCACCTAACATCGCACTCAACGCAGTAGTAGTCCTGTACGTCGCTATGCTTCAACTGATGATGCTTAATCTGTGTCCTCGTCCGGAACTTCATGCCGCACAGGTCGCACTCGTAATTCTTTATACCCAGATGGATTCTGTGAACAGAATAGAAATATTTTACAGGGTGAGAAAACCAGGATGATGTAGGGTTCACAATCACTACCCTGTTGGTCGAAAATAATCCTTGTGACTAAAACCAAATTACGACACATGTTATGATGTGATGACATGTTAAAGTCTGATGACGTGTTATGATGTGATGACATGTTACAGTGTGATGACATGTTATGACGTGATGACATGTTATGATGTGATGACATGTTATACTGTGATGACATGTTATGGTGTGATGACATGTTATGATGTGATGACATGTTATAGTGTGATGATATGTTATAGTGTGATAACATATTATAGTGTGATGACATGTTACAGTGTGATGACATGTTATGGTGTGATGACATGTTATGACGTGATGACATGTTATGATGTGATGACATGTTATACTGTGATGACATGTTATGGTGTGATGACATGTTATGATGTGATGACATGTTATAGTGTGATGATATGTTATAGTGTGATGACATATTATGATGTGATGACATGTTATGATGTGATGACATGTTATGGTGTGATGACATGTTATTATGTGATGACATGTTATGGTGTGATGACATGTTATGATGTGATGACATGTTACAGTGTGATGACATGTTATGGTGTGATGACATGTTATGGTGTGATGACATGTTATAGTGTGATGACATGTTACAGTGTGATGACATGTTATGGTGTGATGACATGTTATGATGTGATGACATGTTACAGTGTGATGACATGTTATGGTGTGATGACATGTTATGATGTGATGACATGTTACAGTGGGATGACATGTTACAGTGTGATGACATGTTATGGTGTGATGACATGTTATGGTGTGATGACATGTTATGGTGTGATGACATGTTATGGTGTGATGACATGTTATGGTGTGATGACATGTTATGATGTGATGACATGTTACAGTGTGATGACATGTTATGGTGTGATGACATGTTATAGTGTGATGACATGTTACAGTGTGATGACATGTTATGGTGTGATGACATGTTATGATGTGATGACATGTTACAGTGTGATGACATGTTATGGTGTGATGACATGTTATAGTGTGATGACATGTTACAGTGTGATGACATGTTATGACGTGATGACATGTTATAGTGTGATGACATGTTATGACGTGATGACATGTTATAGTGTGATGACGTTATTTTTTTTTAGTTATAATAATAGACTTACTGTTGATGTTCCTTCAAAGAGTCGTTATTTATAAATGTCTTTCCACATTGATCACACTTCGGTCTGTCGCCGCTGTGGTGGTTCCTCATATGGCCCCTGTGTGTCTTGTTGTTGCTAGAATACAATTATACACTTCTCATCAAAAAAATCGAAACACCTCGCAGTTTATGATTTGATAAGGATTATCAGAAAAATGTGTATATTTAGGAATAAATGTAAAATGTCATTAAATTGTGAGTAGTATGAGGTTTTTAAATCCTAATGTTAATGTTCTAAATTCAAATTAAGTCTTCATAGGTTTCGTATTTTGTATAATGAGTAATTTTTACCCTGTATGGAATATGAAGGAAATGGGTAAAACAACACGCGTAAATGAAAAAAAATGTAAGAAACGTTTATTTAATAACTTGTATTCCCTCCGCGAGCTCTTATTACTGCTTCCATACGGTTCTTCATCGATCGGATGAGAGTCACGATCACATGTTGTGGTATAGTATCCCATTCCTCTTGGATTGCATTTTGCAGCTGGCTAAGTGTTTCTGGGGCTGGATCTCTTGCTCGAATTCGTCTCTTTAATTCATCCCATAGATGTTCAATGGGATTCATGTCCGGGCTTCTTGCTGGCCATGCCATAGTGGAGATACCGACTTCGGTAAGATAATCTCGTACGACGCTCGCGGTGTGAGCTCTAGCATTGTCGTGCATGAATATGAAGGCGTTGCCAATAAAATGTGCATAGGGCATCACACGAGGTTCAAGACACTGTTCGATGTACCGATGAGAGTTTAGTGCAGGCAGCCGTGGCCCAGATACAAAGGCAAGTTCTGTCTTACCGTCGGCGCTGATTCCTCCCCAAACCGTCCACGAACCGCCACCATAGCTGATCTTTTCTTCAATGCAGCATTGTGCAAAGCGTTCTCCATCTCTTCTGTAGACCTTGTTCCTTCCGTCGTTACCATACAGCATAATTTTACACTCATCAGAAAACAGTACTTTGCTCCACTGAAGGTATGACCAAGTTAGGTGCTCGCGTGCAAAGTTAAGGCGCGCTCTTCGATGGTCTGCAGTTAATTTCGGCCCATTCGCTGGCTTATGCGGTGCCAATCCGCGTTCCTTCAACCTTCTTCTTATTGTAGAGTCACTTACAGCTACTCTTCGTACAACGCGAAGCTGCTGCTGCAGTTGAAAAGCGTTAAGGCGTCAATTTCGTAAAGAAGTTGTTACAATAAATCGATCATCTCGCTCAGAAGTGACTCGATTCCTGCCAGATCCTGAACGGCGCATGATCGAACCAGTCTCTCGATAGCGTTTGTAGACTCTATGAACAGAGAATCCAGCAATGCCACCACTTGGGCGGCTTCTGCGGGCGAAGTATCCATATGTTTTAGAAAATAAAGTTTTTTCAGACGTCCCAAAGTCACAGTAAATGAAATAAGAAACAAAAAGTTTAAAGACAAGCGCAATTTTTTAGTTTTTAAACGAGAAACGTACTCCAACACTAAATACACATTTGTCTCAAAACAGTGATTAATTTCATTTATAGGATAAACAAATGAAATTCTAATTTCAAATTTTGATTTTTTTCTTCTTACTGTATGACCAAACTGCCAGCTACACAATAATGTTTTTTTTTTTCATGGAATTAATTCTCTTTTGTAAAAAATTAGGACAAAAACAATAAAAACGAAAGTGTTTCGATTTTTTTGATGAGAAGTGTATTATTAATATATTTTGTACGCAACCGGTTTCAAGGTGTCGCTAGCTCTAAGGTCCTAGTTCGAACCCCAGACGGGTGAATATAGAAACCAACTTTTCATAATCTATAGATACTAACTTTGTGTTAAAAGCAATGTATGTGATGTTGTCAGTATTTATTTATTGATATAAATCATTTTTAATGAAACGACAATCTTAATAAATTTTTGAATAACAACAAGTCCAGTAAGACGCTATATTTTAGTTCATATTTAGTTAAAGTTTGTCTTTTTTTTCTAGTTTACAAATAGTTACGTTTTCTTTATTTTAAATAAATTATTATAAAGTAAAAAAAAAAACGTATGCACGATCTATATTCTAGAATAGTAATAAGAAAAACAATTCGGAAATCGAATCCGGGACCCTAGAGCTAGCAACACTGAAACTACGATAGTCTTTGATACATAAACTATTTAAACACTAATTACTTACTTGGACACTTTTCCGCATATTTGACAAGTATACACAGTGAGCAAACCCTCGTGTTGTGACCTAAAACAAACAGATTCAAAGTGTTCATTAAACTAAAATAACTTCATAAGTTTGAGTATATGTGCGTGACATAGCTACTAAACAAATGGACCAATTATGATGCGGTTTTTATCTAAATCCTGAGGTAACTGAGATTCCGAGAGATTAATAGCTATAATTTTAATTCGGTTATAAGTTATCGGTGGTGTAATGATCTAGTCAGTTACGCGGGGCGCACGTTGACAGAAATCGCCAATAACAGAGAGGTTTGGAAGAAGAAAGGGGAGGCCTTTGCCCAGCAGTGGGATCTAAAGTAGGCTAATAAAAAAAGTTTTCTTACATTTTTAATATTTAGTTAGTTGCTAGTATAATACTTACTTATAATGATCTATAATGGATGCTCTATCCATCATCCGTCGCTTGCACTCGACACATTCAAACCGGCGAGTGTGTATGAGGGAGTGCACGCTCGCTGTAGCTGTAGCTGTAACTGTAGTTAGTTGCTAGTATAATACTTACTTATAATGATCTATAATGGATGCTCTATCCATCATCCGTCGCTTGCACTCGACACATTCAAACCGGCGAGTGTGTATGAGGGAGTGCACGCTGTAGCTGTAGCTGTAACTGTAGTTAGTTGCTAGTATAATACTTACTTATAATGATCTATAATGGATGCTCTATCCATCATCCGTCGCTTGCACTCGACACATTCAAACCGGCGAGTGTGTATGAGGGAGTGCACGCTGTAGCTGTAGCTGTAACTGTAGTTAGTTGCTAGTATAATACTTACTTATAATGATCTATAATGGATGCTCTATCCATCATCCGTCGCTTGCACTCGACACATTCAAACCGGCGAGTGTGTATGAGGGAGTGCACGCTGTAGCTGTAGCTGTAACTGTAGTTAGTTGCTAGTATAATACTTACTTATAATGATCTATAATGGATGCTCTATCCATCATCCGTCGCTTGCACTCGACACATTCAAACCGGCGAGTGTGTATGAGGGAGTGCACGCTGTAGCTGTAGCTGTAACTGTAGTTAGTTGCTAGTATAATACTTACTTATAATGATCTATAATGGATGCTCTATCCATCATCCGTCGCTTGCACTCGACACATTCAAACCGGCGAGTGTGTATGAGGGAGTGCACGCTGTAGCTGTAGCTGTAACTGTAGTTAGTTGCTAGTATAATACTTACTTATAATGATCTATAATGGATGCTCTATCCATCATCCGTCGCTTGCACTCGACACATTCAAACCGGCGAGTGTGTATGAGGGAGTGCACGCTGTAGCTGTAGCTGTAACTGTAGTTAGTTGCTAGTATAATACTTACTTATAATGATCTATAATGGATGCTCTATCCATCATCCGTCGCTTGCACTCGACACATTCAAACCGGCGAGTGTGTATGAGGGAGTGCACGCTGTAGCTGTAGCTGTAACTGTAGTTAGTTGCTGGTATAATACTTACTTATAATGATCTATAATGGATGCTCTATCCATCATCCGTCGCTTGCACTCGACACATTCAAACCGGCGAGTGTGTATGAGGGAGTGCACGCTGTAGCTGTAACTGTAGTTAGTTGCTAGTATAATACTTACTTATAATGATCTATAATGGATGCTCTATCCATCATCCGTCGCTTGCACTCGACACATTCAAACCGGCGAGTGTGTATGAGGGAGTGCACGCTGTAGCTGTAGCTGTAACTGTAGTTAGTTGCTAGTATAATACTTACTTATAATGATCTATAATGGATGCTCTATCCATCATCCGTCGCTTGCACTCGACACATTCAAACCGGCGAGTGTGTATGAGGGAGTGCACGCTGTAGCTGTAGCTGTAACTGTAGTTAGTTGCTAGTATAATACTTACTTATAATGATCTATAATGGATGCTCTATCCATCATCCGTCGCTTGCACTCGACACATTCAAACCGGCGAGTGTGTATGAGGGAGTGCACGCTGTAGCTGTAGCTGTAACTGTAGTTAGTTGCTAGTATAATACTTACTTATAATGATCTATAATGGATGCTCTATCCATCATCCGTCGCTTGCACTCGACACATTCAAACCGGCGAGTGTGTATGAGGGAGTGCACGCTGTAGCTGTAGCTGTAACTGTAGTTAGTTGCTAGTATAATACTTACTTATAATGATCTATAATGGATGCTCTATCCATCATCCGTCGCTTGCACTCGACACATTCAAACCGGCGAGTGTGTATGAGGGAGTGCACGCTGTAGCTGTAGCTGTAACTGTAGTTAGTTGCTAGTATAATACTTACTTATAATGATCTATAATGGATGCTCTATCCATCATCCGTCGCTTGCACTCGACACATTCAAACCGGCGAGTGTGTATGAGGGAGTGCACGCTGTAGCTGTAGCTGTAACTGTAGTTAGTTGCTAGTATAATACTTACTTATAATGATCTATAATGGATGCTCTATCCATCATCCGTCGCTTGCACTCGACACATTCAAACCGGCGAGTGTGTATGAGGGAGTGCACGCTGTAGCTGTAGCTGTAACTGTAGTTAGTTGCTAGTATAATACTTACTTATAATGATCTATAATGGATGCTCTATCCATCATCCGTCGCTTGCACTCGACACATTCAAACCGGCGAGTGTGTATGAGGGAGTGCACGCTGTAGCTGTAGCTGTAACTGTAGTTAGTTGCTAGTATAATACTTACTTATAATGATCTATAATGGATGCTCTATCCATCATCCGTCGCTTGCACTCGACACATTCAAACCGGCGAGTGTGTATGAGGGAGTGCACGCTCGCTGTAGCTGTAGCTGTAACTGTAGTTAGTTGCTAGTATAATACTTACTTATAATGATCTATAATGGATGCTCTATCCATCATCCGTCGCTTGCACTCGACACATTCAAACCGGCGAGTGTGTATGAGGGAGTGCACGCTGTAGCTGTAGCTGTAACTGTAGTTAGTTGCTAGTATAATACTTACTTATAATGATCTATAATGGATGCTCTATCCATCATCCGTCGCTTGCACTCGACACATTCAAACCGGCGAGTGTGTATGAGGGAGTGCACGCTCGCTGTAGCTGTAGCTGTAACTGTAGTTAGTTGCTAGTATAATACTTACTTATAATGATCTATAATGGATGCTCTATCCATCATCCGTCGCTTGCACTCGACACATTCAAACCGGCGAGTGTGTATGAGGGAGTGCACGCTGTAGCTGTAGCTGTAACTGTAGTTAGTTGCTAGTATAATACTTACTTATAATGATCTATAATGGATGCTCTATCCATCATCCGTCGCTTGCACTCGACACATTCAAACCGGCGAGTGTGTATGAGGGAGTGCACGCTCGCTGTAGCTGTAGCTGTAACTGTAGTTAGTTGCTAGTATAATACTTACTTATAATGATCTATAATGGATGCTCTATCCATCATCCGTCGCTTGCACTCGACACATTCAAACCGGCGAGTGTGTATGAGGGAGTGCACGCTGTAGCTGTAGCTGTAACTGTAGTTAGTTGCTGGTATAATACTTACTTATAATGATCTATAATGGATGCTCTATCCATCATCCGTCGCTTGCACTCGACACATTCAAACCGGCGAGTGTGTATGAGGGAGTGCACGCTCGCTGTAGCTGTAGCTGTAACTGTAGTTAGTTGCTAGTATAATACTTACTTATAATGATCTATAATGGATGCTCTATCCATCATCCGTCGCTTGCACTCGACACATTCAAACCGGCGAGTGTGTATGAGGGAGTGCACGCTGTAGCTGTAGCTGTAACTGTAGTTAGTTGCTAGTATAATACTTACTTATAATGATCTATAATGGATGCTCTATCCATCATCCGTCGCTTGCACTCGACACATTCAAACCGGCGAGTGTGTATGAGGGAGTGCACGCTGTAGCTGTAGCTGTAACTGTAGTTAGTTGCTAGTATAATACTTACTTATAATGATCTATAATGGATGCTCTATCCATCATCCGTCGCTTGCACTCGACACATTCAAACCGGCGAGTGTGTATGAGGGAGTGCACGCTGTAGCTGTAGCTGTAACTGTAGTTAGTTGCTAGTATAATACTTACTTATAATGATCTATAATGGATGCTCTATCCATCATCCGTCGCTTGCACTCGACACATTCAAACCGGCGAGTGTGTATGAGGGAGTGCACGCTGTAGCTGTAGCTGTAACTGTAGTTAGTTGCTAGTATAATACTTACTTATAATGATCTATAATGGATGCTCTATCCATCATCCGTCGCTTGCACTCGACACATTCAAACCGGCGAGTGTGTATGAGGGAGTGCACGCTGTAGCTGTAGCTGTAACTGTAGTTAGTTGCTAGTATAATACTTACTTATAATGATCTATAATGGATGCTCTATCCATCATCCGTCGCTTGCACTCGACACATTCAAACCGGCGAGTGTGTATGAGGGAGTGCACGCTGTAGCTGTAGCTGTAACTGTAGTTAGTTGCTAGTATAATACTTACTTATAATGATCTATAATGGATGCTCTATCCATCATCCGTCGCTTGCACTCGACACATTCAAACCGGCGAGTGTGTATGAGGGAGTGCACGCTGTAGCTGTAGCTGTAACTGTAGTTAGTTGCTAGTATAATACTTACTTATAATGATCTATAATGGATGCTCTATCCATCATCCGTCGCTTGCACTCGACACATTCAAACCGGCGAGTGTGTATGAGGGAGTGCACGCTGTAGCTGTAGCTGTAACTGTAGTTAGTTGCTAGTATAATACTTACTTATAATGATCTATAATGGATGCTCTATCCATCATCCGTCGCTTGCACTCGACACATTCAAACCGGCGAGTGTGTATGAGGGAGTGCACGCTGTAGCTGTAGCTGTAACTGTAGTTAGTTGCTAGTATAATACTTACTTATAATGATCTATAATGGATGCTCTATCCATCATCCGTCGCTTGCACTCGACACATTCAAACCGGCGAGTGTGTATGAGGGAGTGCACGCTCGCTGTAGCTGTAGCTGTAACTGTAGTTAGTTGCTAGTATAATACTTACTTATAATGATCTATAATGGATGCTCTATCCATCATCCGTCGCTTGCACTCGACACATTCAAACCGGCGAGTGTGTATGAGGGAGTGCACGCTGTAGCTGTAGCTGTAACTGTAGTTAGTTGCTAGTATAATACTTACTTATAATGATCTATAATGGATGCTCTATCCATCATCCGTCGCTTGCACTCGACACATTCAAACCGGCGAGTGTGTATGAGGGAGTGCACGCTGTAGCTGTAACTGTAACTGTAGTTAGTTGCTAGTATAATACTTACTTATAATGATCTATAATGGATGCTCTATCCATCATCCGTCGCTTGCACTCGACACATTCAAACCGGCGAGTGTGTATGAGGGAGTGCACGCTGTAGCTGTAGTTAGTGGGGAGATACATGAAGCATAGCTTGCACTCGTACGGGCCTCGGGACTGGAAGAAAGAATTAAAATCAAAGGTTTTGTTTCTTAAAACCAAAAAAAAACTACTGATTCTAGTTGCTCGGTTCCAAAGTGTCATTCCTATGGAGAAGAGCCGACAAGAAACTCTATAGGTTACTCTTTTAAAGGAAAATTTAACATCGATTTTCAGATAACACTGAAAAAAAATAGATAAAGATAAAGATAAATTTATTTGTCCTTCGTTTTAAATCTTTTAAATATCGAAATTGTTTTTAACGAAAGGGTATATCTATCCAAAAGGGGTGAAGAGTACTCCTGCGAGTCAGTTTACAAAATGTCAGCTCAAAGTGAGTTATTATCGGTTAAGCCTAGCTTGATGAAAATGATAGGTGTCAAACTAGTGTGACTAGTGCTGGGAAAGAGTTTATTAAATCGATACTTAAAATCGATAATTAAATCAAATTGAATCATTTCGACTTTTTATAAAGTATATAATGTAAATGTTAAGTGTAAAAAAGTATAATGCTAAATATCCATACTTTTTCGTGTGCCAATATAAATCATCCGTTACGACGACGCTACAAAGTTAAGTCGTCACTCTCACTGACACCTATCATATTCATCAAGCTAGGCTTAACCCAATGATATTCTAATAAACAGATATGTTATAAGCGTGCAATCGTGAAGACTCGAAAACGTCCTAATTGGAACGTATTGCCACTAACAACAACACTATTTGTCTCTTTTTTTCTTATGGGTTTTATCGCGCTATCTCTTTCGCTAGCTGCCGCGCTGCGCGGAACACTTTTTTCGAGTGTTTTGTATGTGTATAACATATCTGTTTATTAAAATATCATTGACATAACCAATAATAATTTGTTTTTTCCATGTGCTTATATGTATAGTTAACATTTAGCAAGTGACGTCATAAAATATCGACTCTTGCCTCACGTTAATTATGATTCGCAATGTCAAATAATTCAAGCGAAAATTTTCATATTTATTAATCAACTTTATTTGAGTTAAAACTTTGTAAACTGACTCTATAGCAGGAGTACCTTTTACCCTTTTTGGTAACACTCTGTATATGAAAAAAATATCATATTCACCATTTATTTAGCGATAAATCTCGTATTTTATTATATTCTAAGTTAATAAAAAGCTTACAAAAATATATTTTTACTTACGGGACTATGCTTAGCCATATGATTCTGTAATTTCGATTCAAAATTGAATCCTTTATGACACAAATGACATTGGTGGGGAAACTTCAAGCCAGCTTTACTCTCTTCCTGAAATTAATATAAACATTTACTTATAAGCAGAATACTTGAATAAAAAACAAAAAAAAAACAACAAAATATGCAAATTATCAAGTCGCAATAGAGTTGAATAAATAATTAATTTGAAGTTGTGTCTGAAATTTCAAATTAACAGAAAGTCAAAACAATTACAACATCAAAAAATCGAAGTTTTTGTTACTCTGTTTGTTAAAGCATATCTCGGAAACGGTTGAACCGATTTTGACGGGGCTTTAACTCGCAGATAGCAAATTTGAAAAAGGTGCAACTTAGGCAAAACTTTATTTTAGAAAACTCACTTATTTAAAAATTACGACTATGTATTATGGGTGAAACCGCTGGGCACACCTAATATTATATATTATACTAGCTGTGTCCCGCGGTTTCACCCGCGTGAATGACAATACATACACTATCTTTATAAATTATAGCTTATGTGATATTCCGATGTATCAGCTACACTATTGTAAAGTTTCATTAAAATCCATTCAGTAGTTTTTGCGTGAAAGAGTAACAAACATCCACACATCCATTCTCACAAACGTTCACATTTATAATATTTGTAGGATGACATACCTCTCTTTGTTTTATTTGCTCCTCAGGGTTAAGCGTCACTATCCTTATTTTATTGGGATCCAATTCTATTGTTCTTCGTATTGAAGATTTAGTTTTTATTTCATTTTCATCTTCGCTGAAAAATATCATTGTTTTTAAACTTGATAAATAATATAATAATAATATTCCGGGAAAATTCACACACGGTAATCTGATCCCAAGCTAAGCTCTAAGAGAGCTTGTGTTATGGTAACCACACAACTGATAAACATACTTATATATTTCTAAATACATACATATTATAGATAAATTACACCCAGACCAGAACAAATGATCGTGCTCATCACACAACATGTGTCCTGGGTGGGAATGACCACGAGCTCCGGTATAGCAGTCAGGGTCACTAACCACTAGACCGACAGGCCAGTCATATTATGTATAACATAAGGATTGCTCGAGTAGTTTAGGATTATTTTCATTATAGTAATATTATATAACGGGGATTAGCGCGTACATATTTAAATACTGGTTTCTTAGGTTTACGCGAATGAACATTGAAATAAAGCTACTTTTTTTTACGGATTTTGTCGCGGTTTAATTTTAGATTTTAGGTCCCGAGGTATCACCAGTAAAGGTGTCGAAACGTCAAGACCTAAAATCTAAAAAAAGCTGCGACTGACCGCAGACAAACCGTGTAAACGGTTTTGCGGGGCATAGTTTTAAGAAATATTTTTGTAAACTTATTTTTAACAAATAAAATACATATCATCACGCCTGTATCCCCTAAGGGTTAGGCAGAGGTGTACCAATGTACACCCACAGTTCGCCGATATGTTTAGGTCCCATGTAATAGGGGGCGAGACTATTGGCACTAACCGAGCACAAATTCAAACTCCGACCTGCTACTGAGAATTTCATAGAAAACCCCAATAACACCTTGGTCGACTTGGGAATCGAACCCAAGACCTCCAGCGTAGCAGTCGCGCTTAGCACCACTAGGCCAGAGAGGCAGTTCAGCAGACAAAATAAAAGTATTATTACAGGGGAACCTAATGCAATAGTGAATTGTCAATTTTATACTTAGTCTAAATTACTCTACACACTTATACTAATCAAATTAACTTAAATAGAGCAATAAAAATATATATTCTAGTTACAAGTTAGGAAAAAATTAAACATTAATTAAATACATGTAGAACAAAAAACTTTAGTGGCAATAGGCTCGCCCCCTATTACATGGGACCTAAACATGTCGGCGAACTGTGGGTGTACATTGGTACACCTCTGCCTACCCCTTCGGGGATACAGGCGTGATGATATGTAATTTTATAAATAAACAGTGATACATACGATTCTTTAATCTTCTTCTCTTGTTTCTTTTTGGTTTTCTTCTTCTTTTTTACTTCTTTCTCCTTCTTGACTTCGACTTGGTCTGTTTCTTGTAGGATAGAGGCTAAATCATCTTCCGTAATTTTGTTGGCTTCCAATCTAAAAAAAAAATATCATTATTAATAACTAGGTCCCCCGACAATAATTGTGTGAATCTATAGAACAAAGTTTTTTTTTTAATTCTGAAAAAAAAAATGGATTTGGTTGTAATAACCGACACACCCGCTAGCGTAGCCATAATCAAAAGTTAGTCATACAACCGACTTCAAAAAAGGAGGATCGCATTTTTTTTTTTTGTTAAGACATATCTTCTACAAATATAGAGTCATTTTAAAAATTATCTTTCATTTACAGCACTGGCATATTTTTAAAGAAATCGGTTTCTTCCTACATGTACTTACATACATATAATCACGCCTGTTTCCCGTAGGGGTAGGCAGAGACCACTTCTTTGCTTGCTACGATCCTTACACACTTGTTTCGCTTCATCCACTTTCATTATTCCCTTCATACATTTACATGTAATCAATGAATAACATAAACTAATGACATGAATACCTGAATTCTTCTAAAGTGATATTATCCTCATAATCCGAGAAGCCCATTTCCTCCTTTATATTGTCTTCTTGCTTACCAAGCACTGGTATTGCCACCTCATCCAACTCTGATCTTTGAGTCTTTTTCTGGTGCTAAAACAATATAACAAAAGATTAAAAATATATGCGCTGCAAGACATCAAGACACAGTGAGCTCATATTGCGTAGGTCGGAACTCAAATAATTAGTTAAAATATGAAGGTAGAACGAGCAACATCTACTGTCAAGACGAACGCCATCTCAGTCTGCCCGTGACCATGATACCTGCAAAGGTGTCGAAACGTCGGGAACTAAAATCTAAATACAAACCGCGAAAAAGTCCGTAAATAGTAGTTTTATTTCAATTTTAAAAATATAACTTTTTTCTCAAATTTCGGGTAAGAGTGACAGCATCGTCTCAGGTTGTGCCAAATGATCATACAAAAGGCCACCATTAACACCGACGAAAATGGTGGTGTAGTTATTGATTTAATCTCAAAAGGAAATTTCGGGGCACAAAATGGTCATTTCAAAACCTAGTATTATTGTTTCTACCATGAAATTAGGGAATAGGGCAGGGAGATGATGACCATGAATTTTCCAAATTTGATATTTCATTTGGACATGTGATTGTGAACCCTATATCACCCTTTCGGATCGGACAGGGGTTTCTTAACACCCTGTATATATTATATTTTAGGGCCAGTTCGTCTAGTGGTTAGTGACTCGGCCTGCTAAACCGGAGCCCGGGTTCGAATCCCACGCAGGACACATGTTTGTGTGATGAGCACGATCATTTATTTTGTGTCTGGATGTAGAAATATATAAGTATGTTTATAAGTTATCTGGTTACCATGGTTACTTGGATAGCTCCTCATATACAGAACCTGCTCATCTACCATATGGTACCTACATACCTGTAACACTTTAGAGAGCCCGCTGCGTCCCTTGCCGGTGACATCCAGGTGCAGCGTCTCCGTGCCCACCAGCTGAGGAGTGGAGTACTTGGACAGCTCCTCATCTTGGGCGTCTATGGGGAACTGGAGGAAGACAGAGTCACATTATGTATAAGTAAACTGAGTTTATAATAATTGTTTGTATTAGTTTATAAATATTATAATGTATTGCATTAAAAAATAAAAGGTGGAGGTTATCAATTTGACTGCATGGTTTTTGGGTTTGCTATAAGATAATTTCGGCAATCATCTTTTTTTGTGGGGAACTATAATTTCTTTTTAATACAAAGGTATCTAAATAGTGAGCAAGTAGTGTATATTTTACCCCAGAATTTGTTATCTGCTAGTTAAAGTCTCATTAATATTTCACTATTGAACAAAAAGATTTCCACTATGTTATATCTCCTATTATATCTTTAGGAATAAAATAGACTCAGGTTAGTAACATCATTTATAAGTCAAGAATGGGTGTACTAACGTAAATGATCTTTGAGCTCTACTGTATATTGCAGAAAAACTGTAAAACATGAGAAAAAGTACTGGAGGTTCTTCTGCTTAATTGCTTGGCACTGCTATATGTGTTAAGCTAGTATAAGTATATATTACTCACCGGTGCACACCGTGTCAAATACTCATACAGTACAGAGTGTGCTCTCAACACCTTGTGCTTGAATCTAACTGCTTTCCTCAATAAAGCTGCACACTCATAACACAACCACTGCGGAACACCATCTGACTGTAACACCTGAAACAAGACAACATTATTTAACAAAAATGTACCTATTTCAAAATATATAGTACTAGCTGTGTCACCAGTTTCACCCGCGTGAATGACAATTCATACACAATCTTTATAAATTATAGCCTATGTGTTAATATGATGTATAAGCTACATTATTGTAAAGTTTCATTAAAATCCATTGAGTAGTTTTTCCGTGAAAGAGTAACAAACATCCACACATCCATTCTCACAAACTTTCACATTTATAATATTAGTATTATTATTTATAGTAAGTATGTGTTATCAGTTGTCTGGTTACCATAATACAAGCTCTGCTTAGCTCGGGATCAGATAGCCGTGTGTGAGATGTCCCGGAATATTATTATTGAATAAGACAACTGAAACGCTTACAGATAAGGATCAGTTTGCAGTAAAAATTGGTATTCTTTTAACACTTTTATATTTTTGAGTTCAGTTTAAAATGACCCTTATTTCTTAAACATAACATATCATCACGCCTGTATCCCTGTAGGGTAAAGCAGAGGTATACCAATGTACACCCACAGTTCGCCGATATGTTTAGGTCCCATGTAATAGGGGCAAGCCTATTGCCACTAACCGGGCACAAATCCAAACTCCGACCTGATACTGAGAATTTCATAGAAAACCCCATTAACACCTTGGTCGAACCCAAGAGCTCTAGTGTAGCAGTCGCGCTAAGCACCACTAGGTCAATGAGGCAGTTATTTCTAATATCTAAAGATTTGATTTATTGGTATAATAGTGGTATAAAGAATGGTATACTACTAGCCTAGGTTTTAAAACAACAAGCAATGTATTTGGTGTATTAAATAGATGTTTACCACAACATATAACAATAATATATCATAATATATTAATTTTATTGAATGTAGTTCTGTCTTATGTATGTATTTATTTGCTGCTGTTCTTTTAGTATAAACAAAGAATCTTAAATCCATTTAGGTCAGGGGGGCCACATCGGTCTATCCTGACCACTCTATGACATCTAAAGAGGTTGTATGATTTATTTATTTAACAAAAAAGTAGTGAGCAAGCTTCGTAAACAATGCCCGTGCTCTATATACGAAAATAGGCATTTTTAGTCGCCGTGGGATAATGAAAGTCTTTCATTATTGTTATTAATAGTTATTTAAGTAAAATACATGTATAATACTCACTGATATGCCCGCTAAATCCTTGAAAAGCGAGTCGAAGTTACAAGCGTCGTACATTAGTCGGCCAGTAGTTAAACAACACCGGCATATAGATTTCACTTGTTCCGGATCATATTTAAACTCGTCACCGTTACCTAAACTCATTGTCTCCATTTTCTATTTAATAAATATCTTAGAAATAGTATTGAAGCTAAGATATACGCGATTTTATGCAACCATCCGAAAAACACAATTTGTAAACAATATGGCGATTATGGCAGCTGAGGTTACGTTTAGTTATTGCACGAATTCAAATTATACTGACAGATTGACAAAATATATTTCATTATAATATTTGAAACTATTTTTATTATTATTAAATGAAAACAAAAAAAATGTAACTTTTTTTTACAAATAATATGTGGATACATTCGTGGCCGGTTAATACTTCAATATGGGGCCATTCGTAGCAGGAAGGTGGGAGAAGTTCTACGATATTGGGACATTCGTAGGTTAACCAAGGGGACATATTTTTTTCGTTCTGATTAGTCGCTATTAACCTCATCGAGGCTTTCTCTGCATAACCGGAATAAGTTAGCGAGACACTAATAAGCCTCCAGCCAGTTGGGACATGTGAATTTTTTTTTGCTAATTACATTAAGTTTTTTTTTATTTAATCTTTTAGACAACACAGGCAAATCTTCTTTTTCTTTTTAGTCGTTAGGATATTCGTTGAGTTGTTGTTATAGGGCAATGGGAATATAATATTAAAAAAAAAACAATTATGAAGAACTTTTATTCAAATTAAACTTAATCTTATTAACAGGTTTATAGGGTACTGCTTTAACAATTTCTTGACCAAATTTATTATAATTTAAACTTTCATTGATATTAGTTATTACTTCTTTTTCAACTGAAGTGAAATCTATTACTTCTAAATGACTTGTCGATTCAAAAGAGTCATTATTTGAAGGTTCATCTGTTTTATCTGTAGCTTGTATAGAATTACTGTCTATATCCTCAATATTTCTAGATTTTTTAACCTTCTTAGGTTTAAATTCTTTAAATTTTCGTTTCGTTAACTGTATATTATTTACCGTACCCATATATAATTTATTACTGGTACTTTCTTTAAAATCACTACTATCATCATTTATTTCTGCTGTTTTACTACTAGTGCCTTTAATATTACTAATTTCATCATTTATTTTAACTTCAACAGCCTTTTTTATTTCTTTTTCACTCCGTTCAAGATTTCTTAACCGTGATACCACATTTCTTTGTCGTTGTAGAAGTTTTTCTTTTGTTTCGTGAACTGTTTCTAATTCTGGAGCATAACATATGTGTAGGACGCCACCGTAGTAATTCTTTGTGTCCAGCATTTTCTTAGCTACTCGTGCTGATTGTATGTCTTCGTACAAAGCATGGTATGTCTCAGTGAACTGTTCAGATGGATATTTAGTTATGTTAAATTGTTTTAGTTTACCGAATCTTGAGAATAGGCTTTTTGTTTCTTGACGTAGGTTTAGGGATGGTACGCCAAACACTAGTAGGTGTTTTGATTCGTTATTTATTGAGTATACCTGTGGAAAGAAAATGATTTTGTTTAATATGTGTAACTTAAAAATCGTGACTAAATAGGCAGTGCTTGAATTACAAAAAAAAAACAAGCTAAATTATTTGGTAAAGAATATTGGTATAATAAATACTTAATCAAAATCTCATATCTTTTTTTGCACAGTGTAATATATAAACAGAAAAACATAAAAAAAATATCTTTTAATTAAAATGCGTTTAATTATTCGTGCCTTTACAACGAGAAAAATAAACGTCATAAAAATTGTAAATTGTTGGCAAACATTTATGAGTTCGTGAATCTATGTAATGAGAAATACATAATTTTCTGTACATAGCACTTGGTAGTATGCAATGATATTCTTTTATTAGAATATCATTGGTAGTATGCCACAATACATAAGCCTTCCCTTTACTTCAACGAGAAGTTAAGAACCAAACTTACTTTCACGGCCGTAAGTTTCCGTCCTTGCCTATACGGCAGACGTGATGTACATAAGTCACGTTGTTCATGATGAGGCAGTAGTGTGTACTCAGATGTTGTTTCTTCACTCATTATATTATAAAATATTAGAATTCTTAACAAAATATGTCCTGTGCAGCGATTTCCTTGGACTATTTACAAACAAACATGAGTGAACTGACAGTGACAGCCGTAATGACATAACATGAAAATAGGATTGCCAGGTTATAATAATATTCTACCAAAATAACGAAATTTAGAGAAAGAAACAACAGATTCGAAGCCCAGCATACATTATGTGGGCTATACACAAATATAAATAATCAATTAACGCAGGGCACTTTAGATAAACGTGTAATCTCTACTGAAAGACCGCAGAGCAAGGTAAAAGGTAGGATAGAAAAGAGACCAGTCATCGTAGCCGTGTGGGATAAGGGTCTAGGGGACACCGGTTCTTCTTCATAGGGACATTTTGGAATCGAGCAACTAGAGTCAGTAGATTTAACGTAACTTTTTATGAGCGCACCTTTTTTTAGTGTATAAGAAATAAAAACATTTTGATTTTGTTTTTGCTGCTCTCTAACTTTCTTGGGTTTTGGACATTTATAAAATGATGTCATAATGTTATCAGATGACGTCCTTGCAATAGTTTTATGAACTTTCTTAGCATTAGTTCCGAATAGAATATATGCGACATCTGCGTGTCTTAAAGCATTGATATGTCACATATAAATATTCATATTCAACGGCTTTATATTCTAGAATAGGAAACGCGAGAGTAGACTAGTATTTTTGATTAAAACTCAGTTTACAGTTGAACACATTTATTAGGTATAAAATAATTATTGTAGGTACGCTAGACCTAGACAATAGAAACACGGAATTCCGATTATGAACTCCAGAAAAAGATGCTTATATTTCCGTTTAAATTCAGCCATTGCCATTCGCGTTGCCAAATATATTTTTTGATACATCGATATGGCAACTTTGAGGGAAATATAGTACGACCGAGAGATTGCGTTTCTGACAGATCCTATCACTTATTTGCTCTTTAAACAAATAATATTTTAAAAAACTACATCATCATGCCATCTTACAATGAATGTCACACGATTTTTGATTTCCCCATACATTAAGACCTTAGAGTATAGATAAGAAACTATAGAGTGAGTCTATCAGAGTTTGAACCGTGAGCACTAGTATGAACTAGTTTTGTCATGAGTTATGTATGAAGATGAAGCTTGCCGTTTTAAAAATCTATCTAAAACACTAATTTTATCGGCTAAAACCATCGATATTTTCGTATATAAGTTTCTTGTTGCTCGAAAATTAACTTAAATCAGTAAAAGAATGTACTAGATACAACCTAAAAAGTGCTCTCGCTTGGCACAAGGGGAAACTAGCGATAGTAGCGGTCTATGTCATGTATATGTAAAGTCTATGATTAAGACCAACTGACATATGTCAGGAACGCATTCTCTCAGCGGCTGGATTATAGGATCAAATACCGTTGTGTGTCGTCGAGCGTATATAGGTAACTCTACATAGAAATATATTATAAAAATACGTCTTTATTAGATAAATCTATCTACTTAATAACTAATGAAAGAATGCTTTCTTACTATTGACTAGAAAATAGTGACTAAACAAATGCTTGTGAAAATGTATTCGAAAAACACAAAAATATTGTTTAACCGACTTCAAAAGGCGGAAATTCTCTATCAATTTTTTTATTTTATTTATTTCTTTTCTTGTTACTATAGTACCCCGTGATATTACCTAATTAGATCTAAACAAAAAGTTTGTATAGCAAATTAACAGAGAAAAATGGCAAGATTGTTATTTGAGTCAATGATATTGCGTAGTTTGTGCTTTCTTGCATTATTTCTCTTATTTAATTATGTTTTTGAAGTCGGTTTCCAACTTTTTTAAGTAAGTGAATTTAATTGTTTATTATTTGACGATTTTACATAGAAAGTGATTATTTTGTGATATTTACAAAGAAAACCTATGACCTATTTATCGGTTATAAAAGCTTATGGTAAGTATTACAAATGCGACGAAAACAAAAAATCTCGAATTTTAGTACTACGGTTGTAATTTTGAAATTCGAGTTTTCTTCTTCATTTGGTTTATAACCAATCATTTTTGATGTCGCAAAACATTCTCAAACAGTATTTATCTGGTATTATATTGGTTTCTTGATTTCTAACAAAAATATCAGAATCGGTGCAGCCGTTTAGGAGCTACGATGTTACAGACAGATCGTATACATAATATGAGAGTTTAACTTGCGTATCTTGTGCCTATTTATTTATCAAAACAGTGGATTGAAAACAAATGTTATTGTCAGAATGATGACAAGGTATGAAAAAAGATGTAGTCCATAAAAATAACAAAGAAAATAATTGACACGTATTTTTCCTTCATATAAAAAAGGCGGGTTAGTTGTAACTCAAGAACGGGTGTACCGATTTTCATGATCTTTGATTTGTTGGGTATCTGTCCCTAATAGCCAAATAACTATCAAAACATTGGAATTTCATGAAACAGGAAATATTTACGCGGCCGAAACCGCAAAATACCGGTAGTTTTAAAATTTTTTTCATTATCATTTGCGAAAGAAAAAATACGTGTCCATTATTTTTCACACTACCCGGGCATTAATTCACTACATCCACTTAAACACTCACTAACGTCTATAATAATAATAATAGTCCCTCCTCTGATACAGTCTTTTCGTCATTTCATAGCATTTCTTCACAAAAATCAACATAATAATAGAAAACACGCCATCTAACACAATAAATTTCAATTGACTACATAGCTGTTCGCGCATAAAATATCCAGAGATCAAAAATGGCGTCAAATAAACGTAAAATGCGCGGATTCTCGTCGCATTCGGTATTTCTTCCATTAAATATAACAGTTCTTCCTCGTCGACGTACGCTACATTCTCCATAAGGAAATCGGTTTTGTAATCTATGTTGTCATGTTTTTATAACTGCTGTTTTAACAGCCGGGAACACGGCGAATTTGAGATGTATTTTTTTTTCAACCGGCTTGTATATTTTTTCTTTATTTAGTCTTCTCGCTCGATTTTTAAGTCTTATTTAAATCACACTTCACAATTTCAGACTAAAAACAGTTTACCAATACACTAGGGCATATGACAGTCTCACATTTTAGTTATTTTGCTCTTAAATTGTGTTTTAATTGCAATACTCGAGAATGCACCGGCCCGGTATTTATACGATCAATGAGTTTGACAGTTGCGCTGTGGAGGGAAGGCTAGAGCGCATGCGCGGGAATAAGGGTTGGGAGTTAGAGTATGAATAAGTAAACTAGAGTGTATAATGGAATGTGAATTGTGAATAAAATCGTATTATAGTATTGCAAAATATAAAAAAAAAAAATCCGGGACATCTCACACACGGTTATCTGATCCCAAGCTAAGCAGAGCTTATGTTATGGTAACCAGACAACTGATAAGACATACTTATATATTTCTTAATACATACATATTATAGATAAATTACACCCAGACCAGAACAAATGATCGTGCTCATCACACAAACACTTTTTCTGAGTGGGGATCGAACCCACGATTCCCGGTATAGCAGTCAGGGTCACTAACCAACAGGCTCGTCAAATCGAAGTAGTTATCTTCTTTTTAAAATCACAGGAGATTAAATAAGCATTATATGTTTATTCTTTAAGGCTTATTTAATCAATAAAAACTATCTAACATTTACTTACTTATCTACTTTACAAACGATAGGAATTTAAATAAAGCTTCATTTCTATATCATATTGTTTTATTCTTAGAATACTCTCCTGCTTAATAAATAAATGCAACTTACAAAAATATCACTGTCATTTACTTAGTTTTCAACAAAAAATTCTGCCTTCTCACACGAACGTGACAGTCGTACGAAACTTCGCACGAACATTCGCCAAAACTTCTCACGAACATTCGCCAAAACTTCGCACGAACATTCGCCATAACTTCTTCTAATCACAGTATACTGTTCTCTTGCTATCCAAGTCCTAAAACCTTCTCAATCTCCTCCACTTCTGCCACGACTCTCTCTCTCCACCTGCCGATACTATCATCTCTTACTACCTCCCTCTTCTTCTTACATTCGTCATCCGGGCAAGTCGCTCTGAAATGCAGTAGTTTCCCGACATTCGTGGCGATGTGCCGATACCTGCAGCGAATGTGGCAGGCGATTGGTAGGTGGTTGTGAGCAGCGATCACTGAGGACGCGTTCATGAAAGATTTTACGAACCAACCTGGAAATAAGGAAACAAATAAGTTATTTTTTACCAAATATGAACAATATTATGGTTCGACCAGAGAATGTGCTTCTGTTAATACATAATTAATGATGACGACCTCCGTGGTCGAGCGGCGTACGCACCGGTTTCAAGGTGTCGCTATCTCTGAGGTCCCGGGTTCGATCCCCGGACGGGTCAATGTAGAAATCAACTTTTCTACATTGCCTCGGGTCCGGGTGTTTGTGGCACCTTCGTTGTTTCTGAATTCCATAACACAAGTGCTTCAGCCACTTACTTTGGGTTCAGAGCAATGTATGTGATGTTGTCCGTATTTATTTATTATTTATTTAATGGCACATTAATTTTCCAAAAAAGACGTAAAAACAAACATCTCAATTAAAAACCCCTTTCGGGTCGGTCGGTTAGAGTTATTTCGTCGGGCGGTTAAGTCGGTTAAAGGGTTATTTTCAAAACGAGAAGTTTTTCAATTGGGCCTTATGTGCTTACTTCTCTTTTGATCACTAGCAAACACGGACTTTAAATTGAATTTTATCTAAAACAGTATATTCGGTATTTTTTATTTGTTACCCGTTATCCGGAATTGTAGACAAAAATTTTTGTTTTGTCTTTGACTAAGCGAAATAATTGATACGAAAAATTGGGTATTTATTCCAAGTCGCTAATTTCGACCAGAAACGTTGTAAAGCATCTCCATACCACACAAAATCTTCACCCCTTCCGTATAGCTATACCCCATAGACTTTAGATATACTATACACCGCTAGTATCGCTAGATTCCCCTTGTGCCAAGCGAGAGCACTTTTTAGTCTGTATCTAGTACATTCGTTTACTGGTTTAAGTTAATTTTCGCGCAACGACAGACTTATGCGGAAATATAGATGGTTTCGACATTGTTAGGATAATAATATTGTTTTAGATAGTTTTATAAACACGGCACGCATCATTTTGATACAAAATTTACGACAAAACAAGTTCATACTAGTGCTTACGATCATACCCTGATAGGCTCACTCTTTAGTTTCTTATCTATACTCTAAGCTTACGGTGACAGATACATACCTAACGGGCTGGGCTCCTTATCCCTCCAGGTTTGGGACATCATGGGCATCCGGGCCGGGCCCACGAGGTCTGTCTGCTCGTCTCCCAGGATGTAGTAGTTGGCGAAGACGAGGGCATCCAGGGGTAGGTCCACTTCTAGAGCTGCTGCTGATAACTCTTGGGCGATGAGTGATGGCCAGGTGTCGGTTCTGGATGAGAGGAAGTAGTTTTATAAGCTTGTACACATTATTTTTTTAATCAGATATTTTTCTCTGACGATTTAACGGATCGGCTTTTCTTAACACCCTGTATGTTGTGTAGGTATGTGTGTGTGTGTCATATTATGTTTATTGTAAATGTGGACGTTACATAAATTGCTCAGAACCGAAAGTAGCTAAAGCTTTGGCGACATCTGTGGTCAAATGGCGTACACACCGGTTTCAACTAGTTTCAAGGTGTAGCCTAGCTCTGAGATCTCGGGTTCGATCCCCGGATGTAGTAAATTACTTTTCTAGATTTTTCCACACTTATTATTTTTTATTGAATGCATATAATATATGTGTGTATGTATGTGTCGCAGACAATTAGTATAATTTGGCATTTTACATACGGCGTCGTCAGTTTAAAAACGTTTGCGGTTATGTAATATGCCGAAGGCAAAATGTCAAATCATTCAATCGTTATAATGCGACGTTAGTGTTATTTTAGGGTGACTATGCTCATTAAAATCTCGAGAAAACTTTGAATTACAAATGTCGTCGCTCGCTTCGCTCGCTCTGTTGAAAGGTCACAATATCTAACCTAACCTAACCTATTGATCTCTGTCACAAAGTCGAACCTAATCAAGCAATGGATTTCTGAGCCTATGAATATATGAATATTCGATCAAAAACATGTTTTTTTGACCAAAAATACTCTGCAGGAGTCCTTCACGGCCCAGAATCTATGGATACCTTAGCCTTTTTGACGTGCCGGATAAGCTCAAAAACTAAATTCTGCAATTTGCCTAGGCATTATGTATATGGTTTTTAAATTTTCGATGAAATGTTTAGGCATATTATAAAGTGACACGGCAATCTTTATTTTGCCTTCGGCATATTACATAACCGCAAACGTTTTTAAACTGACGACGCCGTTTGTAAAATGCCAAATTATACTATTTGTCTGCGACATATGCATATTGAATGATATAAAAAAAATACAAACACAATAAATAGATAGGTACAATTACTGGTTAAAGAAAGCTAGCTACTAATCGAATTGACCGATTATAATGCGGATATTTTGTGTTTAAAAGCTTATGTGATCGAGACGGTTCTTAGCTATAAATTATGAAAATCCCTGCACCATTTTAAAAGTTATAAGTAAAATTTTACTTACTTCTCAGGCACAATAATCTCATCCAAATCAATAACCGCCAACCAGTCATATCTGCCGACATTCCGGTACACACAGTCGTTGAGCGACAACACCTCTCTCCGCATGTCGGTGAAGTCTATTATAGTTGGACTCGCCCGCCGGCCCGACATGAGCGGCGCGTGGGATAGGTCGGTTGTTACTGTGAAATTACCTTCGTAGTAGTTGATGACTTTCTGGATGTTTGGATGGAGCTGGAAATAATTAACTATATTAAATGCAAATGCAAGGAAAACAACTTTAACAGAAAAAAAACGAAGTTCAGGATAGATTTCGATTTTCATATACGATTTCTGAAGTAACCCTAAAGAAGACTAGGAATTTTTGAAATTGAAAAAATTGGCCATTGGGACGATTGGTCATACGATTTGACGATTGGTCATAGTCTTTTAACATTGAACCGAATCGTCCCAATGGCCAATTTTGACGTTTTGACATTTAGTAGAATACCAATTTTCCTAAAATGGATTCAAATTCAAATTCAAATTAAAAAATTCTTTATTCAATATAGGCTACACAGTAGCACTTATCGAACGTCAAACAATACAAACAAAAATAGACAGCACCCTAAGGGTCGGTTCATATCCGGCGGAAGCGCACCACGCACCACCAGCCGCGCAACGCCAGAACAAACAAACACGCAATGAGACATCCAACCCCCACACCTGACGCGCTAACGCAACATCAGTTGAGTGTGAAAGGCTGAACGCCCCACCACGCATCCGCCCGCCCCAGCGCCAAGCGACCGACAATACGCGACGCGCCCCCCGCCAGAGATGAACCGACCCTAAATCGCCCACCCTTCACCGCTTCCTAAGTGCTTCGGCCGAGGAGAAGAAACGGCGCAACAAACTCCCCAGTAGCACGCTGCCTTTACAATAATACTCAATATAATTAAGGGACCGCGCCAGATAAACAAGTGTTTGAGGTACTAAGAAATATAAAAGTATAATATATATAATATAAAAGTTCAGACACTGATCTTATCCAAGGTCAACAGAACGACCAGTCACCGCAAGCAGCACCCGTTCACGAGTATGACGCAAGGGTCAGCCATCCCCTCCCTCGCCATATTAGAGGGAAGGAGGAGACCCGACCCAAAACGCCACCGCAGGCAGTGACAACTAAGGGAGCATGACGAAACTGTTGCCGGCTTAAACAAATATAAAGCAAAAAAGGAAATCCTCAAATACTGATTTACTGCACTGTCCCTTATCACAATAAAATGAGTGGATACATAATTAAATTCTATAATTAATATAATTATACATAAAAAAATACCGAACAAATATCGTTCATTGGACATTTGTAGGTACACCATACCTACATTTGTATAATCGTACTAACAATAAAATAAAAATAGGTAACAAATGTTACATACGAAATGTATGCCTATCAACATAAGGATGAATAAAACTGTTATAAATCCATACAGAACCGTCTTGTGTCTATCACGGCGACCAACAATGTTTATCATTTAAATAATCATTAATTGAGTAGTAAGCTTTTAAACATAGCTTATTTTTAATTGTGCATTTAAAGGAGTTAAAGGGCAACTCTAACAAACTAATAGGAATTTTATTGTAAAAGCGAATACCAAGCCCCACAAATGAATTGTGTACCCTATGCAGGCGATGTGATGTAGAACATAACTTATGCCTATTTCTCGTATTTATACTATGGATGTCACTGTTCTTGGCATATAAGTGAATATTTTGTCTTATAAATAATATATTTGCAAAAATGAATTGAGACGCTACAGTTAAAATACCTATCTCCTTAAATCGCTCCCTAAGAGTAACTCGAGAACCTAGCTGGTAAATGGATCTAACAGCTCGCTCGCTAAGCAGCTCGCTAGATCTGCCGGCATGACACTATGAAGACATTGAACCGAGTGTAAATAGCAGACTTGGGCCCCAGATCATTTAGCAATTTAGTTTTATAGGTTTAATGCAGGGATCGAACGCGGGACAAAAATCTTGCAAACCCACACGTAAGCCACACGCTCAAGAACCAATCTTTGTGTAATGAGCATGTTCATTTGGTCTGTGTCTGAGTGTTATTCACCTGTAAAATGTATTTAGAATAGAATTTATTTATTTGCTTGTACAGGCTTTTCTGCCAAGTTTGGGGGGTCAGATGACATAATTAGATACTTATATTATTATTTTTTTGCATTTAACATATAATATATAATACTTACATATAATACTTACTTTAACAGTGTACAAGAAGACTTTCTCAACGTCCAAATGCCTCAACAGTTGCAACCACTCGATGAGCCGCGAGGACACGTCTTTCCGGAAGTGCAGCCATTTTACACACACAGCCACAGAGTTGTTGCGGCGTGGCGTCACTTCCCGTTGGCCCAGATCCAGGGGATTCTCGAAGGGGGCGTTCTGCAAGATTTTATTAATATATAATAAATAATAAGCTTGTCTTATTACTGTCTCGTTGGCCTAGTGGTTCTAAACGCGACTGCTACGCTAGAGGTGTTGGGTTCGATTCCCAAGTCGACCTAGGTGTTACTGGGTTTTTCTATGAAATTCTCAGTAGCAGGTCGGAGTTTGGATTTGTGCCCGGTTAGTGGCAATAGGCTCGCCCCTATTACATGGGACCTAAACATATCGGCGAACTGTGGGTACAGATGTACATTGTACACCTCTGCCTAACCCTTCAGGGATACAGGCGTGATGGGATTTATTAGTATACACGGAGTTATAAGAATATTTATGATGGAAACAATGATAATAAATTTGAAAAAAAAAACATTTTTTACCCCGAAATTCCCTCAATTCGAGATTAAAACCAAATCTACAACACCAATTTCGTCGATATTTTTGGGGGCCTTTTGTTTGGTAATTAGGCTGCATCTGTGATTACACCCAATCTCTCTTTCGACTTTTGAGAAAATAAAAATGGGTTATATTTTTTTCCTTTTTTCTGTAATCTATTATCGATACCTAACTATAGCTTCACGGATCGGACAGGGGTTTCTTAACACCCTGTATAATAAATAATAAGCTTGTCTAATATGCTTTAATTTACTACTTGGCTACTGTGATGCCAATCAATCCATGATAATCGATGAGGCCAACAATTTTCCAGCTGCAAATATAATCGCAATTAAATTCACCATTCGCAAGGACATGCACTTTATATGACGAAAACTTATTTACACTTTTCTGACTTTTTAATATACTTATGACGATTTTAGCCGAACTACTGTAGTCGGTAGCGGGTAGGTACAGACAATATGCATATAATCAGGCCTCTTTCCCGTGTAGGGGTAGGCAGATACCACTTCTTTCCACTTGCTACGATCCTTGCACACTTGTTTCGCTTTGTCTACTTTCATTATTCCCTTCATACATGCTGTTCGGTTTATGGTGCTCTTGACCTAGTCTTTTTTTTTATACCTTTTTTTGTCAATCGTTCTTCATTTATTCTCTCGACATATACAAATAAATGCTCTTGTATCTTGTTGACATAGCCAAAGTATCTCAGCATACCTGACTTAATTTTTGTCACTACATCCATCATCTGTCATGCTTCATACACCTTACCATACATTCTTCCTCTTACATTCAACGTAGCGAAGCGGCTCTCCGTGGCCCACTTTTAGCCCCCGGGCCCCGCGAGGAACGAGACGTGAAGTGATTTTGGATATATCGATTATTTTTATAATTATCCATTGCGTTCCTGCGGGATCGGACGGACTAGAAACAAAAATACTATTTGTCTTGGTGTGAAGTTATTACCTGTATATTGACAACATTATTCAGAACCCCACACGGCGTGGTGGTCACCGCCGCCGCCACGGGGGCCACCTGAGGCTCCGGCGAGTGTCTCCGGGGGCTACATGATAGTACATACGGCTCGTTGACGCCATTAATAGGGCCCCCCCATTCTTGTCTCCAGCCGTAAGTGGGGGCCGCTACTTCTAATTGAGGTTCATTGTCGTTTGGATACCTTAAAATAAATGTGGATAATATCACAAACATTGCTTTGAACTGATAGTCTATTCCAGATGTATTCTTCACCCCTTTTGGATAGATATACCCTATCTGTGACATCCTAGATGCCTATATGAGGACAACATCACATACATTGTGAGTAAATGGGTATAGTAAGTAAGTGTTATGGAATCAGAGACAACGAAGGCACCTGAAAGACAAAGAGACAATGCAGAAATGGTTTTTTCTACATTGACTCGTCCGGGGATCGAACCCGGGACCTGAGAGCTAGCCACACTTTGAAAAACAGGAATTTACGCCATTTGACCACAGAAGTTGTCAAACTTTTATATCAAAACATTTTCATTATTAAATAAAACGTAAAGTCCAACTCACCACAACTGACAATAAAGTTTCGGCAACGGATGCACATCACTATACACCAACACCCTCACCACTGGCTCCTTGAAGCGATCATCCCAATACGCGCCGTATACATAGACGTTCCCGTTCTCAACCTCCAACAGCTGAAACGACGCTGACGCGTAGTGTATGTCACTCAAATCCGGGAACTGGACGCACGAGTCGTCTCTATAACTCTCTGGGTACAGGTTCCTGTGATTCCAGTAGGTGATGGGCAGTAGGCGCGAGTTCGACTCGTGGATTGATAGGTTTTGTATGTATTTCCTCGGTGGTGGTGGGATTGATAGCCATAGGATTACGAAGGTTATACAACTGGCTAGGAGTGCCACGCGATGGATTAGACCGAATTTCATGAATGCTGTAAGTTAAATAGGTTTGTTTAGACACATACATGTAAAGATGAGAATCGATAGCATAAATAACAAACATAACATATCATCACGCCTGTATCCCCGAAGGGGTAGGCAGAGGTGTACCAATGTACACCCACAGTTCGCCGATATGTTTAGGTCCCATGTAATAGGGGGCGAGCCTATTGCCACTAACCGGGCACAAGTCCAAACTCCGACCTGCTACTGAGAATTACTTGATTGACCATAAATACTGCACAAAAAAATTGAGAGCCTGTTTTTGAACTCTGTGAATTATTTTTTTGTTATTTTCTCTGTTCTTGTGCTAGGAAAAAGGGATTTATTTTCGTAAAATTAGTTTTGAAGATAAACAAATAAACACACCTACATATTATTTGTATGTTTCACACACATTCCGGATACAACTAAGTATTAGATATATTATTGTTTTCAGATTAAAACTGTCACTTATTTGTCATAAAATAATTTGTCTCAAAATAACGTCCTTTCATATAATCCTGTCATAATAAATAGCTTGCACTTTGTGCATGTGAATTAGGGTGAACTTTGTGCATGTAATTTGAATGTAGGTAAAAAACCTCGCTTTTCAGATAAAATTGCTTGTTTTTTTTTTATAACTTTTTGCTTTATAACTTTAGTTGTCTAGGAATTATAGTATCACTTATTTCCTGTCCTCTAAACGAATATTATCATTCAAAACTATCGATATCTATCTATCATTATGCCAGGTTACAATGAATAATACTTATATCACGGTTTTTTATTTCCCCATACAAATCAAGACCATTTGACATCTGTCAGACACGCATTCTCTCAGCGTCTGTATAATACACAAAAAAAAGAATTAATTACTTACCGATATTAAGTACACATTAGTAAATACAGACACTTATAAAAAACAGTTTAAAAGATATGTCTAACGTGTTTCGACACGCCGATATAACTGGTTCCTGTAAATATATCGCGATTTAGATAGAGCGACAATATTTTGGAGATAAGATACTGAGTTCTAATCAATAAATGTGTGTATGTTTGTCAACTAAACGTTTTTTATGGTTTTAACACTTTTGACCGAGTTAAAATGTATGGGTGTTACCGAAGGGGTGAAGAGTATGTATGGTATACAGTCAGTTTACAAAGTTTCAGCTCAATATGAGATAAATATTGATATCTAATTTTTTACATCAATTATTTGAGACAAAAAATTATAAGCAGACCGCTGGGCCTCAATTCAGCTATTTCAGATGCATGTCAGTGGTCGGTCAGTGTACTTGTAATTGTGCCTTATTTTCGTTGATATGCCTAAAATAAAATCTCATTGAACTCTCGAAGAGAATTATCGTATTTAATGACAGTTAGCAGAATGCCAATTATCGTAAAAATTACCAAATTAAGGAGGTCAGTCGGTCAATTCCCGCAACTCTTAAATAATTGAATTAAAACCCTAAAGCGATTGTATTTTAACATTTACCAAGTGACGTTATTTAATATTGACCCTTGCAGGGCAGGAGCCGTTTTTTGATGTCGATGCTGAAACAGTGTAAACTGACTCTATACCAGATGTACTCTTCACTCCTTTTGGATATATATGTTACGGTAAATGTGATTAATTGAAAATTATTAATAATTTTACAAAATTATTAATAATAATCACATGTTTTGGTAAATGTTAATACAAGATCGAAATTTATTACTTTTAGTAGTAATTATTAATAATTCTCGACACATATTGGTAAAAGTGATAAAATAAATAAAAACCCAATGTTTTTTGACCAGCAGGTATTTATTTATATTATTCACTCTTACCCTGACATATACACTGACTTATACATGTAAACTTGGTTAATGTTTCTTTAATTTATAAAAATATATGTGATGGGTACATACGTCGTCGCTCGCTTCGCTCGCTCTGTTGCAAGGTCACAATATCTAACCTAACCTAA
This sequence comes from Autographa gamma, assembly GCA_905146925.1. Lineage (NCBI taxonomy): Eukaryota > Metazoa > Arthropoda > Insecta > Lepidoptera > Noctuidae > Autographa > Autographa gamma. The sequence continues at coordinate 5,351,850 of LR989879.1, forward strand.
CCTATTGATCTCCGTCACAAAGTCGAACCTAAACAAGCATACTAAATAAACAGCCCCGCAACCCTTGTCCACTTATTACATTTATCACTACTAGGGTTAAATTATTAATAAAAACCGACAAATGTGATTAATTTATCACTTTTACCTCGACTTTCGGTAATTATTAATAATACTAGATAATTATTAATAATCTTCAATTAATCACTTTTACCGTGACAGATATACCACCTTTCAGTACACCTTTCTATATGAAATGATCGGGCAAAATAATATAAGGGTCCGTAACAGGTAAAAAAAAAACAACTATAGTTATATTTCAAATATATTGATTGTATAATATGTACACAGTTTAATGATATTACTTAATAACTATACAGGAAGACAGGTGATATATAAACGTAACTTACAGTCCAGCCGCTGAGGGAATGCGTTCCTGACATGTCCTGGTCAACAGGTAGATATAACTTGGCGAAGAATTTATTACAAATAAATTACTATATGCATTTTTGTTTATAAACGGATAATATCATTATGCCAGGGGCCTGAGTCTGCTATTTTAATTCAGAGATTGGTAGTTAAAAATCATTTTAGTGTACTTGTTTGTTATTTCGCCTAATTTTCGTATTCAGATAAGAACAGTCACTTGCAATCCTACAATGACAACAGCGGCAAGCAGGTGTACATTTGTCATTGAACTAAAATTACACATACGTATAATCACGCCTGTTTCCCGTAGGGGTAGGCAGAGACCACTTGTTTCCACTTACTACGATTCTTACATACTTGTTAAAGATTTTATCTGAATACGAAAATTAGGCACAATAACAAGTACACTGGAACGTTTTTTAACCCACCACTCACTGAATTAAAATAGCGGACTCTGGCCCCTGGAAGATAGAACTTTATTGATGCGAAGATTTGACTACAAATAAAGCCATACAAGGTGTTAAGAAACCCCTGTCCGACCCTAAAGGGTGATATAGGGTTCACAATCACATGCCCAAATAAAATATCTTTGGAAAATTCATGATAGAAACTATAATGATGGATTTTGAAATGATCATTTTTTACCCCGAAATTCCCAAAAGAGGTTAAAACAAAAACTACAACACCAATTTCGTCTTTATTTTTGGAGGCCTTTTGTTTGGTAATTAGGTAGCATCTGTGACGCCGATCCTCTTACTCAACAAAAAAATATATTTTTTTTTTCCTTTTTTTCTATTTTATTTCCATATTTTTTTAATCAGATATCGATACCACAACACCGTCACGGGTCGGACAGGGGTTTCTTAACAACCTGGATAGCTATTTGTCATATAAACTAATAATATCATTATGCTATGACAAAGAATAATGTCACTCTGGTATTATCAGCGGCCGGACTGTAGCAATCTTAGCTGAGCTCATCAGATAGCCAATTTAAATTGCCACAAGCGTTAAAAATGATGGAAATCGATTAAAAGTCATTTGAGTCGTATAGAATCAAAAACAGCAATCTTACTTTTGACTTAAAAGTAAGATTGCTGTTTTTGATTCTATACGACTCATTTAACGTATTGAAATGACATTTTCGATAAGACATGACTTAAGATTTGACATGAGAACTGCCTCGTTGGCCTAGTGGTGCTAAGCGCGACTGCTACGCTAGAGGTCTTGGGTTCGATTCCCAAATCGACCAAGGTGTTATTGGGTTTTTCTACGAAATTCCCAGTAGCAGGTCGGAGTTTGGATTTGTGTAGTTAATGGCAATAGGCTCGCCCCCTATTACATGGGACCTAAACATATCGGCGAACTGTGGGTGTACATTGGTACACCTCTGCCTACCCCTTCGGGGATACAGGCGTGATGATATGTTATGTTATCATAGATTTGAGCGATTCGATCAGCTTTAACGCTAGTAGAAATGTCACTTGGCTAGCGTAGCTAAAATTGCTATGTTACATTACAAATGCTTTATAATAATATTCATTCGATAATCTTTATATAAAACATATAATATCAGATGTTTTTTTTTTACATTGACTTAATTAATTAATTAATTTATAACATAGTCTATTTTTAGTTGCAATGAAGATTCAATTTTGTCGTACAAATCATGTCAAATTTCTATCTCTAAGTAAAACAATATTTTATATAGTGTAGAATTTAAGCCGGAAATATGTATTGAAAACGAAATTATTGCAGCTGACTAGAATAATGTAGGTATTATTACTTGAATATAGATTTTAGATAAACTATCTTTTTCACACACATTGAAACCGGAAAAGACTCTAAATGGGTAGATGACTAATATTTTTGTCCGTCATATAGATAAATGTATAATATAAGATATGTATTTTGTCTTTTTTTTAACGATAAAATGTGATTGATTTGAAATGTCTAACGTAACAATTCTGTACAGAAGTATATTTTAATTCGCACTACGGTTTTTATTTTTTGTTTTTTAACTGACGGACTAATCCTTACTAATATTATAAATGTGAAAGTTTGTTTGGATGTGTGGATGTTTGTTACTCTTTCACGCAAAAACTACTCAATGGATTTTAATGAAACTTTACAATAACACATAGGCTATAATTTATAAAGATAGTGTATGTATTGTCATTCACGCGGGTGAAACCGCAGGTCACAGCTAGTAAGATTTTTTTTTTTTCATATCACCATCTACCCTTTTATGTAGAGTATATTCTTAATAAGTGTGAAAGATATAGCATAGGTATAATTAGATCTAAATAAGGTTTTTATAATAATTAGACTGCCATACTTAATTACATTTAACCAAACATCAGAAAACGATAGACTAAATTAATATAGGATGCTGACGTAGGTAGTATTTTTTGTTTATCTTGTATTGCGGTTTTACAAAAAAAAAAAAACGGTTTTTTTCTTTATAATAGAAAAGAAAGTTATAGTATAAATTATGCTAAGCTTTAGTACAAAAATATCTGCACCACTTATGAGTAAAAATGTATAATTATTAAAAAAAAATGCTATAAAAATATGTAATTATCAGATCGGTGTATTATTCCTAATTAAAATAATTATCATATTATTGCTTTTATGGTCCTTATACTCTGCTACCAAAACATATTAAATAAACATAAATGTAAAAAAAAACGACTAAAATAAAATCTATGGACGACAAAAATATATTTTTGAAATCGATCCATAATTAAGGATATTGAGAAAAGAGAAAAGAGAAAAAAAAAAACATTCAGAAGAATTGAGAAGATCTTCATTTTGAAGTCGGTTAAAAATAAAAGAGAGATACATAAGACTTTACGCTTACAGAAATGCCATTTATACATACATACATATAATCACGCCTGTTTCCCGTAGGGGTAGGCAGAGACCACTTCTTTCCACTTGCTACGATCCTTACATACTTGCCATTTATAAGGTCTAAAAAAGATTTTTACAACATTTATTCTAGCACCAATATTAATTATGCACCATTGTACAAAGTTTATAAAAAATAATAAAACATTCGAAAAATTTAAGTCGAATGAGTAGTGTTCGGCTGCCAGTCTCACCGCCAGCTGAACACCAGGGCCTCGATTCAGCTATTTTAAATGCATTTCAGTGGTCGATCAGTGTACTTGTCATTGTGCCTAATTTTCGTATTCAGATAAGACAACAATAAAATCTCACTGAACTCTCGAAGAGAATGATCGTAATGACAGTTAGCAGAATGCCAATTATCGTAAAAATGACCAAATGATGGGTCATTTGGTCATTTTTACGATAATTGACATGCTACTAACTGTCATTTCAGTTCTGTCAGGCAGGTCATTCGGTCAATTCAAGCAACTCTTAAATAGTTGAATCGAGGCTCAGTATGTTATAGAGCGACTGTCTGTCTGACACACAACACATTTACTAAGGGATACAGTATGCGACGGTGAGACTGGTTGTCAGAGTATAGGAGTGCTATGTTCGGCTGCCAGTCTCACCGCCAGCTGAACACCAGTATGTTATAGAGCGACTGTCTGTCTGACACACAACACATTTACTAAGGGATACAGTGTGCGACGGTGAGACTGGTCGTCAGAGTATAGGAGTGCTATGTTCGGCTGCCAGTCTCACCGCCAGCTGAACACCAGTATGTTATAGAGCGACTGTCTGTCTGACACGCGACACATTTACTAAGGGATACAGTGTGCGACGGTGAGACTGGTTGTCAGAGTGTAGGAGTGCTATGTTCGGCTGCCAGTCTCCCCGCCAGCTGAACACCAGTATGTTACAGAGCGACTGTCTGTCTGACACACAACACATTTACTAAGGGATACAGTGTGCGACGGTGAGACTGGGTGTCAGAGTGTAGGAGTGCTATGTTCGGCTGCCAGTCTCCCCGCCAGCTGAACACCAGTATGTTATAGAGCGACTGTCTGTCTGACACACAACACATTTACTAAGGGATACAGTGTGCGACGGTGAGACTGGATGTCAGACTTAACATTCAAAGATCAAAGTATTTAGATATTAAAACTTAATTTACGTAGATTAAAATATATTCGAGTTACAGTATAAAAACAGATTTATAAAATATAAGAAAATGGCTCATAGTTGTAAAGTAAGGAAATCGTTTATATTTCATATTATTACATAAAAATGGGGTATATTTATATTTTATACTTAAAATGTTAAGATTTTGTAGATAAGCAGAATCTTGACGTCATGAAATTAAAAGAGAACATTAACCTTATTTACAGTTGGTTAACTTTTAACTCAATATAAACGATTTTCTCACTTAGTTTTAAATAGAGATTCAATAACTAGCCGCCTAAGAATTATAGCTACAATATTATATTTAAACTTAAAACTACTTAATATAGGTCGACTGGTGGTAAACCCTTAAAGCATAACTTGCATTTTTTGCAGTCGGTCAAAGAACTGAAATAACAGAACTTTAAATAAGATTCATAGTTAAAATAGCGAATGAAACGAGCATTTTACAGAATTGGGTAGTTTTTTTTTAAATGTTTGTTAGATAAAAAAAAATAGACACCTATTTTTTTTATAATAAAAAAAAAATCTATAATATTAATTATAAAAGTCGCCTTACATAACCATTTTTTTTTGCTTTACGTAATTAGTTTATTGATTTTCAGATAAAGCAAAAAATACGTGTCTAATATTTTTTTTAATTATCCATCCAACTTTCAATTTTTTTCTTACATACCCAATTTGATGATCAATGCTCGTGCCTTCTCTATATGGGAAGAGGCTTGTGTCCAGCAATGACGTTTATAGACTGGATTATTATTATTATTATATCCCCAATTCCAATTAAACATCTTTGACAGCAATATTAACTAATTTATTATCGCTATTCAAATGCACATCCAGCCCACTGCTAACAGTTTTGATATCCCCATTCTTAAACACATCAGGAAACACAAATTTCTTCGTCAAACGTTTCGGCAGAGCCTTCTGCAATCTTTCCCAGAACCGGGGATCATCCCAGGTAAGGTATGTGTTTGTAGTCATATATGCTTTTAATTCTTCTGATAGTTTTTCATTTTTAGTGACATCTTCTAATAAAACTAATATTACTCTACTCTTACCCTGTTTCAAAGCTAAGTTATGTGCGGCCATAAACTCCATGTTCGCGTAATGAGATTCAAGAAAGTTGCTAGATAGTAAAATGAGTGTTTTTCTAGAACTTTCCACGGATCTTTCTATTTGAGTGGGTATCAAATCTCCCGCGTACCAGTCGCGGTAGTGTAGGCACGTTTTTTGACCGAATTCGTTCTCGATTTTCGGTAATAATTGTCTTAGATACTTCCGATCTTTGTGTGCAAAGGAGATGAAGACATCGAATTCTTTGTCAGCGTCTATTAAGTCTTCTTTAAAGCACCAAGGGAATAACTCATGGTCGATTATAAAGAGTAATATTTCGTGTGAATATTTGTATATAGTTAAAGCAATGAAGAATACTAGGAGCACCATAGTAATGAAAGTCCCGCTAGCAACCGCAGCTGCGCGCCAAGTGCTACACAATGCTACCACATCTACTAAAATCAATTTATCTCCATTTGAACAAGTAATTAAATCTAAATCTTCGACTAATAAACTTTTCTGTAATTGAGAGATTTCGTTTGAATACCAACAGTCACATTCAAAATTGTTGCCAGCTAAAAATAATTTGGAGTTACCATCAAGAAAATTAACGGGTATCCTTTTTAAATCGTTATTAGAGAAATCAAAAACTTTGATATTTTCACTAGGTTCAAAAGGAATCTCTTTTAGACCTATATTAGATATATTTAATAGATTTAGAGTTAAATTGCCAATATAATTGGGTGCTTCATGTATTTTTAAAGAAATATACTCTGCACCAAACTCAGTAAGATTTGGAAATATATAAGGGATATTTAAACAATCAAAATCTATGTCATTGAAAGCTGGTCTTTTCACACACTTCGTACAGGGTTCCAAACAGTCATTTTCAGGTAAATGACAATTTAATTCTTTTATAGAGACTTTACTAAATAACTTCCCTTGTAAATGGCTTGGGGAAGCACATTTAGCTCCACCTACGATTAAGTTTGGTTCCACCGTTTCCGGACGAGCCCCTTTGAGTCTTAATGCAAGGGGATAGAGTCCACAATCGCAGTTGAAAGGGTTGCCCTCTAATAGAATTTTGCTTTCTGGTACATTGGAGTTAGTTACATTAGTTATAGGATCTAAGTATATAGTACTGATGTTATTGTGACGAAGGTCCACGGTAATGCTGCGAGCAACGAACTGCACTTCGATACCCTGAAAAAGAAATAATAATCATATACATAACATATCATCACGCTTGTATCCCCGAAGGGTTAGGCAGAGGTGTACCAATGTACACCCACAGTTCGCCGATATGTTTAGGTCCCATGTAATAGGGGGCGAGCCTATTGCCACTAACAACACAAATCTAAACTCCGACCTGCTACTGAGAATTTCATAGAAAAACCCAATAACACCTTGGTCGACTCGGGAATCGAACCCGAGACCTCTAGCGTAGCAGTCGCGCTTAGCACCACTAAGCCAACGAGCGTATATAAGTATAATAAAAACAATACTTACAAGTATCATGAAAAATTTATTCCAGGATAAGTCCAACACCTCCAAGTTTAGCAGATAGAATCTCCAGTCATCGAATATAGTATCAATTTCATTTCTACTCAGATATAGCTTCTTTAAGCTCGATAAAGTGTTGAGTGGTGATAATATTATGTTGTTTACATAGTGACCGGGTTTGGGTTTGAAGCTGATTTTGTTAGAGTTTAAGGAGAGGGTCTCTAGAGATGTTGCTCCAGTGAAGGTATTGTCAGAGATTGTAGTTATGTAGTTATCGTTCATGGACACTGATTTTAATTGAGTTAGGCCGGCGAAGAGACCGCTGAAAGAAAAAATATTATTAATGATGTTTTTTTATATAAATTGAAAATGAAAATAAATTGAGTATATATATTTGGGATACACGGAAATCTAAAATGACTAATATTTTTATAATACTAAATAGATCTTTACTAAATAAGCTCAGAACCATATCAATCAAGCCGGTTTTCAAAGAAAACCGCATCACAATCGGTCCATTCTTTACGAGCTATGGTGCCACAAATACATTAAACATAACACCTTTTCTTTTGGTTAAAAAAATACTTTATAATTCTAACAAAAAAAAACTGACTTCATAATTAGTTTCATCAATAAATAAATAAATAAAAATAAAGTTTAATATTTATTTCTTATGGATTCCAAAATAGGACTACACGGGAAGCACTAGCTTTCAAATATAAAAAGAATGATCAAAATCTGTTCACGCAGTCAAATATTCTGTGGTAACAAACATAAAAACAGTAAAAGTGAGTACTCCTCCTTTTGTGTAGTAATAATAATAATATCCCGGGATATCTCACACACGGTTGTCTGATCCCAAGCTAAGCAGAGCGCGTGTTATGGTAACCAGACAACTGATAACACATACGCATATATTTCTAAATACATACATATTATAGATAAATTACACCCAGACACCGAACAAATGATCATGCTCATCACACAAACATGTGTCCTGGGTGCGAATGAGCACGAGCTCCGGTATAGCAGTCAGGGTCACTAACCACTAGACCAACAGGCCCGTCAACTAGTCGGTTAAAAATTAAAACAAATACAAATACTCACTCAGTAAGAACCTCCAAATGATTTCTATTCAGATTCAAAGTTTTCAACTTCCTTAACGAACCAAACACAGTCCTCTTCAGCTCTTTAATCTTATTATAACTCAAATCCAAATGCTCTAGACTCTTCTGGTCCCTAAATACCTTCTCCGGCAGAGAAGAGATGTCATTATTGTTCAGGAGTAAGGTCTTGATGCTGTGACTCCTGGAGAGCAGGTCTTCTGGTAGGTGTGTTATTTGGCATGAGGGGAGGAAGACGTTTGTCAGAGAGGTTAGGTTGGAGAGGGAGTGGGGGGGGAGTTTTAGTTCTACGGTGTTGTATTGTATTGTTATCTGAAAGAAATAAAGATTATTAAAAAAAAAAGTTTTATAAAATGATTGTTTTAAATTTTATAATTTTTGTAGTTTTGTATTAAGTCGCACACTATGGCTACCAATATTCACGACTTCTCCATTCGCGGGTCTGCTGGCAGAAATTTCTAAAGAAATAAGCAGTACCTTTGTGCATCATTTATATATATGTTATATTTACTAAACTATTGTGTGTGTACATAAATTATTAAATAAATAAATAACAGTAATAAATAAATGGATAGACAGGTTTGGAGGACGGACTGGGAGGCCTTTGCCCGGTAGTGGGATCCTATGTAGGCTATTTAAAAAATGCATGTAGACAATAGGAAAATATTACATACATTGTTCTGAACTCAAAGTAAGTAAGCACAGTCATGGAGTCCAACACAACAAAGGTATTAATTATTACTTATTAAATAAGCGCCCTGATCAAAGACAATTAAGAAATGTGGTTTTATACATTGACCCGTCCGGCGTTCGAATCCGGGACCTCAGATTTAGCGACACCGCAAAAATCCTTTAATGTGTCAGCACTAAACACTTAAATAAAACTACACACACTGTTATTAAACCAAATAAACTCATTTATTAAGGTCGTAATGGTTTAATTTATACTAGTTGATGTAACGAAACCATAGCGCGATTCAGAAATTCAGTACGGGAGTACAACGCCATCTAGCGAGCTAAGCGGAACTAAAGTAAGACAGTGATTTGAAATTTTGATGATATTATTATTGCACTAGTATTTACGAGTATATTATACAATAAAAAAAATAATATTATATAAATATATGTATATATATATCTCGGGTTTAAACAAATGTTACACAATATTACAAAAAAAAAGCTAAAATTAATTCGAGAACCACACCGCAATATTTGATCCTATATTTTTAATTTTATACCCAGTTGGTTTTTGTAGAGTATATTTTAATTACATCAGCATTGCTTTGGAAAATTAGTCAGTCAAATAATTGGTAAATGTGGTAGTTTTTACGCTCTTTTAAAAGGTTTAAATTACTGATTCTAATTTCTGCTCAAAAATTTCATTCCTATGGGGAAGAATGTCCACTTCTTGAAGCCAGTTAAAAAAGTGTTGGAATAAAGAACGCAGACAAGCGCCTACGTTTGAACAATGAGCAATCGCACACGCGCTGACGTGATGCTATTTTATTAGGTCATTCTTCTTGTTCGTATATAAGCGCTAGCACCGTGACGTCTCGAATTTGTAAAAGTCTTATTTAATATATTTCCTTTGTTAATCTCAAAAGTCTTGCATTATTTCATCAAAAAGCAATATGTCATGTACTCACATTCTCCAAATCCGTCAAGTTCGGCAGCAAGTCAGCGGGCAGTTCCCCCAGAGCGTTGGCGAGCAGAGACAGCTGTCGCAGCCGCGGCGTGTGGGAGAAGGCCGCGGGGGATATCCATGTGATGTGGTTCGTGTTTAGCGCTAGCTTCTCTAGGGTGGACAGACCTGGAGGAAAATATATAGAATACGCTTTATTGTACATGTTTAAGGATACATAATAACGATAGTAACAATAATAGTGAAGCGTAATTTTATGATAAATTTTAATGGTGCCCACCGTGGGGCTCACAAGCTCATCAATGCTCGTTCTCTGTATGAGAGGCCTGCAGTGAGACAGTTATCGACTGACGTATTTATGTATTTGTAATTTACAAAAACACTCTCAGTAAAAAAAATATTTTATCAAAATTAATCTAATTAAACGATTTACTGCAATTGGCTATCTAGGTTCAATGATTTAATTGATAGCAGCGTGGTACAATATATTGATAGTAGTACTTAAATAATTAAGAATCTATATTTATAAAGAACCCGAAACACTTCTAAAATACGATTGAGAACTGAGTTACAACGCCACCTATCGAAAACTCAAGATAAACTATTTTTACTAATTCAACAACGATTTATGAAAAACCTTATTAAAGTTATTGTAATAAATCAATGTTTAGTAGTATGTAAGTATAATACTAATGTCATGTTTGTATATTAGAAAAAACATGCAATTTTTACAGAACTTATCGTTTTTTTTAACACGATTTTATGCAAAAAGTCGATTAAAAACTACCCAAAAAAAATATACCCTTACTACTTGGCATACAAAATAAACTCAGAAGTTTATAATTTACGCAAAAAAATCCACATTTCACACCTAACAAACATATTTTTAGTTCCTCAATCGCTCAACAGATGGCGTTGTATGACTCTCTGAATCGCGCTATGGTTTCGTTACACGGAATCAATATGGCGCAGGTAATGTTTTGTTAGAATCACCTTTTACGACTTTTCAATCCTACGGGATTACATATTTTTTGTGATATCTTACGGCGTAATAACCGTGAGATTCGTAAGAATTAATTTATTATGAATTATATTGTGACAAACTTTTATATGAATATGAAAAAAGTGTATTAAATGATTGAATTTTTAAATGATTTGGTAACTCAAGAACGGGTGAACCATTTTCGTGATTTTTGATTTGTTGGATTCGTTTCTACAATATAGCACAATAACAAAAAACATAAAAAAAATAGTTTCTTACTAGAATCCTTACTAATTTTACGAGTTTTTTCTTTAATTTCGTGAGATTTTTCTTTTCTTTTATTATGTTCGTCCTTTGTAAATGTGATGACAATGTAAATTGAGTTGAATGTTCGATTTTATTTTTCTTCCATTTTGGATGTCTTAGTTTACATTAATCTAAACATTCTGCGATTTACGTTGTTTTCGCATATTTTAAAATTAATATAATCATAACATCGTTGTTAACCTTTTTTTTTTTTAAAGAGTAACCTATGGAGTTTCTTGCCGGCTCTTCTCTATAGGAATGACACTTTGGAACCGAGCAACTAGAATCAGTAGAGTTAACGTAACGTTTCTTGAGCGCCTTTTTTTGGTTTATGAGAAATAAAAATATTTTGATTTTGATTTTGAGTGGAACTGCGAGGTTTCGCTTAATAAATACTGAATTAATAAAATACGAATAATATAGATTTTCTTCTCGCGTTTCGAAAATTAATTATTATTGGGTTCTGAGGTTCACGCGAATATTAGACATTTAAACAATACTTTTACTTTTACGGATTTTATCGCGGTTAGTAATTAGACTTTTTTTTTTGGTTGAGATCTTTGCAGTTAGCCTGAGCGCAGGCTTTGACTGCTTCACCGGACTTTTGGCGAGGACCTTAAGGCCTCCAGCCAGAGCAATAGGAAAAACTAACTACGTCAGCAACGTCCACTAAGGGCAAACCCTGCGGGGTTTTGTAATTAGATTTTAAATGCCGACGTTTCGAAACCTTTGCAGGTAACATAGTCTGCCCGTGACCATGACACCTGCAAAGGTGTCGAAACGTCGGGACGAGTCGGAAATAGTTTTATTTCAATTAATTAATAAATAAACAAGCTATATCTCGCGGCTACACCTACACAATCTTAAACAAAAATTTTATAATTGTACTAGCGACCCATCCCGGCTTCGCACGGGTGCAATGCAGATCACGTTCGTAGATTTACCATAGCAGCGCCATCTATTGATTACTTACTCAACCCAGTCGAAAGGTATTGACATCTGTTAGAATCATGTGACTGTCAAATAATAACAGACAAATAATTAGCAATAAATTAAAATTGCGACTATAATTTGAGATTTAAACTATCCTATCTCTCAAGTTGGATCGAACTGCACATGGTGTGCGAATTTTATTATAATCGGTTAAGTGGTTTAGGAGTCCATTGAGGACAAACATTGTGACACGAGATTTATATATATTAAGAAGATTAATAATAAGAAAAAATCTCACCTCTAAAAGAATTCTCGCCAATATGACTAAAATTATTCCCCCACACATTCAAAATGGTCAACTTCGTCAGACCATTGAACGCATCGTCTGGTAAACTCGTGATTTTGTCCGAGGATAGTTCTAGAAACTCTATGGGTAGTCCGTTGGCAAATGCATTGCTTGTTAATTGCAGGTTTGAAGTAGTGATCCTCAAATTACGGAGGTTCTTTAGAGAGTTTAATACGTCCACTGGTATTGTCTTTTCTGGACCTGAAACAGGAAAAGGGCAAATATATTAATATTTTTAGAGTAGACTATCTACAGAGTTGCTTCAATTGACCGAATGACCTGCTTCATTAAATAAATAAATGCGGACAACATCACATACATTTTTCTGAACCCAAATAAGTTGTGTTCCAAGTAAGTTGCACTTGTGTTATGGAATTCAGAAACAAAGAAGGTACCACAAACACCCAAACCTGAGACAATGTAGAAAATGTGATTTTATACATTGACCCGTCCGGGGATCGAACCCAGGACCTCAGAGCTAGCGACACCTTGAAACCGGTGCGTACGCCACTCGACCACGGAGGTCGTCATATAATTATTTTGAATTTTTTACGATAATTGGCATTCTGCTAACTGTCATTACGATCATTCTCTTCGAGAGCTCAATGAGATTTTACTGTAGGCTTATCTGAATACGAAAATTAGGCACAATGACAAGTACACTGACCGACCACTGACATGACTGAATGATAAACGAATTCTCTCCGACATGACTGAATCGTGGCCCTGGTCCAAAGTTAGGTTGGGATAGATGAGACATTTTTTTTTGTTTCTACCTAAGGTAGATCACTTTATAAAGAATCTCACCTGACTTGATCATCAGCGACTCCAGCTCCTGCAGATCCTGTACATCGTCAGCGCTGAGTTGCTCAGACGCGTTGGTGACCACCATGGAGGTGACGGACGCGGCCTGGAGGGCTCCCGTCAGGCAGCGGAGGAGGTTTGGTGCGCAGTCGGTTAAACCCAGCGAGGGGAGGGTTAAGTTGTTTGATAGATTGATGCTGGGGATGTCGGCGCAGGTGATGTTGGAGCCCTGGAAGTAAATTAATAGTTGGTTAGATATAAATGTAAGCCAAATATGCGGACAGAAACCGCAATAGACGGAGAGGTTTAGAAGAAGGGGAGACCTTTGTCAGTGGGATACAGCAGGCTAAAAAGATGTAATAAAAATAATGTAATAGTCTTATATGGTTTTCATATGGACCCTACTGTCAAAACAAGACCAAATTGAAATTGAACCAAACGGGAAACATTAGCTTTCAAAAAAAAAAGAATCGTCCAAATCGGTTTATCGAGTCGAAAGGTCTGAGGTAACAAACATACAAATTAAAAACGGACGAATGGACCACCTCCTCCTTATGGGAAGTCACTTAATAACGAGGAAGGCGGCCATCAGAGAAGAATAGCGGCGAGTAGTAAAGCTTGCCACCAACACCTGAAGTGATGACCACGACCACTCTGTCAAGAGTGACCCCGACTAGGAAGAAGAATAACGCCAGTGCTTACATGAATGACTGCTCTTGCAGTCAACCGGCAGTCGCGAGAGAGTTGTTCGTGTAATGCTCGTTCGCAAGATCTGGACGCTAAGCAACAGTGACGCAGTCGCATGGCGGAGGGCACGGCACGAGTGCGCGAGGGACATAAGTAACTAGAGGTAGATACTCACAATACACCTAACATTGACATACTCGTTGCTCCTGGACAGCAGCGACACGTGCTCCCCACCAGCTTGGCAGTACAACTCCAGCTCGTCGCCAGTGACGCAGTCGCATGGCGGAGGGCACGGCACGAGTGCGCGAGGGACATAAGTAACTAGAGGTAGATACTCACAATACACCTAACATTGACATACTCGTTGCTCCTGGACAGCAGCGACACGTGCTCCCCACCAGCTTGGCAGTACAACTCCAGCTCGTCGCCAGTGACGCAGTCGCATGGCGGAGGGCACGGCACGAGTGCGCGAGGGACATAAGTAACTAGAGGTAGATACTCACAATACACCTAACATTGACATACTCGTTGCTCCTGGACAGCAGCGACACGTGCTCCCCACCAGCTTGGCAGTACAACTCCAGCTCGTCGCCAGTGACGCAGTCGCATGGCGGAGGGCACGGCACGAGTGCGCGAGGGACATAAGTAACTAGAGGTAGATACTCACAATACACCTAACATTGACATACTCGTTGCTCCTGGACAGCAGCGACACGTGCTCCCCACCAGCTTGGCAGTACAACTCCAGCTCGTCGCCAGTGACGCAGTCGCATGGCGGAGGGCACGGCACGGCACGAGTGCGCGAGGGACATAAGTAACTAGAGGTAGATACTCACAATACACCTAACATTGACATACTCGTTGCTCCTGGACAGCAGCGACACGTGCTCCCCACCAGCTTGGCAGTACAACTCCAGCTCGTCGCCAGTGACGCAGTCGCATGGCGGAGGGCACGGCACGAGTGCGCGAGGGACATAAGTAACTAGAGGTAGATACTCACAATACACCTAACATTGACATACTCGTTGCTCCTGGACAGCAGCGACACGTGCTCCCCACCAGCTTGGCAGTACAACTCCAGCTCGTCGCCAGTGACGCAGTCGCATGGCGGAGGGCACGGCACGAGTGCGCGAGGGACATAAGTAACTAGAGGTAGATACTCACAATACACCTAACATTGACATACTCGTTGCTCCTGGACAGCAGCGACACGTGCTCCCCACCAGCTTGGCAGTACAACTCCAGCTCGTCGCCAGTGACGCAGTCGCATGGCGGAGGGCACGGCACGAGTGCGCGAGGGACATAAGTAACTAGAGGTAGATACTCACAATACACCTAACATTGACATACTCGTTGCTCCTGGACAGCAGCGACACGTGCTCCCCACCAGCTTGGCAGTACAACTCCAGCTCGTCGCCAGTGACGCAGTCGCATGGCGGAGGGCACGGCACGAGTGCGCGAGGGACATAAGTAACTAGAGGTAGATACTCACAATACACCTAACATTGACATACTCGTTGCTCCTGGACAGCAGCGACACGTGCTCCCCACCAGCTTGGCAGTACAACTCCAGCTCGTCGCCAGTGACGCAGTCGCATGGCACATGGGGCACGGCACGAGTGCGCGAGGGACATAAGTAACTAGAGGTAGATACTCACAATACACCTAACATTGACATACTCGTTGCTCCTGGACAGCAGCGACACGTGCTCCCCACCAGCTTGGCAGTACAACTCCAGCTCGTCGCCAGTGACGCAGTCGCATGGCGGAGGGCACGGCACGAGTGCGCGAGGGACATAAGTAACTAGAGGTAGATACTCACAATACACCTAACATTGACATACTCGTTGCTCCTGGACAGCAGCGACACGTGCTCCCCACCAGCTTGGCAGTACAACTCCAGCTCGTCGCCAGTGACGCAGTCGCATGGCGGAGGGCACGGCACGGCACGAGTGCGCGAGGGACATAAGTAACTAGAGGTAGATACTCACAATACACCTAACATTGACATACTCGTTGCTCCTGGACAGCAGCGACACGTGCTCCCCACCAGCTTGGCAGTACAACTCCAGCTCGTCGCCAGTGACGCAGTCGCATGGCGGAGGGCACGGCACGAGTGCGCGAGGGACATAAGTAACTAGAGGTAGATACTCACAATACACCTAACATTGACATACTCGTTGCTCCTGGACAGCAGCGACACGTGCTCCCCACCAGCTTGGCAGTACAACTCCAGCTCGTCGCCAGTGACGCAGTCGCATGGCGGAGGGCACGGCACGAGTGCGCGAGGGACATAAGTAACTAGAGGTAGATACTCACAATACACCTAACATTGACATACTCGTTGCTCCTGGACAGCAGCGACACGTGCTCCCCACCAGCTTGGCAGTACAACTCCAGCTCGTCGCCAGTGACGCAGTCGCATGGCGGAGGGCACGGCACGAGTGCGCGAGGGACATAAGTAACTAGAGGTAGATACTCACAATACACCTAACATTGACATACTCGTTGCTCCTGGACAGCAGCGACACGTGCTCCCCACCAGCTTGGCAGTACAACTCCAGCTCGTCGCCAGTGACGCAGTCGCATGGCGGAGGGCACGGCACGAGTGCGCGAGGGACATAAGTAACTAGAGGTAGATACTCACAATACACCTAACATTGACATACTCGTTGCTCCTGGACAGCAGCGACACGTGCTCCCCACCAGCTTGGCAGTACAACTCCAGCTCGTCGCCAGTGACGCAGTCGCATGGCGGAGGGCACGGCACGAGTGCGCGAGGGACATAAGTAACTAGAGGTAGATACTCACAATACACCTAACATTGACATACTCGTTGCTCCTGGACAGCAGCGACACGTGCTCCCCACCAGCTTGGCAGTACAACTCCAGCTCGTCGCCAGTGACGCAGTCGCATGGCGGAGGGCACGGCACGAGTGCGCGAGGGACATAAGTAACTAGAGGTAGATACTCACAATACACCTAACATTGACATACTCGTTGCTCCTGGACAGCAGCGACACGTGCTCCCCACCAGCTTGGCAGTACAACTCCAGCTCGTCGCCAGTGACGCAGTCGCATGGCGGAGGGCACGGCACGAGTGCGCGAGGGACATAAGTAACTAGAGGTAGATACTCACAATACACCTAACATTGACATACTCGTTGCTCCTGGACAGCAGCGACACGTGCTCCCCACCAGCTTGGCAGTACAACTCCAGCTCGTCGCCAGTGACGCAGTCGCATGGCGGAGGGCACGGCACGAGTGCGCGAGGGACATAAGTAACTAGAGGTAGATACTCACAATACACCTAACATTGACATACTCGTTGCTCCTGGACAGCAGCGACACGTGCTCCCCACCAGCTTGGCAGTACAACTCCAGCTCGTCGCCAGTGACGCAGTCGCATGGCGGAGGGCACGGCACGGCACGAGTGCGCGAGGGACATAAGTAACTAGAGGTAGATACTCACAATACACCTAACATTGACATACTCGTTGCTCCTGGACAGCAGCGACACGTGCTCCCCACCAGCTTGGCAGTACAACTCCAGCTCGTCGCCAGTGACGCAGTCGCATGGCGGAGGGCACGGCACGAGTGCGCGAGGGACATAAGTAACTAGAGGTAGATACTCACAATACACCTAACATTGACATACTCGTTGCTCCTGGACAGCAGCGACACGTGCTCCCCACCAGCTTGGCAGTACAACTCCAGCTCGTCGCCAGTGACGCAGTCGCATGGCGGAGGGCACGGCACGAGTGCGCGAGGGACATAAGTAACTAGAGGTAGATACTCACAATACACCTAACATTGACATACTCGTTGCTCCTGGACAGCAGCGACACGTGCTCCCCACCAGCTTGGCAGTACAACTCCAGCTCGTCGCCAGTGACGCAGTCGCATGGCACATGGGGCACGGCACGAGTGCGCGAGGGACATAAGTAACTAGAGGTAGATACTCACAATACACCTAACATTGACATACTCGTTGCTCCTGGACAGCAGCGACACGTGCTCCCCACCAGCTTGGCAGTACAACTCCAGCTCGTCGCCAGTGACGCAGTCGCATGGCGGAGGGCACGGCACGGCACGAGTGCGCGAGGGACATAAGTAACTAGAGGTAGATACTCACAATACACCTAACATTGACATACTCGTTGCTCCTGGACAGCAGCGACACGTGCTCCCCACCAGCTTGGCAGTACAACTCCAGCTCGTCGCCAGTGACGCAGTCGCATGGCGGAGGGCACGGCACGAGTGCGCGAGGGACATAAGTAACTAGAGGTAGATACTCACAATACACCTAACATTGACATACTCGTTGCTCCTGGACAGCAGCGACACGTGCTCCCCACCAGCTTGGCAGTACAACTCCAGCTCGTCGCCAGTGACGCAGTCGCATGGCGGAGGGCACGGCACGAGTGCGCGAGGGACATAAGTAACTAGAGGTAGATACTCACAATACACCTAACATTGACATACTCGTTGCTCCTGGACAGCAGCGACACGTGCTCCCCACCAGCTTGGCAGTACAACTCCAGCTCGTCGCCAGTGACGCAGTCGCATGGCGGAGGGCACGGCACGAGTGCGCGAGGGACATAAGTAACTAGAGGTAGATACTCACAATACACCTAACATTGACATACTCGTTGCTCCTGGACAGCAGCGACACGTGCTCCCCACCAGCTTGGCAGTACAACTCCAGCTCGTCGCCAGTGACGCAGTCGCATGGCGGAGGGCACGGCACGAGTGCGCGAGGGACATAAGTAACTAGAGGTAGATACTCACAATACACCTAACATTGACATACTCGTTGCTCCTGGACAGCAGCGACACGTGCTCCCCACCAGCTTGGCAGTACAACTCCAGCTCGTCGCCAGTGACGCAGTCGCATGGCGGAGGGCACGGCACGAGTGCGCGAGGGACATAAGTAACTAGAGGTAGATACTCACAATACACCTAACATTGACATACTCGTTGCTCCTGGACAGCAGCGACACGTGCTCCCCACCAGCTTGGCAGTACAACTCCAGCTCGTCGCCAGTGACGCAGTCGCATGGCACATGGGGCACGGCACGAGTGCGCGAGGGACATAAGTAACTAGAGGTAGATACTCACAATACACCTAACATTGACATACTCGTTGCTCCTGGACAGCAGCGACACGTGCTCCCCACCAGCTTGGCAGTACAACTCCAGCTCGTCGCCAGTGACGCAGTCGCATGGCGGAGGGCACGGCACGGCACGAGTGCGCGAGGGACATAAGTAACTAGAGGTAGATACTCACAATACACCTAACATTGACATACTCGTTGCTCCTGGACAGCAGCGACACGTGCTCCCCACCAGCTTGGCAGTACAACTCCAGCTCGTCGCCAGTGACGCAGTCGCATGGCACATGGGGCACGGCACGAGTGCGCGAGGGACATAAGTAACTAGAGGTAGATACTCACAATACACCTAACATTGACATACTCGTTGCTCCTGGACAGCAGCGACACGTGCTCCCCACCAGCTTGGCAGTACAACTCCAGCTCGTCGCCAGTGACGCAGTCGCATGGCGGAGGGCACGGCACGAGTGCGCGAGGGACATAAGTAACTAGAGGTAGATACTCACAATACACCTAACATTGACATACTCGTTGCTCCTGGACAGCAGCGACACGTGCTCCCCACCAGCTTGGCAGTACAACTCCAGCTCGTCGCCAGTGACGCAGTCGCATGGCGGAGGGCACGGCACGAGTGCGCGAGGGACATAAGTAACTAGAGGTAGATACTCACAATACACCTAACATTGACATACTCGTTGCTCCTGGACAGCAGCGACACGTGCTCCCCACCAGCTTGGCAGTACAACTCCAGCTCGTCGCCAGTGACGCAGTCGCATGGCGGAGGGCACGGCACGAGTGCGCGAGGGACATAAGTAACTAGAGGTAGATACTCACAATACACCTAACATTGACATACTCGTTGCTCCTGGACAGCAGCGACACGTGCTCCCCACCAGCTTGGCAGTACAACTCCAGCTCGTCGCCAGTGACGCAGTCGCATGGCGGAGGGCACGGCACGAGTGCGCGAGGGACATAAGTAACTAGAGGTAGATACTCACAATACACCTAACATTGACATACTCGTTGCTCCTGGACAGCAGCGACACGTGCTCCCCACCAGCTTGGCAGTACAACTCCAGCTCGTCGCCAATGACGCAGTCGCATGGCGGAGGGCAGTCGATAGCGAGGGTGTGGGTTGCGGCCAGCAAGACCGCTAGGGTAAAGGTGAGACGCATGGTTAGACGGACATTGCTGAAAAAAAATGTAATAAGTCAAATAGGATAGTAAATTCTTTGTCTTAAAAATTAAGTATTATGTATAAAGGACTGACTCCAATGAACATATGTGTGAAGCTCCAAAGAATAACTTATCTAGAAAAACAAAAAAGTCTCATTTCGCATCGATAATCTACACGTGCCGGACATGTAGCGGACATAAGCTATAAATAATAAAAAACGAAACTAAAAAAAAATTACATATGTTTGTAAATTGCTGATAAGAAATTTTACCACAATAGGTTCATTCGTTTAGGAACCACTATGTCACAGAGAGACAGGAATTAAAATAAGTATTGTTCATACATTTAAACTTTACTTACATAGTTCCATTTACGGAGAAAACGATTAGAACCATGCAAATTTATTTGTTCCGGTAAACTTTGTATACAATGACTAAACTACGAATGTGCCTAATTCTGATTATGTCACTTCCTTATAACTGAGTAACAAGTTGACAACAGTATCCCATAGTAAGACTGCTTGTCAGAATTGAATTAACGACTGCCAAAGATCAGCGTATGACAGTCGGGACTAGGCTTAACGTGCTTTTTGAGGCTTTTTTTTTTTTTTTTTGGTAGAGATCTTTGCAGTTAGCCTGAGCGCAGGCTTTGACTGCTTCACCGGACTTTTGGCGAGGACCTTAAGGCCTCCAGCCAGAGCAATAGGAAAAACTAACTACGTTAGCAACGTCTACTAAGGGCACCCCCTGCGGGGTTCGGGCCTCGACTTAGTGCGTTGCTAACAATCTTAATAAAGCAAAACAACGAGGGATGGCTGGATCAAAATTTTTATTATTTAGGGACATATTTTTATTGCTAGTTTGGCCGGCTCGGGCCAGCTTGATCTAGGGACGGGAGGATAACATTTACGTTATTATTATTTATAATACGCGACGGGCCTCGCCGGCGAGGACGTAATATACGGCGGTTGTGTTTTGTATTGCTACTGCTAGCTAAATCGAATGCTTCTTGGAGAAGCGTTGTTTTATCATCAGGGTAGGAGAGAGTATGTCTGGGGCGTTTAATCTTAGATATTACGGAAGGTACGTATCGCGCGGCCGCTACGATTAGCGGGTTACGGTGGGTTTCGGAGGAGTCGAAAAATCGGATCGCGGCGCGTTTCATGAACTGCTTGATTGTTGGCAGCTTTAAGTCACAGTGCAACTGCAAGTTACGGACGTAACCTGGAGCGCCTGTGGCTCTACGCATGAAACGGTTTTGGAGAGTTTGCATTCGTTTGAGTCGATAATCGGGTACGTGAGAGAATACGACGCTGCCGTAAGTCATGATAGGTCTCACGCACGCAGTGTAAATTCTCTTCTTACAAGTAAGAGAGAGTTTACTGCGCTTGTTCAACATACAATGAAGTCGGCCGAGAGCGAAGGCGGCTCGCACGCGTGCCGCTTTAATATGAGCTATGAAGGTAAGCTTCCGATCAAGGATTACACCCAGGTATTTGGCTTGCTGCTCCCAAGGGATAGGCTTGCCGAAGAGTGTTATAGGAGGAGGGGGAGCGGGAGGCTGCCGTTTCTTGCTAAAGAGCACGGCTGCGCTCTTGGTAGGGTTGACTTCGATTCTCCATTTCGTGAACCACTTCCCGAGGGTCGTGACCGCGGTCTGGAGAGTTCGACCTATCGCTAAGGGGCTGGTGCCTGAATAATAGATGGCCGTATCGTCGGCGTACATAGCTACTTGGGGTTTGCCACCGCGAGTGTAAGCCACATGACCTATAATTACATTGTGTACATTGTGATTGTAATATTATGATTGCTTATGGTAACACTATAAATGTACTGATGTGATATTTTACTTTGGCATCGATTGATTCGACTAATGTAGGTATTGTCATATTAATAACTGTCAAGTTTGTGATTGACGGATGGCGACACTTACCGCGGAGCCGTCGAAGTGTACACATTAAATCTATTTAATTCTTAGCAATCATTATTTTATTGAAGCGAACCTGATCCGATCCTTCATCTCAGAAGTGGGATAGGACAGGCTAGCTCTATATTTCTAGTGTTAACGTTCGGTTCGATTTTTTTTTTCTTCCACGTGGTTCCTAACCTAATTGTATAATGGAGACAAGTAACTCAAACTCAAGAAAAAGGAAACGTGATCGTAAGAGTAGGACGAGATACAAAAAGCAGCGCGAGTACAGCTCGAAAAGTGAGACTTCAGACTCGGATACGTCGTCGCGAAGAAGCCGTTCGCGGGATCGTCGTGTCTATCGTGAAAGGCATCGCAGTAGCAGGAAGAGCCGAAGCGGTCGCCGACAACATCGCCGGCACCGCAAGCGCAGCAACAGCCGGCGTGAGCACGAGCAGAGGAGCACGAGCAGAGCGGAGCAGGCGAGAGTGAACGCGGGTAGCAGCGGCGAGTCTACGTCGTCACGCCAGGCACCCCGCTCACCGGTAAGACGTTACAATACGAATAACTGTACTGACACTGACAATACGACACATTTACTTTTGACTAGATTAGTGGACACTTTAATGAATAACCGCCCCGAAGGCAACAAATTCCCTATGTTAGGAAATATCATACCCGACTTTGACCCGATGGCGAAAGGACAGACCATACATATGTGGCTTAATAAAGTTGAGGAATGCGCAAGGTTATATAAGTGGGGCGACGATCAAATTATTCATTATGCCTTACCTAAATTGATAGGCGTCGCAAAAGCATGGTACCAAGCTTTACCAACTATGTCGTTTTCGTGGTCCGAGTGGAAAAATAAGTTGTTAGAATCATTCCCTAGTAGTGATGACTACGCTGAATTATTAACGGAAATGTTGTCCAAACGCGTGAAATATAACGAGTCATTAGAAATGTATTATTTTGAAAAAATCAATTTGTTAACTCGCTGTGATATAAAGGGTAAGCGCGCTGTAGACTGTTTGCTCTATGGTATTGACGATCGATCATTAAGATTAGGTGCGAAAGCGTTGAAATGTCAGGAACCTGAACAAGTTTTAGAATATTTTCAGTCGATCAAGCAACAATCGCGCGATACAGATAAGTTTCGATCTAATGACAGGAGACCAATTAATGCTTCAACAAATAATACCAGCTCAAAAAACACTACGAGTGACACAAAGACTAAATATTCTACTGGCCCCATTGTTTGTTATAATTGTAACGAACCGGGACACTTTAGTTTTAGGTGTACCAAGAAAATTCTTAAATGTAACATTTGTAATAGACTAGGCCACACTACTGTTAATTGCACAAAACTACCCTCAGGAAATGACAGTAGCAACGTCGATAAATCGAATCAAAAGGAAATATTACGCGTAGATACTGAGAATTTCGCTTGTAATAATGATAAATACACCATGGAGATGATGCTTAATGGACACTCAATAACAGGTTATGTAGATTTAGGTAGTCAATGCACCTTGATTCGTTGTAGTGACGCTAATAAACTAGGAATTATTTGGTCAGATGAATCTGATCTACCCACTATGAGAGGCATAGGTAATAATATTGTATTACCTATTGGGATCGCTACTGTCATTTTACAAATACAGAATATTACAGAAGAAGTAGACGTATTAGTTGTGGGCGATGATGTCATTAAGTATCCTATATTGGTTGGTCACAGTTTTACAGAAAAACCCGGCATTGTTATAACAAAAACCTATGACACCTTGAGGTTTACACGCGACATTGGAAGTAAAGTTTTCCTAACATTGATCTCGGATACTTCTATTAACCCAAAAGAGATGTGCGTTATTCTAGTAAGTTGTTCAATCATGTATTCGGGAACCGTATACGTTCGAGGGTCCCTCCGTGGGCAGCTTGGCTATGAATTTTACCTTCTTCCGGGTGAATATGAAATCGTTAAGGGTCGTGGTAGTTTATTAGTTCATAATATATCTGAGAACATTGTTGTATTGAAAAAAGATTCCTTGATTACTCGTGCGTTCAAAATTGATAACTGCATTGATGTTAACGTTTTAAATATTGAAGGAAATGAATTTTGCTCCGATCTTAATTATAGTTCTGATTTAAGTGATTATGAATTAAGTAAATTAAAAGATTTGTTAATTAAATACAAACAGTGTTTCTCAAATAACTTAAAAGACCTCGGATTTACTAATGTTGTACAGATGGAAATAGAATTGACTGATAATAAACCGGTGGTTTATCGCCCGTATCGACTTTCGTACCCAGAACGAGAACTTGTACGTTCAATGGTACAAGAGATGATTGAAGCCGATATTGTATGCGAGTCTAACTCTCAGTACGCCAGTCCCATTTTACTGGTCAAGAAAAAGACTGGTGAGAAGAGATTATGCATAGACTATCGAGCTCTCAATAACAAAACAAAAAAGGAACATTACCCTTTGCCCTTGATTGATGACCAGCTCGATATGTTAGCTGGGAATTCGTTGTTCATCACTCTCGATTGTGCTTCGGGCTATTACCAATTACCAATATCAGATAGCTCCCAAGACAAAACGGCGTTTGTCACACCTGATGGCCAATACCAATTTAAGCGCATGCCATTTGGTTTGGCAAACGCCCCATCAGTTTTTCAAAGGGCCATGAATAAAATACTAGCTAAATCTAAAGTTGACTTCGCTATTGTTTTTATGGATGATGTCCTCATACCTGCAAAATCATTTGAAGAAGGCCTCGCCCGATTAGAGAAGGTACTTGTACTTATTTCCGAGGCAGGCCTGACATTGAAACTTAAAAAGTGTAACTTTTTCTTTAAGGAAATTGACTTCCTAGGATTCCAGGTTAGTGGTCAGGGTATAAGGCCAGGGTCACGTAAGACCCTAGCTGTATCAAATTTTCCTATTCCAAAGAATGTTCACGACGTTAGACGTTTTATAGGTCTTGCAAGTTTCTTCAGGAGGTTCGTGAAGGACTTTGCAATAATAGCACGTCCCCTCACTGATCTTCTTAAATCCAATTTCGTGTGGAAATGGAGCAACGAGCATTCCAGAGCTTTTGAAACTCTCAAGCAGAACTTAATTGAACGCCCTATCTTGGCTTTGTACGACGCAACATTGGAAACTGAGTTGCATACTGACGCCTCTAAGTTAGGAGTTGCCGGTATTCTAATGCAGAGAGATAGTCAGGGTATTCTTAAGCCCGTAGCATATTACAGTCGGAAGACAACTAAGGACGAACAAAATTTACATTCCTTCGAATTAGAAACTTTGGCGGTGATAGCATCTTTAAAACGTTTTCGCGTTTATTTGTTAGGCTTAAAGTTTAAAATAGTGACCGACTGCAATGCGCTGCGGACGACTTTAACTAAACGAGACCTTATACCACGGATTTCGCGCTGGTGGGTGCAGTTTCAGGAGTACGACTGTGAAATCGAATATCGCGCCGGAACTCGGATGGCACATGTAGATGCTCTCAGTCGTGCTCCTGTCACTGAGCCGACAGTTGATGATGATGAGACGCACGTACTTGACGTTTTAAATATTAATATTACAAATTGGATTTCGACTGTACAAAGCAACGATGAGGAAGTAGGTAAAATTAGGAACATACTGCTAGATAAGAATACAAATTTTATCGCGGACGTACACAAAAATTATCAATTAAAGGGAAATCATGTATACAGAATCGTAGGCGATAAAATAAAGTGGGTTGTTCCAAGAGCCGTGCGGTGGCAGGTTCTTAGGATGAACCATGATGATGTAGGCCACTTTGGCTTTGAGAAAACTCTCAGTCGGATACGGGAAACATTCTGGTTTTCTAAAATGCGACGCTTTACGAAAAAGTACGTATCGGCATGCCTACAATGTGCTCACCACAAAGCACCAGGTGGACGCAAAGAGGGTATGCTTCATCCAATACCCAAAGCAGATATTCCCTTTCATACGGTTCACGCTGATCATTTAGGTCCGTTTGTTCGCTCTAGGAAAGGCAACACTTATATACTGGCAATAATTGACGCTTTCACTAAATTTATTACGATCAAAGCAGTACGGGATACAAAAAGTGCCACAGCGATTAGAATATTTAAGGAACATTTTTGTGTATTTGGTACTCCATCACGTCTTATAACTGACCGGGGCACTTGCTTCACAAGTGCCAAATTTAAAACGTTTATAGAAAGTTCCAATATTAAGCATATACTTAACGCAGTTGCCACTCCAAGAGCGAACGGGCAAATTGAGCGTTACAATAGGACCATTTTAGACGCTTTGAGCACTAAAAGTCATGGGAAAGGTGATAACACCTGGGATGAGTACGTCGGCGATATACAGTTAGGTATGAATACTACCGTAAATAAAGCTACAGGAAAAAGCCCTTCGGAGCTCTTGTTTGGATTTAAGGTTTTAAACTCATCGGAAAATATTATCAGCGAAGTTTTAAATGAAGTTATAAATCGAGTTAGTGACGAGGACTTGGAACAAATGCGGTCTCATGCTAAAAATAGGATAGATAAACAACAATGTAAGTCAAAGAAAGAGTTTGATAGACATAGAAAACAGGCGAGATCTTATAATGCTGGTGATTTAGTTAGAGTTGAAAGAACCATAGTAGACAAAGAGCAAATAGGTAAATCTAAAAAGCTTATACCAAAGTTCCATGGCCCATACAGAATAATAAAAATTTTAGAGAACGATAGGTATTTAATTGAAGACACACCTCTTACTAGGAGAGGAACTAAAAGGTACGAGAACGTAGTAGCCGCGGATAAGGTACATCCTTGGCTTAACTATAAAAATATTTCCAGTGACGAAAGCGAAAGCGACAATGGTGGTATTGAATCGGACGGCTAAATTAATTATAAAAAGTATTTATGTATGATTATGATTAAAATATTTATGTATAATTCTGACAAAACTAAAACTAAGAATGAAGAGGATAGAGATATGACTTAACTTAAATGAGACTAGACTTGACAAGAACCATGACATGATAAGACTGGTAGTGATAAACTATGAGCAATCAGTGCAGAAACGAATGGTATCACTAACCGATATCGCACAGATGATTGCAGATCATAGTAGACATAAGACTTAGAAATCTAGGCATAGGCTATGAGCGTCCAGTGCAGAATGGGAATAGTGATGAGAAATCATCATCGCACAGATGGTCGCAGATCATAGCAGACTGTGCGCTAGATGTGGTAGAGCATAGGCTATGAGCGGTCAGTGCAGATAGCGAATGGTGTCAAGTAATTGACATCGCACAGATGACCGCAGATCATAGCAGACTGTGTATTAGGTGAGGTAGAGCATGGGCTATGAGCGGTCAGTGCAGATAGCGAATGGTGTCAAGCAATTGACATCGCACAGATGACCGCAGATCATAGCAGACTGTGCAAACCTTCTAGACAGACTATGACCGGACAGACTATGTAATGACAGAGTGTGAGCGGGTGAGTGCAGAAAAGAAGAGGTGTCGTGCAAGTGACATCGCATATATGAAGCCGTAAATCACAGCAGAATGAACATAAACATGATCAGTGATATTATATTGATTTTATAGTTTTTAATTAAGTAATTAATTACATCTTGTATTTTCTTTTTCTTTGTATTCAAGTGAGAGGACTCACTTTTAAAGGATGGCCGAGTTGTAAGCCACATGACCTATAATTACATTGTGTACATTGTGATTGTAATATTATGATTGCTTATGGTAACACTATAAATGTACTGATGTGATATTTTACTTTGGCATCGATTGATTCGACTAATGTAGGTATTGTCATATTAATAACTGTCAAGTTTGTGATTGACGGATGGCGACACTTACCGCGGAGCCGTCGAAGTGTACACATTAAATCTATTTAATTCTTAGCAATCATTATTTTATTGAAGCGAACCTGATCCGATCCTTCACGAGGAATGTCGCTAGCGTATAGCGTGAAGAGGAGTGGAGAGAGTACGGAGCCTTGAGGGACTCCGGCCCGGATCGGGTGAGGGCTTTTTGAGGCATGGAGTCGTGAATAACCTTAGAGTATACGAATGAAACTAAGGAGTGAGCCTATCAGAGTTTGAACCGTAAGCACTAGTGTGAACTAGTTTTGTCGTGAATTACGTATGAAGATGGAGCTTGCCGTTTTAATAAATCCATCTAAAACACTAAAATTATCCAAACAAATGTCAAAACCATCGATATTTTTGTATATAATTAACTTAAATCAGTAAACGAATGTAATAGATACAGACTAAAAACTGCTCCCGCTTGGCACAAGGGGAAACTGGCGATAGAAGCAGTCTATGTATACGTTTAGTCCACGTGAATAACACTATAATTCATGATTTGTGAAATACTAGCTATGCCCCTCGAATTCGCGTGCATAACCAATATGACCATTCGTACACTATTTTTATAAATTATAGCCTAGGTATGTGTATTCCGATGTATAAGCTACATTATAGTAAAGTTTCATTAAAATCCGTTCAGTTGTTTTTGCGTGAAAGAGTAACAAACATCCATACATCGAAACAAACTTTCGCATTTATTATATTAGTAAGGAAGTAAGGATAATTTAACAGTAATCTCCTCTTTTTTTACCGACTTCCATAAAGGAGGAAGTTTTCAATTGAACA
Source organism: Autographa gamma (assembly GCA_905146925.1). Lineage (NCBI taxonomy): Eukaryota > Metazoa > Arthropoda > Insecta > Lepidoptera > Noctuidae > Autographa > Autographa gamma. The sequence goes on from LR989879.1 coordinate 5,380,609, forward strand.
GAATTAAACAATTCTTTAGAATATTTGCTACTGAATTCAATCAACAAGTGCCTCAATATAAAAAAAAATATGTATGCCAACGACAAGTTAGTTTCATATTCATTGAAGTCTGAATACCAAAGAACAACAACAAAACAGTCTTGATTAAAATAACATGTTTGTCAACGACAGAGAGGTTTTATATTCATTGAAGTCAGTTCTTTTCACATTGATAATATAATAATAATAATAATCCAGCCTAAAAACGTCCTACTGCTGGGCACAGGCCTCTTCCCATATAGAGAAGGCATGAGCATTGATCACCACGCTTGCTCACTGCGGATTGGCGATTTCAGATCCCAAACATTGATGTGTAAATTTAATTGCTAAACAAGCCATTTCATAACACTATAATAAACATTGTATATAGAGTTATTTGGTAAGCATGACTCATATTCGTTCACTGAGAAACTACACAAATAGATTACTACTTTAGGCATTTTGATATATTGTTAGCATAACATATCATCACGCCCGTATCCCCGAAGGGGTAGGCAGAGGTGCACCAATGTACACCCACAGTTCGCCGATATGTTTAGGTCCCATGTAATAGGGGGCGAGCCTATTGTCACCGGGCACAAATCCAAACTCCGACCTGCTACTGAGAATTTCATAGAAAACCCCAATAACGCCTTGGTCGGCTTGGGTATCGAACCCAAGACCTCTAGCATAGCAGTCGCGCTTAGCGCCACTAGGCCAACGAGGCAGTCAGCAGGCGAGGCAGGCATTTACCAATCACAAACCTATCATATCAATTAAGCTAATATGTGACAATAAATATAACATTGTATACATTATACCTGCATAACTATTGCTAACATTTAATTAATATAACTAGATTATAGTTTATTTACGTCGTCATATTATTAACTAGCTTATGTCAAATGCTTTGTTCGTGTCTTATAAACACAGTGAGTCATTACCACGTGTGGATACAACTGGGATAAAATGTTAGTTCGTGGTGAACTAGCTGTTCAATGAACGGATTTATGCAAAAAGTTGCAGGTTTGAGCCCCATTTCAAAGTTGCGATCCCTTCTTTTTGCATTATATTCTTTGTCCTTATATACTTTGGCATAACGATTTTGGCATAATTTGTTTTGCTATAATAATATCTACTTTGCCATATTTGTTTTGGCATACAGTTTATGTTGGCATAGTTATGTGATGGCTAATTATTTTTGGCATTAACGTAATTCGCATAATGTATTTTCTAAAATACTCTAAGACAAACGGTGAAGGAAAACATCGTGAGGAAACCTGAATTCCAAAATTTGGGATTTGAAATCGCCCGCAGTGAGCAAGCGTGGTGATCAATGCTCGTGCCTTCTCTATATGGGAAGAGGCCTGTGCCCAGCAGTGGGACGTTTATAGGGCATAGGCTGGTATTATGTATACATTTATATAACTAGCCGTGACTTGCGGCTTCGCTAGCGTGAATTTCGGATATCAAAGAAAAAAGTAGGATTGCGATACAAACTTCTGCGTGCAATTTCACGAAAATCGGATCAGTAGTTTAAGCGTGGTATCGTAACATATAGACAGACACGAGTTAATTTCACACTTAATATTAAAGAAGCAAGCAAATATATTTAGTTCATAATAATAAAAACTAAATTTGTAAAGCTTATTAAATATGAATCAATGCTCGTTCTCTGTATGAGACGCCTGCAGTGGGACAGTTACAGGCTGGTGTTATTAACAGCTTCGGTAATGGCGCCCACCGTGGGGCTCACAAGCGTGGTGATCACTAAATCTCTCTGTATGCGAATCAAATGGATTATTTCGCATTACATATTGATTATAGATATCTTTCATTATATTTTATAAACCAGGCCATGTGGGGATCGAAAATAGATTGAATGAGTCATACACAGACAAATGCTTTATATGCGATAGCATAATACCTAATATCAATACAAGTAAGAGATCTTTGCAGTTAGCCTGAGCGCAGGCTTTGACTGCTTCACCGGACTTTTGGCGAGGACTTAGGAGAAGAATTAAGGTTTCGCTAGCTCTGAGGACCAATGTTCAATCCGGACATCTCTATTTAGAAAACTTTTCTATAATTCGGGTCCAAGTGTTTGTACTTTAGTTGTCTCTGATTTCATAACACAAGTGCTTTAGCTACTTACTTTAGGTTCAGAGCAATGTATACTGCGATAATAACTTTTAAACTATCGCGCTGCATGTTTATATTAATATATTAATATATTGTATACTGCGTTCGTAAATAATGTCAATCTTGTAAACAAGTAAGAGTTTTAGGAAAAACCAACTATAACACTTATACATAAGGTTTAATTTTCGAAAACCTCATATGATATTTGACCTTTAACAACTTTACTAGTCAGATTAAAATGAACTTTATTTGTCGAAAAATAAAGTTGATATTTGTTTAAGTAAAAGTAACATTTTGCACACAAAAAGTTCATTAGATAGTATAATTGTCTGTTATCACTTATTTATTATTTATTATACACATTTGTCGCAAAACATTGTTGATAGCTGCTGTCTGTTCACTGATAATAATGCCAGACGCAATTATTATATTATACCTAATAATAATATACTGTCAAATCGTTTGGTAGAATCTACTCGTGATCAGGGGCCCAAGTCTGCTATTTACGCTAATTGTAATGTGCAATTTTGACGTTTTGACATTTAGTAGAATACCAATTTTCCGAAAATGGCTCTGCTGGCACGCCACTATGAAGACATTGAACCGAGTGTAAATAGCAGACTTGGGCCCCAGAGGGCTGGTTTGTGCCTTGCACAGAGAATCGGCATAGCCATTCAACGTGGCGATGCTGCCAGCCTTCTGGGCACGTTCCCCGCCATTGACAAGGATCACGATGAGTTCTTTGACGCCTGTTAGTTTTATTTTCTTATTTAAGTTTTAATTTTAGTATAGTTGTGTTCGTTGTTATTTTAGATTTAAGTTCCAGTAAAGTTTGGATGTAGTATGTAAATTGTTTATAATGTATAATAATTCTAGCCTATAAGCATCCCACTGCTGGGCACAGACCTCTTCTCATATCTAAAAAGCTTGCTCAATGCAGATTGGCGGTTTGCAAATCCTAAGTTTTAGTTTATTAAAAGGTTTATAATGTTGAAGCTTTCACAGTGTAATTGGTAAATATCTTGTGGCAGTCACAAATTAATTAGCTAAATTACATTGAATGCCCCCAAATATTGTATTTTTTTGTAAGTTCTGGTAATATTAAACATTTTTCTTGAATTTTAACTTAGAATACAGATGAGAAGAATTAAAAAATAAATAAAATAAAAATAAATGAGAAATTCATCAGAATCGGTTCTACAATAAGTGATAGTTTACGATCGTAGCAAAAGATTCGACACATAAAAGTTATATTTTCCTGTTGACCTATCAGAAGCGCATTCTCTCAGCGGCCAGACTATATTAGTCCTACTCAGAAAGCATTCTCATATCTGTTCAGATCACTATACTCTCCGCTTTACGCACGCGCAGTAACCCTGTGAATCAAAGTGTTATTGTTTTCATTTTAAAACCGGTTCTATAAATAAGTACTTTATGTTATTTTGTTTGGGTTCGGAGTCGTGAGTTTATAATGTTTTGTATTGGTACTGTCAGTTTAAATCAGGTAGAAGCAAAGTTATTTACCTTGATCTGCCACCAGTTAAGCCACAGGGCGCTGCATGACCTCAGACCACCCTGAGGTGGGGCCTGCGGGTGACGGGGAGGGCACCTCGTCACCCGATCAGCTGACAGGCCCCAGGAGGATACGGACGCGTGTTCCACGCGTTCGTTTTCAGAAGGAATGAGGGGTGGGCACTTTACACCCACCCCTCCAGAAGGAGTCCTTAAAGGACCGTCGCCTGCCGGAGCTGCGGTGAGAATGCTTAGCGATCCCGCGGCTCCAGCAAAGGCGAGAAGGGAACCGGGGTGTTTTTGGTCGGTGCAAGTCCGACATATCCCCACGTCGTGCCCTCGACGTGGGTCGAAATCATTAGATTTTCACCCCGACAAAAAAAAAAAAAAAAAAAAAAAAAGGTGATATTTTGACAGTCGTTAGCGATGATAGAATTTTCTTAATTTAAATAAAAATTAAATAAATGCGGACAACATCACATACATTGCTCTGAACCCAAAGTAAGTAGCTATTAAGCACTTGTGTTATGGAATTCAGAAACAACGAAGGTACCACACACACCCAGACCCGAGGCAATGTAGAAAAGTGACTTTCTACATTGACCCATCCGGGGATCGAACCCGGGACCTCAGAGCTAGCGACACCTTGAAAACCGGTGCGTACGCCACTCGACCACGGAGGCCGTCAAAAAATTGTATTTAAATAAATAAACAATATCCTGTGAGAATTCTCACATGGCCATTTGATCCCTTACTCAGAGCCTGTAGTATAACCAGACAACTGATAAACATATTGGTTTCTTAGGTTTACGCGAATGTTAGTCATTGAAATAAAATGGCTTTTTACGGATTTTGTCGCGGTTTAATTTTAGATTTTAGGTCCTGACGTTTCGACACCTTTAATGCATCATGGTCACGAGAAGACTGATGATAAACATATTTCTAAATGCATATATATTATAAGTAAAATACAATGGAGGACTGCCTCGTTGGCCTAGTGGTGCTAAGCGCAACTGCTACGCTGGAGGTCTTGGGTTCGATTCCCGAGTCGACCAAGGTGTTATTGGGCTTTTCTATGAAATTCTCATGGTGTACATTGGTACACCTCTGCCTACCCCTTCGGGGATACAGGCGTGATGATATGTAAAATTCACCCAGACACAGAACAAATGATCGTACTCATCACACAAACATTTGTCCTGGGAGGGATTAGGACCAACGACCTCCGGTATAGCAGTCAGGGTCAACCACTAAACAGTATGGAAATTAATTCAAAAAAATTTGTGCAGTGATACAAAATTGGAAAAATGGCAAAAAAAAGACAGAAATTACATTAATTATAATAGATCAATTAATTTGTTTGTCAAATCAACTGATCACGTCTGTGATTGGTTGAACAAAAGACTAACAAACAATCGAGTTCGTCAAGTGAGTTTGAAAAGTGATTAACTAGTTTCTATTTTGTGTATATTTAACCAATAATGTAAAAATAATTGTATAATTTTGTTTATAAAAGAGTAACCTATGGAGTTTCTTGCCGGCTCTTCTTCATAGGAAAGACACTTTGGAACCGAACAACTAGAATCAGTAGAGTTAACGTAACGTTTCTTGAGCGCCTTTTTTTGGTTTATAAGAAATAAAAACATTTTGATTTGATTTGTTGATTTGCCTTTCAGAAACTTTGTACACTTGAGCTATTCGATCAACGTTAACAAGTTACTTAGGTGACAAAATTTATAATATAATATAAATAATCCAGCCTATAAACGTCCCAAAGCTGGGCACAGGCCTCTTCCCATATAGAGAAGGCACGAGCATTGATCACCACGCTTGCTCTCTGCGGATTGGCGATTTCAGATCCCAATTTTGGAATGCAGGTTTCCTCACGATGTTTTCCTTCACCGTTTGTCAGAAGTGTCTTATAATAATTAAGAAAGAACATATAACTTGGAAGAGTGACATTGGTACTTGCCCGGGTTCGAACCAGCAACGTCGTGCATACAAATCTGTTCATTGAACCGCTAGGTCACCACGACTTGATTTTGATTTTGAACAAAATTTACTTTTTATTATTCTAAGTCTCCATTTACACACGAAGGAAAACATTGTGCGGGAAAACGGAGTCCAAAAAATGATTTGGCCGTATTTTGCAAGCGTTTAGATCTATGTTCATTGCTTCTCTATATGGAAAGAAGACTGGCCTATGCAGTCAGCTATTTTTTTAATAAATCAAACATATTAATATATGAAATTAAGTGCTAATAGTAAGACTTATTTGGTAATGATCTTGACACACATTGGGCCCATGATGCAATCTATTTGTAAATACAAAACTCAGGTATATTTTTATGACTTGAAAATAACAGACATTTAGACCAGCCTGATCAGTGAAGATGTTGTTAGGTATCGATATCTGATTCCAGTAAAGTAATAAAATATAAATCTATCCGTGAACATGATACCTGCAAAGGTGTCGAAACGTCGCCGCTTCGGGACCTAAAATCTAAATTTAAACCGCGAAAAAGTCCGTAAAAAGACCTTTCGCGTAAACCTAAGAAACCAAGATAATAAAAACAAACTAAAAAAAAAAGCGTTAGAGTGTTGGCACATCACAGGGGGCCGAGTCTGCTATTTACAATGGCTCCAATCGTCTGAGTGGGTGCCGTTAGTAAGTCCATTTTATGATAATTGGCATTCTACTAAACACCAAAACGTCAACATTGGCCGCCCCAATGGCCAATTTTGACGTTAAAATGATGTTTTACCTAGGTAATTATCCTAAAATGGACCTACTAACGGCACCCACTCAGACAATTGGAGCCATTGTAAATAGCAGACTCGGCCCCCAGGTGCATCCAAATGATGATTCAAAAGACCGCCAATAATACCGACTGTAATTTTTGTTTTACTTTCGTGGCAAAAAATGGTTTTTTCAAAATTAATTATTAGTGGTTAGTATGATTAATATTCTAAAAACATTTTATTTGGGTATGTGAAATTATGAAGCCTACCCGCTTTGGGTTCGACAGGGTTTTCTTAAACCTATAGGTTTATTTTGCAATACTTACATAAGCGCACTTTACTTAAATGTATTTCGATTAAATATAGTCTCAAACTTTATTTTTCTTTATAATTTATAACACTATTAATTTTAAAAAAGTATCTAATATTTTTAGATAATTGAAAACAAGTCACTCTTTACACACTATGTAGAAAATAAATGCACAAAACTTTTTCGTACTTTTTGACGTCTATCCCGTACCAAGTTTCAGTTTGAACTGTACTTTAATAAACCAGATCAATTTTATCGCATATTATAAATAAAACAGTACACCCATACCAACAATTATTATATGCCTTATTACAATGTGCTAAGGTCGAAAATAGCTATTCATTTGAACGTACCTACGCGGTTGATTGTACACTGTATACGATTGGGGTTTTCCAAGAATTTATCTATATTTTTTATTAGTTAGAAGAGTGGGCTTTCAAAACAAAAGCATTATTTTATTTACTTTGGTCGTAAAAATATACCTAGTTAATATAAGGGTGCGTCCACATCTGACGACCTGCGTGGTCGAGTGGCGGACGCACCGGTTTTGAAGGTGTCGCTAGCTCTGAGGTCCCGGGTTCGATCACCGGACGGGTGAATGTAGAAAGTCACTTTTCTACATAGTCTCGGGTGTGGGTGTTAGTACCTTCGTTGTTTCTGAATTCCATAACACAAGTGCTTTAGCACTTTGGGTTCAGAGCAATGTATGTGATGTTGGGTTATCCGCAATCATTTATAAAAAAAAAAAAACATCTGACAAAGGCTCGCGAGCATGCCGCGAACGCACTAGTGTGAATAACGCCTTCTGCTCGTGAAATGCTCTTTCGTCAGATGTGGACGAACCCTTAGTATCAAAATATTATATTTACATAACATAACATATCATCACGCACCCCCAAAGGGGTAGGTAGAGGTGTACCAATGTACACCCACAGTTCGCCGATATGTTTACAGTAGGATTTTTAATTAGACGATACTGACTGACAGTAGCTAATGTCACTTTGCAAAATAATATTGCCACATTTAAAGTAATAGTGATGCGTTCAGTTCTCGGTCAATCAGATGAATGAACAATGAGTGTGAATAATTAGTCATTTCGACTCGACCACATGATCGACAGTGTATCTGATAGATTTATAATAAATGTCACAGAAAGTGATAGTGATTTTTGTATTTCTGATTACGAATAAGAACAAATTATGTGACGTTTTTTTTTATTTTCAAAACCTACCTATAATTGTTACATTTCATGCATATATAGTTTCAACAACATGGTGTATTGAAAATAGGACTGTCTTACAATTTTCCTCGCAATGTTTTCGTTAAAATGTTTAAAACTGACAATCGAGGCAATTTCATTCATTCAAGAGGTTTTTCAATCATTCACTGTGTCACAACACTATTTTTATTTCATCAAAAACTGACAACACAGTAAACGTCAGTCAATATCGTCTAATTAAAAATCCGACTGTAGGTCCCATGTAATAGGGGGCGAGCCTATTGCCACTAACTACATAAATCCAAACTCCGACCTGCTAATGATAATTTCATAGAAAAACCCAATAGCACTTTAGTCGACTTGGGAATCGAACCCAAGACCTCCAGCGTAGCAGTCGCGCTTAGCACCACTAAGCCAACGGGGCATTATTTTTTAGTTCGCTTTATTTAATTCAAGCGCCTCTCTCTGAGGTTTGTAAATAGATGGGTGGATCAATATTGATCATAAATAAGATGTTATATATTATGCATCAATATTGATGTCTTAGTAATACCTATATAAAAACCATCAATTTAAGCTCTCTGTGCCTTGTCTTTTCCCAAGATATGTCGAGGTCGGATTTCAGTCTTACCGGACTCAGATGAATACCGTATTTTACAATACATATACAATCATTATAAGTTACTTTAGTAAACCAGAAAAAATATGAACCAATTTTTTTTTGTTTAATGATAATTGTTATTTCTAATTTAAAAATATTTATGTATTGAACTTAAAAAAAATCCGTTATCAATCCAAATCCGGTCACGGAAACTCATATCAAATTGCGTGTCTGGGTTTCCTAAAAACAATACAGATATATCAGTGGCGTGCATTGGTTTTCGGCCATGGTAGGCACAGACTCGTACGTACTACGTACGTATGTACTCGTATGGCCAACTTTACCGTAAATACGCAAATGAACTCCCAAAAAATTGGAACAAGGATTATTTTTGTGGACCACAGGGTACATTCAGATCTAGCGAACGCACACCGAATGCGCTGCTCGCGCTTGCAGTTAGGTACTGCAATATGTTAGTGCGCCTCCTCGACGCAACTCACGCAAAGGTCGGTAGTGCAAATTTTAGTAATGCCGTCTCCGAACTTTTCACGAGCAGTACGCGCGCTGCTCGCGCGGCGCGGTCAAGATCATCATAAGTCTACTTAAAATGCACGCGCGCAGCTCGCGAACTATTCGCTAGCTTAATCTACAAACTAATTTCTGATTGAATCACTATTTCAACTTGTAGGTATAAGTTTATTTAAAACAATCTTTGTAAAGCTAGCTGCGAACAGCAGCCGAATCCGCGATTCAGGACTCGCGACGAGCAAAGGGTCGCGGTGCGGAGAGCTTATGATTGAGGACTCATATTTGTGTATTATTCTGAATAAGAAAACGAAACTGAACATAATAGTAAATTAATTAAGCCATAGTCAATATGACCATTCGAGATCAACATTTTTCTTACCTACGTTATGTATTACATAGCCAAAAAAATAATCAGACGTATTATTTTACGTGCCAACATATACTATTGTCTTGTATGTTTAATTTACTCCCATTTTTAATAAGATTGTAACTAAAAACAATCACTTAATATAATCATCTACTACAACAAAATGTTTTCGTCGTAGTTATTCTCGTAGGTATCAATTCACGCAACAATTTCGTATAACAATCAAGAAACAACGAATAACATAAAAAGAACAGTTCGTCCAGCAGCACACCGCGGTCAGGCAATATTTTCTAACATTTTGAGTTAATAATTACTGAGAGCCTTACCTTTTAAGTTTTGTCAACAAACCCCATCCGATGAATTTGTATTGTAAATTTGTAATTACGCACGTATGCTATCAAACATATTTCAATTTCGCCACAATCTTAACATTCATACACATAGCTGTTTATTAGTGCTCCTGTTTATTAAACTACAGCCACTTCACAAAATCACAATTAATAGAAACTTGTTACGAAAGACAAGACGAAAACAGGCGCGCGAACTATCAAAAACTTAATAAACAATCTGCCACAGATAATAAATATCGAAAAACGATCAAGTTGCAACACAGAAGTAAAACAATAGAAATATTTATTAAAAATAAATATAATAAACATTAATAAATAAGTAAATAATATTGTGATAATTAATTATATAAGTTATAAGTATTTTAAAACGCAAGTTTCATTTAAAATACAATAATTACCTACTGGAATAAGAATTGAAAAGTGCGGTGAACAACCCAAAAGACTTTTGCTCCAAAACGAATATGAGAGTGAAAAGAAAGTAAAAGGACTGAGGACTGCGAGGACTCTATAAGTCTATTGGCAGGTAGGCTAGCTTACTGTAAGTGTAAAAAATTACGTATGTCAAATGTCAAAGCACCACTCTTAGCAAAAATAGGGTTTTTTGTTTTTGTCGTATAATAAAAAGTCAAGATGGCGGGGTATTATTTTCTGTTTTTGAAGTGTGCGTGCGTATATGGACAAGGAGATTTCGTTTGAATGTGTGAGTGTAAACTAGGCATGTCACAACTGTCGCGAGCCTACCTCGTAACAGATTATTAAGAGTTATTGAATGAATTTGAATTTGACATATGTGACGTCATGATTTGTTTATTATTGAAATGTTTGGTTAGAAGTTTTACTGCCGTTTTATGTTATGATTATGTATGATGAGTGTTGTTGTATTAAAAGAAGATAGTTAGGATTTTTGGAGGTAAGCTCTGCTTATTTGCCTATATGCTATGCACGCCACTGAGATATATAGTATACTACATAATATAAAAACGCAATTAAAAAATGTATGTAAAATTAAGAAAACCCCGATTGTTTGAACATTACTGATTACTTTCAAAGTGATAAACAGATCTTAAAGATGATAGCTAAGAACCTTATCAAGTTAGCTTTCAAAAGAAAAAAACCGCATCATTATCGATTCATTCGCTTAGGAGCTTTGATGTTCGGACGCGATGTTCCACGCGTCCGTTTTCAGAAGGAATGAGGGGTGGGCACTTTACACCTGCTCTAGAAGGAGTCCTTAAAGGACCGTCGCCTGCCGGAGTTGCGGTGAGAATGCTTAGCGATCCCGCGGCTCCAGCAAAGGCGAGAAGGGCAACGGGGTGTTTTTGGTCGGTGCAAGTCCGACATATCCCCACGTCGTGGGTCGAAATCATTAGATTTTCAACTCGAAAAAAAAAAGAAAAAAAAAAGGAGCTTTGATGTTGAACTTATATCATCCCTTTTTTGCGACAGTATGTGAAATTTTTATCTCCGGAAAAAACCCAAATACTAATCATTGGGTGTTATAAGATATGACCTATCAAATTAATGTGGTTCAAAAATTACTTAAGATTATTAGTATGTTTTCCTAATCATAATACCAATTCTTAGAAGTTTGAAACAACGAAATACAATAAGCAATATCAATAAACAATTTATAGATGGTTTTCCCGCGAACTGTGGCTACAGTGTACATTGGTACACCTCTGCCTAACCCTTCGGGGATACAGGCGTGATGGTATGTTATGTTTTAGATGGTTTTCCCTACGAGAGATTTTGACATAATTTATACAGTCATAGATTAACCAATATTACTATAGTCAAGGTCTTAGTACAGTAGAACCTAAACTTTCGTATTCGCAGTGCAATGCAATCGTTTAAAATAACACAATAAAAAGCCTCGACCAATTTTGGGAAATGGCTTATAACTTTTTGAATAATTAAGAGATTTTAGGTGGTTTGAGTTGGCGCGGGCCTTTGCCCAGCAGTGGGACAGTATAGGCTAGTTAAAAAAAAAAGAGATTTTGATCAAATTAGCTTTTAGGTATGAACAGTCCCGACTAATTTAAATTTCACACAAAAAAAATTACATCATAATCGGTTCATGCGTTTTGGTGCTACGATGGCACAGTAACTCCGTTTTCTGCATAGGGGTTGAAAAGGGGGGCTTTATAAGTTTGATGTGACTAAAAAGTTAATATGAACCGTTTTTCGTGGTATATTCCGGGACAACTCGGTTATCTGATTCCATGCTAAGCAGAGCTTGTGTTATGGTAACCAGACAACTGATAACACATACTTATATATTTCTAAATACCTACATGCATTATATAGATAAATTACACCCAGACACCGAACAAATGATCGTACTCATCACACAAACATTTTGTCCTGGGTGAGAATCGAACCCACGAGCTCCGGTATAGCAGTCAGGGTCTCTAACCACTAAACCAACAGGCCCGTCAAATGGGTATACATGCAGTGGAAGACCGAAAAACGGATGGATTGTGTGAAAGATGATATGAGAAAGAAAGGAGTGAATGCTGAGATGACGAGTAGTAGAGATGAATGGAGGCTGAATAATTTGGAACAGGGCAGGGAGATTATAAATGAGTGATATTGAGCCTTCTGGGCACGTTTCCCGCTATTGACAAGGAGGACGATGAGTTCTTTGACGCGTGTTAGTTTTTATTTATGTAACTTTGAATTTTAGTATAGTTAGAGTTTGTTCTTATATTATATTTAATTGTGTATTAATAAAGCATATTTATGGGGTAATAAGTGAAGTGTGAACAAAGAAATACTAACATGTTATTGGTAACAAAAATGTAATTATTATCTCGTGCGAAAAACCCATATTATCAGTGTAAACAGTTGGTTTATATGTCAATATGCACGCTCTTTGAACTTAAGGTCTCGAGATTATTGTTTACCGACTTCATAAAAGGAGGTAGTCACTCATGTTTTTGTGTTTAACATGAGGTAACATTGGAGGAAGTCTATATAGTAATATAGACTGCCTCGTTGGCCTAGTGGTGCTAAGCGCGACTGCTACGCCAGAGGTCTTGGGTTCGATTCCCAAGTCGACCAAGGTGTTATTGGGTTTTTCTATGAAATTCTCAGTAGCAGGTCGGAGTTCGGATTTGTGTAGTTAGTGGCAACAAGCTCGCCCCCTATTACATGGGACCTAAACATATCGGCGAACTGTGGGTGTACATTGGTACACCTCTGCCTAACCCTTCGGGGATACAGGCGTGATGATATGTTATGTTAAGTTTTTATAACGAGGGGTGGAGTGAGGGTTTTTCACAGCTGTGGAACCCATCTTTACCTGACCTTAGAAGGCGTTGATTAACCATACATACCTGTATCGTCAATAATTGATTACTATAACCAACTTACAAATACATAAATATGATTCATATGTAGTAAAGTTTTGTGGTTAATCCATTACGAAGCAAATAAACTTATTGCTTCATAAAACTTTTAATAGCTATGTAATTAATTTCTACAAACGGAAAAACTCTTTTAAACTTCCGCTGAAAACAGGTTTTTAGATTGAAAGATTTTTCCTAAGCATTGTTGGGGTCTAATTTAGGTCTTTCTACGCCTTGGGGCTTCATCTTGTACCCCGCATCGCTGTCACTGTGGCGAAGTTGTCAACAGCCTCGGACACCACGGCCTATCATGTAGCCGTAGCGCGGGCCGCATGGCGCGGCATGCTAATATAAACGATATTATCCGACGAGCTCTTGTCGCCGTGGGCGTTCCGGCTGTACTCGAACCCAATGGCCTGGCACGCGACGACGGCAAGAGACCGGACGGTATGTCTTTGTTCCCGTGGAAGGTGGGTAGGCCTTTAGTGTGGGACGCTACTTGCGTCGATACTCTTGCCCCTTCCCATCTTCCTAGCACGTCGTGCTGTGCTGGCGCTGCTGCTGCGGCTGCTGAGAACCTCAAGCGGCGGAAATATTCCAACCTAGTTGGAAGTTATATATTCGAGCCGTTTGGGGTTGAGACACTTGGTCCGTGGGGTCCGAGTGCACACAGTTTTTTTAAAGATTTATCCAGACGCCTGGTTGACACTTCGTGTGACCCAAAGGCTGGCTTCTACCTAGGTCAGCGCATAAGCATTGCCATACAACGTGGCAATGCTGCCAGCCTTTTGGGCACACTCCCAGTCGACAGCGACGTGGGTGAATTTTTTGACGCCTTATTTTAGTTCTTAGTTTTATTTAGTATATATTTTTTCCTATTTAATGTGTAGGCTTAGTTTTTATAGTATTGTAAATATTTTAAGGCATTCTGTACATATTGTTAATTACAAGTAATTTTAAATAGGAATAAATTTCATTTAGGTTAATAAAAATAAATGTTGGGGTCGGCTTCCAGTCTCAAGGAGTGGTGTTATAAATTGCAGGTGTTGGTCTGTCTGTGGCTTTCCAGATTCTTAAAGAATGGACCGATAGTGATGCGGTTTTTGTTTAAAAACAGACATAATCGAGATGTTTTTGGCTATAATTTATGAACATATTTTAAAAGTTATTAGATGTTTTGCTAAAATTGGTATGGTAAGTCTTTCTTTAATCTTTAATTGATGTTATAAAATGTCTTGTTATTCTTATAATTGGAAGCGCGACTAACAAGACGGTCTCATTCTTATCCCAGTCAGAACAATAACAGCAGACATATTTTTCTATTCTTGTAACAATTGATGTTATTTTTAATTAAACACAATTTCGCAAACGGAATCTTAAATTCAAGTATTACAGTGTTTCCCAAAACTCTTGTTTGGCATATATATTTCGGACGCTGTATACAGGGTTTTTCCCGTTAAAAAACAGTCATCTTTGTAATAATAACTGCCTCGTTGGCCTAGTGGTGCTAAGCGCGATTGCTACGCTAGAGGTCTTGGGCTCGATTCCCAAGTCGACTAAGGTATTATTGGGTTTTTCTATGAAATTCTCAGTAGCAGGTCGGAGTTTGGATTTGTGCCCGGTTAGTGGCAATAGGCTCGCCACCTATTACATGGGACCTAAACATATCGGCGATCTGTGGGTGTACATTGGTACACCTCTGCCTAACCCTTCGGGGATACAGGCGTGATGATATGTAATGTAATAATAATAAGAGCTCTTAAGGTTAAGGAGTCAATGTATTTCAGTTGATATGTTTACACCTCCGTGCCTCGGAAAGTATGTTATGCATAATCCCGACTGTGGTACGTTGATCTTTGACAGTCGATAAGTCATTACAATTCTGACGATCGTGTTATTAAAGTACGCAATAAAATAAGTTGTAAAATCAAAATTTTTAATTAAAGATTCTTTACATGCTTTCCTTAATAAAAAAATAATAATCCAGCCTATAACCGTCTCACTGCTGGGCACAGGCCTCTTCCCATATAGAGAAGGCACGAGCATTGATCACCACGCTTACTCTGCGGGCGATTTCAGACGCCAATTTTTGGAATCCAGGTTTCCTCACGATGTATTTTCTTACCGTTTGTCAGTAATGTCTCCTTTATAATCTCTTAAAATAAAAAAGAGCTTAAAAGTCATATTAGTGCAAGCTCGGTTTCGAACCTGCAACCTTGTGTACAAATCCGGTTTTAAACCACTACGTAACCTAAAAATATAGAAAAAACCCTTGAAAATCCTTTCGCTGACGTAATCAAGGAAAGAGCCGTATAAATTAATGACCTTTTCAATTAATAACGTAGTGACATTATATTGTGACATTAATTATGATAATAGTATAATTTCCTAATTACTATTTAATTGGAAACTATTATATTAAATGCAAGTGTGTAAGAAACTACGTCCTGGTAAATAATTGATTAAAAATATTGTTTGACCGGCCTGTTGGTCTAGTGGTTAGTGACCCTGCCTGCTATACCGGAGCTCGTGGTCATTCCTACACAGGACAAATGTTTGTCAGATGAGCACGATTTGTTCTTATCTGGGTGTAATTTAGCTATAATATATGTTTGTATTTAGAAATATGTTAGTATGTGTTATCAGTGGTCTGGTTACAATAACACAAGCTCTGCTTAGCTTGGGATCAGATAACCGTGTGTGAGTCGTCCCGGAATATCATTATTTATGTCAAAAAGATCAGACTTCGATATTAAATAAATTTATTTTGGAATCGATCCACATTTGATAGATATATCGCGTTAAAAACAACTCTCTTTGAAGTCGATCTGACACACAACACATTTACTAAGGGATACAGTGTGCGACGGTGAGATTGGTTTCATAATTTCCCCGGGTTTTCCATTTCTTGCAATAGTTCCGTGTTTATACGGATTTTACTAGTTAAGCAAGTTTATATAGATTTCCAGTTGTGTCACGAAAAACGTGTATTTTCTGATGTCGATGACTTGTCTTCATCAATTAATAGTAATTTCCTAGTTAAAACACAAATGAGTTGTTATTTATCAATTTGCAATTAAATCTAATATAAGAACAAAGTCTAACTGTACTAAAATTAAAACTTACATAAATAAAAACTAACGTTGTGAATGGCGGGAAACGTGCCCAGAAGGCTGGCAGCATTGCCACCACGGAACAGAAAAAACAAGATTGCCACGTTGAATGGCTATGCCGATTATCTGTGCAAGGAACAAACCAGCCAGCAAGCAGCTCTGATCGCGAGTAGAGTCTACCAAACGTTTGGAAAGTTACTTAAAAAGGTTTCGTGCGCTCGGACCCAATGACCCGAGCGTTTCAACCCCAAATGTACATTAATTTGTGTACTAATTTGCAATAGATTTATTGTTTATCTAATAATTATATTACAGTGTATTTGCGCACTACGGCTTCATAAGTACATAGGGTGTCCAGTAAAGAGTCCGACAAACTGTGATGGTATACCTCAGTTCGGAACCTACCAATGAACACAACATACGTTTCGCTAAAATTGCAGGATTCGAGTTACAATCGATTTTTTGAAATATCAGAATTTGCTATCTTGCATCCGACTTATCTATTTTTCTGGCCGAAACATCATCATCATCATCATCAATTTAAGAGCCATGCTCTTGTCGGTGCAGCTCTTTCTATTTATGTCTGTGCCAATTCCTGGCCGAAAAATAGTCTTCATAATACTTTTTTTTACATCAGGTTAATCTTGAATAGTTACTCAACCCTTTGGTAAGTCTTATATTTATGTAAAAAAAATAATTGACGAAAAAGCTGATGTGTTTTTTCTTATACGCTATTTTGAAAGCCAACCCCAACACAGTTTGGGAAAACTCTAGCCAGATAATGACGCAAAACAATTTCTCAAAACTATCTCAGTTCTAAATCAATATAAAACTATAAAAACAAAGAAGAGATTTATGATTTCGAAAAAGATTATTATTGCCAACATAATATTTATATTGCAGTTGCAGATTGTGAAAATAAACGTAGGAGTATCAAACGATATTTTGATTGTTATATAAATATTTTTGGCTAAGAAATGTAAATTTTATGCTATTCTTATTGCAGTGCTGCGAATTCTTCAAATCTAAAATTACTTTTCCTCGATTCAGCTATTTAAGACTTGCTTGAATTGACTGAATGACCTGCTTCATTTGATCATTACGATCTGACTTTTTGATTGAGATTCTATTCTTATCTTTTTTTTCAATTTTCACTTTTCCGGAATGTGTAGTTTGAACATAGGTAGGAATGTGAAGAAGTGTACAAGGTAAAAGTTGTACATAATTTTATAAGCTTTCATTGCGTAGAAGACTTCTTATCTCCATGACGCACCGTTTAAAAGATATTAGCGAAAAACTGAATAATTGGAACTTTAAACCCCTCCCCCCACTCCGCCTCACCCCCTAGACGTCAGGACTTTTAGTATGTTAACTCTCTAAGCAACCTGAACAATTTTCTGAAGTCATTGCTTAGGGCCACGCACTCTACAATCCCTTTGTTGGGTGGACTATGTAGGCTTATACGAAAATTAAGCACAATGATGAACACGAACTCGTAATTTATAAGTCTTATGATTTAGCACAGGCTTTAGGAAAGTATATTAACATACTATGGATTCGTATTCGCGTGGGTTTAACACACGCCATTGTGACGGCAAATACGGTTAAGAATTTTACAATGGACTCATTTGAATAAATATTCTTATTCTTAAATCATTCGATCGTTACAGCTACAATAATCCTTTTTATAATATACCTATCTGTTTAAACCACTTTACAAGAAGAGGTGTATGAGTTTTATGTGGCTGTGACATCGACAGCTCCTAAACGATTGGACCGATTATGATGCGGTTCGTTTGAACTAGACACTTCTTAGCTATGGTTGATACGAAGATCTGTAGGGGTATTCGCTATCGCTTGTTGACAACCCAAGCGATGTTTAGTAATTAAAAATAACAGTATAAACACAAAATTAGCATCGACTATGATCGGTGACCAATTAGTTAATAGAATAGGTATCTCGTTAATAATCGACGTTGGTCGATGCGAAATTGGTATTTTAACATAGTATTTAAGAAAGAAATTATTGCTGTTGACAACTGCCATAGCGAATACGCCCACTGTTCAGCATTTTAAAAGCTATTACCAATTCGATACATGTCTGGGTTTTCTTGATTTTTCGATTTATATTTACGTCAGAGCGTCACACGACAATATATGAAATAAATACATGTCATATATTATGTCGAATTCAATGATATTTTAATAAACAGATATGTTATACACATACAAAACAATCGAAAAAAGTGTTCCGCGCAGCGCGGCAGCTAGCGAAAGAGATAGCGCGATAAAACCCATAAGAAAAAAAGAGACAAATAGTGTTGTTGTTAATGGCAATACGTCCCAATTAGGACGTTTTCGAGTCTTCACGATTGCACGCTTATAACATATATGTATATTAGAATATCATTGGTCGAATTACAATAAGTTAGTGGTAAAAAAAGAAACAGATGGTTCATGGTTGTTTATTTTGGGATTCTATTGATTGATTTTCACATGCACGTTGTGGAGTATTATAACATGTATTTCTTAGTATATGGAAAATAGAGATGTAACAATTATTACAAGTGGTTTAAATATATGGTGTAGAAATATTCCAAAGAAATTAGATGCTTGCTAATTCAAATCTTTTCCGTAGTAGAGAGCATACGTAATCTTCTTTTTTTTGTCGGGGTGAAACTCTAATGATTTCAACCCACGCTGAGGGCACAGCGTAGGGATATGTCGGACTTGCACCGACTAAAAACACCCCGGTCCCGTCTTAGCCTTGGTCAGAGCCACGGGGTCGCTTGCGCAATCTCTGCGCGGCTCCGGCAGGCTTCGGTCCTGACTGGACCCCTTCCGGAGGGTGGGTGTAAAGTGCCCAACCCTCGTTCCTTCCGATGACGGACGAGTGGGACCTGGCGTCCGTATCGCGAGAAAACCTGGATTTAAATTTTTTTTTATCTTAAATCGGCTGCGGCTAATAAGCGTGGCTATTAATGCTCGTTCCTTCTCTATATGGGTAGATACATGTGCCAAGGGGAACGAGTCTGCTATTTTAAAGTCAGTGGATTGCAGATTAATGAACGATCCAGCGTACTTTTGTTGTGCCTAATTTTCGTATTCAGATAATTTTAGTTTAAGAACACCTACTTGCCACTGTTGTCATTGTGGGATTGCCAGTGACTGCTCTTACCTGTGATCGTGAAAATTAGGTACAATAAAAAGTACAATGGAACGTTTATTGACCTGCCGCTCACTGACTTCAAATAGCGGCTTCGGGCCCCTGCAGTGAGGAATTTACAGGCATCCATTATGATGTAGGATAATTGCTAATCTTCGGGTAATAAGATTTCATGACGCATATAGGTAATATTTATATTATAACATTCTGAGAACAGCTGTCTTACTCTAAGTGTAAACATTAAACCGTAACGGAATTCTAAGAAACAAGATGGCTGGCTTGAAGATGAAAGATATCGATTTGAACTGAGATTAAACCACAGATTATAAAAAATGTTTGAAGAAAATATTAATCGATAACTGTTATATAGATATCGAGATTATTTTGTATACATATACATAGACTGCTACTATCGCTAGTTTCCCCTTGTGCCAAGCGAGAGCAGTTTTTAGTCTGAACCTAGTACCTACATTCGTCTACTGATTTTAGTTAATTTTCGCGCAACGAAAAACTTATATACGAAAATATCGCTGGTTTGGACATTGTTAGGATAGTATTAGTGTTTCAACTAGATTTTTAAAACGGCCAGCTCCATCTTCATACATAATTGAGTTTGAGTTTTAATTCACGACAAAACTAGTTCACGCTAGTGATTACGTTCAAACTCTGATAGGCTCAATCTAGTTGCTTATGTATACTCTCTAAGGTTTGGCCTTATTTATTATCTTGTAAAATCAAGGGGACAGCAAAAATTGCACGCATTTGGATAACGTATAAGTAAGGGCACGACCTCTGTGTTGTCAGGATTTTCCCGGGACAAATAAAAATACAGTAGAACGCCGATTATCAGAATAAATAAATGCGGACAACATCACATACATTGCTCTGAACCACGGAACAGCTCTGCACCACCCTAAGTAAGTAGCGGAAGCACTTGTGTTATGGAATTCAGAAACAACGAAGGTACCACACACACCCAGACCTGGGACAATCTAGAAATGATGGTTTCTACATTGACCCGTCCGGGGATCGAACCCGGGACCTCAGAGCTAGCGACACCATGAAACCGGTGCGTACGCCACTCGACCACGGAGGTCGTCAAAAACGGTCCGAATCCGGACCGAATCGGTCCTAAGCGTAATTTTAAAAGTTAAAACCTAGTTTTTATTTTTATTTTAGCTAGTTGGAAGTCCCTGGAGTCCAGTAATATTTCATCTGTTATGCAAGCCAGTATTTTTTAAACTTAATAAAGTTTGTTCTGTTTTTCGGAAAGCACGTTAAACAGTAGGTCCCGACTGTAATACATAGATCTTTGACAGTCGTTAAGTCAATTCTGAAAACCAGCCTTACTATGGGATTCTGTGTTACCCAGTAACATGTGTTGTGGAGGTCAGACAGACAGTCGCTCTGTAACATACGGTGTTCAACTGAATCCGGTATGAATGGCAGGACTATAGGCTCGGCATATGGTGCTGATGATGATGATTATGAAAGTTTATTCTATGTGTTACAGTTAGTTTGTCTTATTACAGTCTGTCCGATTATCCGAATAGACCCCGATCCCAATTAATTCGAATAATCTGCGTTCTACTGTACCTATTTGAGTACCTAGACTGCCTCGTTGGCCTAGTGGTGGTAAGCGCGACTGCTACGCTAGCGGTCTTGGGTTCGATTCCCAAGCCGACCAAGGTGTTATTGGGTTTTTCTATGAAATTCTCAGTAGCAGGTCGCAGTTTGGATTTGTGCCCGGTTAGTGGCAATAGGCTCGCCCCCTATTACATGGGACCTAAACATATCGGCGAACTGTGGGTGTATATTGGTACACCTCTGCCTAACCCTTCGGGGATACAGGCGTGATGATAAGTTATGACATGTTATGTTACTGTACCTGTACAAGGGTGCGAAGACGTTGAGCTAACAACAAACAATTCGAAAAGACCAAGTTTGAACGGACGTTTGGGACAAACATTTGTGTGTGCGACAAATGTTTGTTCCAAGCCTGTTTGTTCTTTGAGTGATACAGTAATTTCGGCGAGTAATCAAACTCAAATCAATTTTATAATTAAGACGCCGTCAAATCTCGTGCTCTCTCTTTCCCTCTATCTATCTCTGTCACTCTTACGTGTATAGTAGTGTCATAAGTGTAAAGTTTCAAGAATAATTCTTAGTTTTGTTTCAGTAAAAATCCATAGTGTAAGACCCGCTTTTTTATAAAAATTATTGCTAGTCATCAAAATTATAGGTAAATTGCGTATGCACAATGTCTTACTGGAAATGCCAATTAAATCAAAATCAAGCAAAAACAACGTCTTATCGTTAATAATAAATAACAATTAAGTACGAGAATAATAAGTTGAACTAAAGACAAACATAGATAATAACAAGAAAAATACAGATTATTAAAAGCATACCTACTTACTGAGAAAGGTCAATCAAGTGCTAAATGTGTCAGACTTACTCTAGAGTATACATTTGAAACTATAGAGTGAGCCTATCAGAGTTTTAAACGTAAGCACTAGTGTGAACAAGTGTTGTCGTCAATTATGTATGAAGATGGAGCTTGCCGTTTTAAAAAATCTATCTTAAACACTAATATTATCCTAACAATGTCAAAACCATCGATATTTTCTTATATAAGTTTCTCGTTGCGCGAAAATTAACTTAAATGAAAAACGAAATGTACCTATTAGGATCAGACTAAAAACTGCTCTCGCTTGGCACAAGGGGAACCTAGCGATAGTAGCAGTCTATGTATTTATTACGTCAATGGACTTACTTAGTATGTAATTAATATGTTAATTAAGATACATTTTTATAACAAAGTAAATAAAAAAAATGTTTATAAAAAAATATCAGCTTAAAAAATACCACGATCATCTTTCTATTCAAATATTGTGTTTCTTTCTCAGCGTCATTCTATATGAAGTTTCCTCTCCTCTTAATTATACATCTTTTTATCACGTAAAATAAATAAACAGGTTTCAAACAAAAGTTATTTAGAACCAGTTTTATTCACCTAACTTGGAAAGAAACTACAGTTTTTGCAATATGTCGCGAAGATAACTTATAATGATAATAATAAACAGTATAATAATATAATTATAAAACAAATACATACCATTTAGCCTTGAATTGAACGCATCCGTGTCACGATTTAGCGTAAAAATCACTATTCCACTCAACAAAACTTATTTTTAAACACTTAAATATCACTTAAACACTAAAATATCACATATTTTTACAGCACAGGTTTAAGAAAGTAAATAAAAATTCGTAATTTGGGAAATATGATTACAAAACAAGTGCACCCGACGTTAAACTGTCACAGACTAAATGATTTTGTTTGTACAGTGTTGGTATATACAAAGTTAAATTTCCGCTGTCTCTTAATAACAAACATTAAGTGCAAAAAAAGAACCCGCCTTCGTATAACGAATGCAAAATTAAATGAAAATAAAAATGCAAAAAAATTATAAGATGACGACAAAAACGTTGTGCTCTTACATAATTTCAAAATGCCAAAAATACGTTTTAGTTACACAAAATTACATAAAAATAAGATTTTTTTGAAGTCATGCAGTTATAATGTTAAGTTCTCCCATATTAAATTAAATTTACATTTCCTGCAATTGGGCTAAACTTATTAGCATGGCAACACTCGCTTCTGGTGTCGTTCTCGTGAAATACGTCATACGGATGTAGCACAAGTAATCACAAACCTTATTTACGTATAAAACAACCTTTATCGCTATGAAGATACAGTTGATTTTCCCTTATTAGTACTCTAACATAACTTTGTCAAGATTGACGATGTTACCATTTTACAAATACAGTTGTTTTGTATCTTATGCATCGACAATAAAGTTGAAATTCATTTAAAACTAAACGAAATTTAAGTTTGTGAAGTCTTCAAGACTTGTTTCTTAGTAAAGTATTGAGGTCTTTCTATGATAATTGGCCTCGCGACGATGGGTTTGCAAAATCACAAATTAAATAGCGTATAGACGCCATTTTGAATATCAATAACGTAAATACCGACTATTTATTGATACTCGTACGCGCGTGGAAAACATGTCTTGTTTTTGTTATTAAGTTTTTACTTGTGTTTTATGAACGTATATTATTTATCTATTGTATTGGTAACTTTAAGCTATTAATAAAGATTTCCTTAGGTTATAAAATAATACAATTAATTATTGCGAAGTGCTATTAACAAAATACCTTTTAAAGTTGTCTATAAAATGTTTTGGCCGCCATATTTGCAGATTTTTTTGAAAGAATGCCTATAAATTGTAGGTAGGTAAGTACCTACTATCTTAATGCAATCACTAATAATAAATAAATGATCTGTATTGATTTATGTTGATTATGATGTTAAGATTAACTGCAGTGTGTAGACGTTAATTTTATCGTTAATTATGGATTTATGTAACAACCTTCTGACGTCTAACAGTCTTGTCATTACCATTGTTTTTAAAAAAGACATTATAGATAAAAGATCTGTAGACAATAATAAATTGTAATTCTTTACAAGAAGCCATTAAATAAAGTATGTAACCGACAGTAATCTTCACGCTAAACACTTGTTAATGGCCGTAACCTTTATTTTTAAGGCAATAAGATTTATTTTCCCTTGTTCTTGTAAGTACATGCTGTAAGAATGTTTTCCTTTCTAAATTATGCGTAAGAGTGAGAATCGATCTGGCATGCGTGATCAGTAACACTCGTCTGGTATTTTTAACCGACTGTAATAAATGAGGTATTAAGTTTCACTATTATTTTTATTCACGACGCAAAAATTAGATGTTAAGGTATAAGTTTGACATGTCCTGTCTGTCTTAGATGATGAGATATACATGTACTGTACTGTGTATGTCTTTTTGGGGTATTGTAGCTCCTAAACGACTGAACCGATTTTGATACAGTTTTTTGCTGTTTGATAGATGATGTGACGATTTTTGCCCATTAGCTTTTACTTTAGCTATGTTGAAGTCGGCTGCCAGTCTTTACGGATTGACCTGAACACCGTATGTTACAGAGCGACTGTCTATCTGACCTCCACAACACATGTTACTGGGTAACACAGTATCCCATAGTAAGACTGCTTGTCAGAATTGACGACTGTCAAAGAGCAACGTATGACAGTCGGGACGACTACTTTGCCACCCATCTACAAACCGACCGCGGGAACCGCAGCTTAACCTTACATTTGTATCCGTTATTATCTAGGTTACCTAAATTGACGCAATTTCTTTCATAAGGTTATATAAAAGTAACTACAATAGTTAACTATAATAGTTAAATGCTCTTTTAACTGTAATATTTGTGCCGGTACGATGCGCATGAGTTGAATTTAAAAGCAGAACTAAATTGTTCTACGTCAGAAAGAGAGGGAAGATTTGCTTTGTGTGAGAGTGAAAGAGATGGTTGTATTTGATTTGTTTGATGGTACGATCATTGAATTTTTAGTTTTTTTGCATTGCTTTGTCAAACAAATGTTTTTTATTGCTTTCAATTTCACGCTAAAATGTGGGTAACAAAAAAAATATATTATGTAAATAAAATCAAGGACAGCTAGGGAAGTCATTGAAAAATGTAGATACATTTAAGTATTTTTTTTTCCGCAGTTGTCAATTCCAAAAACATCAAAATCACATAGGTACACAAAGAACACCCAGACTTGTAACAAATATTTGTCTCATACACAAATGTTTGTCGCCATGGGCCCAACTCCGCTATTCGAAAGTCAGTGGGTGACAGGTTAATGAACGTAAGTGAGTACTTAATTTTCGTATTCGAATGATTTTAGTTTAATGACAACTGTACACCTACTTGCCACTGTTGTCATAGTAGATTTGCCACTGATTCATTGTAGGCTTATCTGAATATGAAAATTAAGCACAATGAAAAAGTACACTAGAAGTACTGCGACGTTCATTAACCTGCCACCCACTAAATTTTAAATAGCGGAATCAGGCCCCAGTGGGGATGCTCGCCTACAGCACCGAGCGAAATGGTAGTCCCGGGAAAATACGATTAAAAATAGGGTTTTTAAACAAAATTCACGATCTTATCAATAAAAAGTATCAAAAACCTAATTAATATCTCTGCGGTCAATATGTTAGCATCTTGATATATGTTTGTAATTTACGAGGAAAATGTTTTATTTAAATCTGCGGTTTTCAATAAAAACCAAATCTTTTAATTACCTGCTAAATTGATATTTGATAATGTCACGGGAAAGCCCGCCAATTTTTCATGTCATTATTTGACAGGTGGTTTTTTCAAGGCAAAGGTATTTACTACACCGCCGAACAGTGAGACTTTTTTTTCAAGGCAATGATATTTGCCGCACAGCCCTGTATTGCTTTCATAAAACATAAATTAACATATGATCACGCCTACATATCCCCGAAGGGGTAGGCACAGGTGTACCAATGTACACCCATAGTTCGCCGATATGTTTAGGTCCCATGTAATAGGGGGCGAGCCTATTGCCACTAACCGGGCACAAAATGCACAAATTAAAACTCCGACCTGATACTGAGAATATCATAGAAAACTCACTAACACCTTGGTCGACTTGGGAATCGAACCCGAGACCTCTAGCGTAACAGTCGCGCTTAGCACCACTAGGCCAACGAGGCAGTTCTTGCTTTCATTAACATTGTTATTTAATAATTACACCGATTAGCAGTTTTGATATATTCTTCTTTTTTAGCGAATTACAGTCAAACTTCAGAACTCTAAATGCTGGGTTTAGAAGTCTCATTTATGCTTATTGCTCACCCATCCAGTTCTAGACCTTAACAAGAGTAGCTTGACATATACAAATATTAACTTTTATACAAGGTGTAAAATAATATTGATCATAGCCTCAGACACCCCAATTAGATTATTAAATTATAATATCCTTATGTGGCCTATCATTTAATTTAGACGAACCAAACCTATAAATTTTTCATCTAATAGATGCCCCGACTTTACGTTGAACGTTTGGTCGTATTAACCTACGCACGCACACTGGCGCGCTCACTCGATTGTTCGTCAGCTGTTTAGGCACTAGTTCATTGATCGAACATTCTAACTAAACTCAAATTTTCTCTAATACCTAACTACTGTTCACACTAAGCTGGATATTATCATGGTATAAGTTATTGACAGTTTTCTAACTAGTAAAATAGGTTTCTATGTTTTCGTCACACATCCAGACTGATCGGACGTTTCGATGATTCGATGTTTGATGTGTGTGTTAAGAGGTAAATTAAACATAATAAATTAGACATAATAACGGTATGTTACTTTAAATCGGTGTGCGACTTTCAACCGTTTGAGATGTAGGTAGGTACTTATCGTCAATAACGTAGCGTGGACGGGTTGGCGCCCGAGTCGCCGTGCCTATTACACTCGTAGGTAATTAAACGCGGCATAAAAGGAATTAGAACAAAGTTGTAGGTACTTACAAAACTGAACATTATGTAGAAACACTAACTTTCTTTGTTTCTTCGTCACATTCACAACAATGGTTCAATAATCTGCCGTATTTTTCGATTCACTTTAGGTCTTACCGGCTTTTTCAAGGTATTTTAGTTAGATTAGTACTCGAGTATCACTGTTCACTGTCACAAACGCGAGTTTTATTTTACTTTTGAGGTCATCGACAGTTGTTACCTAATTGTAGGTACTAAGTTAGCGATTTTATAACAGCCACAAATAAAAATCTTCTGGCGTCCACTCCCCTTATCAGAGAGACCACTACATGGGTCCCCAGCTACCTATCCATCAGGTGCAATACTTCACGTCAAGGTCACAAGTCACAACATAAATAACAAAACATTCACAGCACGCTGTCGGCGGATGACTAATCGTCTTTGATGTTAGGCGGGCGGTTGCCGCTCTTGGCGCTGCTGCAGCGCGAGCGGCCGCGGCGCGTGCGGCGCTCATTGGTCAGAGGGTGGCGGGAATTGTTTACGTCTCACTTGCATGCATTATGTTTACATTAGCAAATGACGTACAATATTTTTTTAGGGGTTTCGCGTCTTTTTGACACAACAATGTAAAATGCCGACTTCAAAGTCGGAAGTACATTTAGATAAGCTTTATTTCGTTGCAGTAAGTTCCAAATTTCTTTGAATATTTATTATTCGCGTTCTAACAATTTAAGTATTTAAAATGTTTTATGGTTTATGTGTGCGTAAGAAAACTAGCGACGTACGAGAAATACAAATTGGACTTTATTCCTTTGACTTAAGGTTCAAATTACTTTAAACTAAAGATTAAATTGATTTGTTATGTTTCTAATTCAACACTTGTGAAGGAAGTTTTCCTGAAAAATTAACATGATTTTTTTTTTCGGAATTCGATTAAAATGCCTATTCTGAACCGACTACTTCCTTAACTAGCATCAATTGTATTACACCTTGTATAAATAATTTAGGTATTTCAACATTATGTAAGAGAAATTACACATGAAAATAAAACTACAAGAGAAAATATTTTTTGTCTAAAAAATGAAATTTACCAAACATTTCCAAAAAGGCTTAGTTATTTAAACATTCGGAGTAAAGGGTTGCGCCCCTTGTCTAAATATTTTATCAAGGGATGGGGGCGTGGCTCCAACACTCCCTATTAGGGGCGGAGTGTATTTCGACCACGCCTATAAGACCTATGTTATACGTCAGTCGATAACTTACTCTCTTACTGAAAGTATCAATTTATGCGACTGCGATTTTTTTACTAAGACTTTTTTGTCGCAGTGTCGTGAGTGTGTGGGTGGACTTAGTTTTTTGTTACGCGGTTACAGTGCGAGTTTCAGTGTTGTGTAGTTTTTAGTTTTGAGTGGTTGGAATTCGATACCCAGGTTTGTAATTTTTTAATTGTGTCTCGGTTACCAGCGACTAGCTACGCGAGCAAACGTGAGGTATAAAAAATACAATAAACTAAACAGATAATTAAATTTCGAAAAAGTAAATCTGACAAAATGAAAAACATCATTCATTTCATAAATTACTTATAGCTAAGAACCATTGCGATCACGTTAGCTTTTAAACAAAAACCGCATCACAATCGGTCTATCCATTTAGGAGCAACGATGCCGTTAGACAGATAGACTGACACATCAAAATTATATCACCCTTCACTTAGCGTTAGGGGTTAAAAACAACTGATAAAATCATCATCTCCCTGTCCAAGGGCCCGAGACTGCTATTGACAATTGTTTAAATCGTCTGAGTGGGTGGCGTTAGTAGGTCCATTTTAGGATAATTTCGTAGGTAAAACATCATTTTAACGTCAAAATTGGCTATTGGGACGGCCAATTTTGACGTTCTGACATTTAGTAGAATGCTAATTATCCTAAAATGGACCTACTAACGCCACCCACTCAGACGATTCAAACAATTGTCAATAGCAGACTCGGGCCATTGTTCCCTAATTAGTAATCAATTCCATTTATCTCTACTACAGTCCATCTCAGCATTCACTCCTTTCTTTCTTATGTCATCTTTTACGCAATGCATCCGAAAAATATACTAAGTAGGTCCTGTTTAAGCGAAGTAAATACTCTTTTAACTCTTAAGCTAAGCTCTTAAGTTATATTAAATGGTTTTGAAAGTACTTTTATTTATTAATACACAATTAAATCTAATATAAGAACAAACTCTAACTATACTAAAATAAAAACTTACATAAATAAAAACTACACGGCGTCTTAAATGGTTTTAGTTTTGGAAATTTAGATATTTAAAAAATAGGTTATATAGATTAACTGCCTCGTTGGCCTAGTAGTGCTTAGCGTGACTGCTACGCTAGAGGTCTTGGGTTCGATTCCCAAGTCGACCAAGGTATTATTGGGTTTTTCTATGAAATTCTCAGTAGCAGGTCGGAGTTTGGATTTGTGCCCGGTTTGTGGCAATAGGCTCGCCCACTATTACATGGGATCTAAACATATCGGCGAACTGTGGGTGTACATTGGTGCACCTCTGCCTAGCCTTTCGGGGATACAGGCGTGATGGTATGTCATGTTATTATGATTACCTACGGCACCCCCTTTTTGGGTACATCTATACCGGGTTCTGACTTTGTGTTCCGGCGGCATATTATTTGACTTATAATATAATATCAGCCTATAATGTCCCCCTGCTTTGCACAGGACTCTTCCCATATAGAGAAGGCACGAGCATTGATCACCACGCTTGCTCACTGTGGGTTGACAATTTCATTCTCATTTTTTTTGGAATCCAGTAATTAATCAAAGATTTTACTTGTAACTAATACACCATTTATCTATCTGTATTGTAATTAAATAACAATCTTTACTAAATCAGTAACAGTATTGCAATATACTTACTGATCTCAGCCCCCCACAATATAACCGCGAAGACTACCAAATTCGAGCTTTTCATCTTATAATCAGTTCAAAATTGTTGACAGCCCTATCTAACAAACCAAATTTATTTACCGTTCCCAACATAGATATCAACAACCTTAATACACCTTATAAACTTAAACATAAAGTCTAAATTCATTTGCAGAATAATTTACCCAACTACATTTTTAAGTTTGTAAATCATTTGCGGTTGAATAAGTGTTTAAACGGTTATTATAGGTTTTGTGATGATAGATATAAGGTTGAATGTGGCGTGGCAAGCAGTTTGGCGGCTCATAAATAAGTTGGTTTTAATATTTTGATATTAGTTTATTTTTGGTTGGCACAGCGGGATGTCACCTTGTGTAGGGTGGATGTGTTTTGGGAAAAAATAAGACTTATTTGTTACAAAATCTTTTTTTTTAGTTTACGTTTGTAATTGATGTACCGTCTTAACCATTTTAAGTTTTCAATTAAAGCTCTTGTTTTAAGTAATATATTTTGATGCCCTTGTCGCAAGGGATTTTAAATGATAGACACAAATCCGAGACGATGTTGAAAAATGGACAATCCTACTTTAAATCGTCCGGAAATCGAACTCAGAGCAAGTGAAACCTTGAGATGAGGTATGTGTACACTTGTACGGATATTGATAGTAATGAAATGATTTATTTAGGTACACATACAGGGGCCCGAGTCTGCTATTGTCAATTGTTTGAATCGTCTGAGTGGGTGACGTTAGTAGGTCCATTTTAGGATAATTACGTAGGTAAAACGTTATTTTAACGTCAAAATTGGCCATTGGGAGGGCCAATTTTGACGTTCTGACATTTAGTACAATGCTAATTATCCTAGAATGGACCTACCAACGCCACCCACTCAGACAATTCAAACAATTGTCAATAACAGACTCGGGCCCCAGGTTACAACAGAGGGTACCTAAGTAACGTTGGATCAGGAAAAATAGTGAAGAGCCGCTCTTCAATAAATTTACAATCCTCTAGCAACAAAAAAATATTTGTAGTCCTAAAATATTTAGGTAGGAAAAATCTAATAATAAAAAGTGAATATTCCTTAAGAGATTGTGTTTTCCGATTCGAGGTTCTCTTTTGGATTTTCCATTTTTAATTGTTGTGTGTGTTTTTTTTTTATTTATATTGTTTTATTATTTGCCTTAAATTCGTTAGTGTTAATTTTTTGGTTAGTTTTAATTTGTGTACTGTGTATTCATTAGTGTTGTTTTCTTTTTATTATTATTTTTAATGTACTGTAAGCTTGTTATGTTTTCTTATAAACAAATAAATTAACATATTTTAATGTAAATTATTAGTAACACAATCTAAGACAGTCTCTTACCTGTACTGCTTCATACCCACCCTCGCCCTGCCTTTGACATCATGGACGTTTGATCTCGTGACGTCACAGGGGGGGAGACCCCCCACTGCGACGATTATGAAGCAATATTGTTGATAAGATGAGTAGAGGTTAAGTCGCGCTCGTTTATAAGTTGTGGCTGAACACCAGTATGTTATAGAGCGACTGTCTGTCTGACACACAGCGCGTTTACTAAGGGATACAGTGTGCGACGGTGATACTGGTTGTCATAGTTATAAACATGCATGGCATTTGATGATAAATAAATTGATTAGCATTAGAAAATAAGGACATTCTGTGGTTATTTTGTTTTAGTCAAATCTTGTAAGCTGCCTAAATTAGAAGCTCGATTGAGAAGATTTTTTCAATATAAAATCGTGATTGCTGATTGGTCTGTAAACGGGTGACCATTTGTGAACATACCGAGTCCTCTCCGAGCCTCGGATAGCCCGTTAAACCGTAGGTCCGGATTGTCAATTGTCATACGTTGGTATTTGGCAGTCGTTAAGTCAATTCTGACACCAGTCTTACTATGGGATACTGTGTTACCCAGTAACATGTGTATCTGACCTAGATAGGCAGTCGCTCTGTAACATACGGGGTTCAGCTGAATCCTGTAAGACTGCTAGCCGATCACAACATAGCTTGGAAAAAGGCTCGGAAGATGATGGTGATTTCTGATGACAATAATATATCAAAATGTGAACTAAGCATTGTTTTCTAAATAAAAAAAGAACTTGTTTAAAGATTAAATAGCCCAAAAAGTACTGTCATAATATAAACCACAGCTTCCTACTCGCTGTAACTTTATTAACCAAAGGGTCAGTAAATTGAATATACCACATTGTAAGGGCTATCCCTTTCTCATGCTGACCACCTGTAGAGTTCAACCCTTAACCCAATAGTATCTGAGGGACAGTTATTGTAATGATGTTAAGTTGTTAAGTGCCCCGGTTCAGGGGCCCGAGTCCGCTATTTTAATTTAGTGAGTGGTGGGTTAAAATCGTTTCATTTTGTCTATTCTGTAAATAATTTCGATATCGAGCTTCATCTGAGTGATAACAAAGCTCATTTCAAAAGTGAACCCAATTGACCTTGAGTTAGAATTCAAATTTGAGAATACGTTTTTGACATCTCACCGCGGATTCCGCTGTCGAGATACGAAAATAATGTTACAGAAATTTACAGAATAGCACTATGCTGTCCATAATTTTAGATCAATGACAAATGTACACCTGCTTGCCACTGCTGTCATTGTAGGATTGCAAGTGAGTTCTTATCTGAATACGAAAATTATGCACAATAACAAGTATAGTTGGATTCAAAGTTAATGGCGGCTGTGAAGTTAGCTACACTGAGCGCAGTACCTCGCCCCGCACCCCCGCTGGCGCATCAGTTTGTTACACAGCAGCGACTCGCCTCGTGTCGCTGCTTTAGCCGCCATTAAGTTTGCATCGTACTGTACACTGGAACGTTTTTTAACCTACCACTCACTGAATTAAAATAGCGGACTCGAGCCCCTGCTATTTTAAATGCATTTCAGTGGTCGATCAGTGCACTTGTCATTGTGCCTAATTTTCGTATTCAGATAAGCCTACAATACAATCTCGTTGAACTCTCGAAGAGAATGATCGTAATGATATTTAGCAGAATGCCAATTATCGTAAAGATGACTAAATTAATCAGGTCATTCGGTCAAGTCAAGCAACTTAATGATGTTAAATTGTCGCTGTGGCGAAGTGGGTTGGTATATATGGATTTTTTGCTTGAGGTTGCAGGTTCAAACTCAAGTTGAGAAGATTTACCTATACCTATATGAGTAAAAAAAGATGCTGTCAATTTTATCGATTGTTATTATATCTATAGTTTGTTGATTTCGAGGATTGTACTATATAACTGATGCATAAAAAGGTTTTATTAGCATCTCCGCGACTATATCGAGAATTGAAGCAAAATGCTAAAATATTTAAAGTACCTATAAGAAGTGTATCAGAAAGTCAATTTACATTCGCAATACTAAAAAATTGGGGCAATTTAATTGTTCTGAAATAACTCCAAAACTTTTTATCACTTTTCTGCAGGAATGCTTTTTTATAATGAAGCACAATTCATTCCTCTGAAATTAAAACCATTGGCATATTGAATTAATTAAAAACAATCAATTAAATAACACAATCAACAAAACACTTTATACTTTACTATAGTAACCCTTCTGTAAGCAAACAGGGGTCACTTAGCGTAATGAGTTGGTACCAATAGTGGCAGCTAGTGTCAACCCCTTGTGAAGGTGTTGATGTGATGTGAAGGGTCTGTTGGACACAACTTAAACTTAAATATGTGGCCGGTAAGTGTCATGTTGCCTCTCTCATTTTATGAGGAAAAGTGGTGACAGATATATGTTTTAAATGGTCTTATTTAATTGCGATTAAGAATTCGGATATGAATGTTAATAAAGTATATTTGTGTATGTCATAATCCAATCTCTCCCCTGTTTTTATTTACTTAATTAGCTTGTTCCCGGACCCTATGTTTTCTTAGTCATTCTTATTCAGGGCGGAGAGAAAAACCTACAACTTATAAAACAATATGAAAATCGGTCCACCCGTTCTTGACTTCTAATTATAAACCAATTTCGCGTTTATACAGAGTGTCACCGAAAGGGTATATCTATCCAGAAGGGATGAAGATTACATCTAGTATAAAGTCAGTTAACAACATTTCTGCTCATAATGAGTTACTTAAATAATTGATACCCAATTTGTCGCAATTATTTGACTAATAATCACTGAAGCGATGTATTTTAAACATTTAGCAAGAGACGTACAAAGATATTGACAATGACAAATTAGTATCAAATTATTGATACTCGACGAAAATTATATCAAGTGTAAAATTAACTTATTTTTAGCTAAAACTATGTAAACTGACTCTATACCATACATACTCTTCACCCCTTTTGTATAGATATGTCGGCGCACACAAAGAGGTTCAATATCAAGAGTGACAGATTGTCTCTGTCACTCTAGCGAAGCGTCGAGTCGATGGTAGCGAGACGGCCATCTTGATATAGAAGATGATAGAGCGGTCGCTGGCGCACCACGTTTTCCGACGAATCGCTATCTATTGTTTAAATCTAAGTACTTTTGTGTGATTGAGTGTTAATTAGAGCCTTAGTTATTATTGTTATGTGATTCTAGTTTTATTTCAAGTAAACTTGTTAAAGTCTCCAAGATAACGCTTTTAATTCAAATAACCCTACTCGGATTACCCACATACCCACGCTGCAAGATGAATAATTCTGATGAAGGCCGTCCTGTGCTTTCAGATATATACCCTTTCGGTAACACCCTGCATATTTTCTTTCTTACTGCATTTGTTGTGCTTATGTTTACAGTAAACAGTTTACTTCCGTATTACTGAGACCTCAGGGAACAGACCCTAGGGTCCGTAGGGATGCTGCGTCGAGGGATACATCGCCATTTAGTTAGACAAAACGTAACAAATAATTCAGGGCCTCTCGATGTTATACTGTGGGGCTCTTAAAATAACGGGAGGAACGAGATTCGAGGGTTAAAATTAGCATGTATTTTTTATTTCTTCTGCTCAAGTTTGCAATATAATATGGCATTAATGTTAGTATTTTAAATTACTGTAAAGCCTCAAGATTATGAACGCAAAACTCTCAATCAGACAAACATTTATTGCAAAACTTACTTAACAAATTAATTGTCCCGCCAGTAGACACAATAGAAATGTTTATATTATTATGTGACTCACGGGACAGGGAAATGGTTAATTAATAATAATTTTAAATGCATTCTCCAGTTAAAAGTTGGCTATATAAAGAGCATGTGTATATTATATGTAAATCCAAAAGAAAATCAATGGATCCTTTTTTTCACAAACATTTTTGTGGCTTGGATTGTCATTGTTATTTAAAATGATAAATGCTTAATTTGAAGTAAGCATTTATACTTAATTTATTAATTTCTTTGTATCAAAAGATATTTCATCAAATCTGTAAAAAAATCCTAAATTACAATTTACTAATTTATTTAACCCGCTATTTTAACCGCCCTACACGAAAACAAAGCTTCTAATGAAAAGAGCAAGCTAGTTAACCCTCTGTATACTCACCCGGGTACTATTCCCACCCGGGTATAACCGGGTACTACCGGGTAAAGCCGGGTATCATCGCTCGCGGCCATCAAGTTATGAGTTTTAATGTTTGTTCACAGACAATTTCGATTGAAAGTCAAACATGGGTAGTATTGTTATTTTTTGAGAACTTTTTATTAGTTTTTTTTAATTATACAAGTGCTCAGGATTATAATATTGTACCGTCACTTGTCTGCCTTTATTGAGTTTTTAACACTTTTTCAACCGAGTTCAAAAAAGGAGGAGGTACTCAATTCGACTGTATTTTTTTTGTTTTTACCACAGATCTTTTGACTGCGTGAACCAAATTTGATGAACAGTGGGATCCATAAGAAATAAATATACTTAAGATTTTTTTTAAAATATTTTGTCGTATCTGACGACCTCCGTGGTCGAGTGGCGTACGCACCGGTTTTCAAGGTGCCGCTAGCTCTGAGGTCCCGGGTTCGATCCCCGGACGGGTCAATGTAGAAAGACACTTTTCTACATTGTCTTGGGTCTGGGTGGATGTGGTGCTTTCGTTGTTTCTGAATTCCATAACACAAGTGCTTTAGCTATTTACTTTGTTCTATGTTGCTTGCTACTGTATTTGTTGTTCAGAGCAATGGATGTGATGTTGTCCGTATTTATTTATTTATTTGTCCTAAAAAACGCAGATTATCCGAAAAAATAGCTCTTAAATAATTATACACTATTTACATACACGATTATTTAATAAACTTACGATTCATTCTTGAAAATATATTTTGCGCTTTCGGTTTTGATTGTTATTGTAATATTAAACACATGGTTGCAGGTGCAAATTTTCTTTATTCTACGTCACGTCAAATCAAAATCAAAAATATTTTGATTACATGTAGGCCTTTTTAAGCTCTTTTAAAACGTTAGATTACTGACTCTAGTTGTTCCAAAATGTCATTCCAATGGAGAAGAACCGGCAAGAAACTCCATTATAGGTTTTATATAATGGCAGATTTTCAAATAATTAATATTTAACAAAAACAATTAAAGAGTTCAGTGAGCATGATAAGATTTACCCTTTACCAGTCAAGGGGTATAGCAGACCAGCATTATTGTGTGAATTATTTACTCTGGCTATTATACTGGGGTCTGATAGACCAGCGCGGCGGTAAGCGGAGGGTTGGGGTAATGTTTCATATTGTTTTAGATATTAATGTTGATGATTTTTTTTTAAGTTGCGGGTATCAGATTTAGTTTTTATCATGGTCACGGGCAGACTGAGATTGCGTTCGTCTTGACAGTGGATGTTGCTCGTTCTACCTTCATATTTTAACTAATTATTTGAGTTCCGACCTACGCAATATGAGCTCACTGTGTCTTGATGTCTTGCAGCGCTGCTCTTGGGTTTGGCCTTGAGTTTATGTATTATTGGGTCCCAAGTAGGTGATATCTTCCAGCCATCTTCTCTATTGAAATTAGGGTGTTTTTTAATCTCAATAGCCTCGCGGAACATCCTAGGTAGGAATTTGGGTTCTTTAGCGAGGATCTGTGGTTGTTCAAATCTAATATAATGGCTGGAGCCTTCAGCATGTTCGGCGACTGCAGAATCGTAAATATAAACCGCGAAAAAATCCGTAAAAACTAGTTTTATTTTAATTATCTTTGATATCTAGACCAATTTCACATTAAAAAAACCAATTCATAACCTCTATCACTCATCCCTACTTCCCCAAACCAAATAGAAATAAACAGCATTAACTAGAACAACAAAGAAATCTCACCAACCTGACACGAGCAGGTGTGACGTCACGGCCATTGTGACGTCACCGCAATTAGCTAATCAACAAGGGGAGACTATTGTCACAAAGTTCGGGACATAGACAAAGTGTAGAGGGGCTTGTAAAAAGCTTGTAATGTGTGTAGTGTGTGAAAGTTGCTTGTTTTTTGTACTTTTTTTTACTGACTTCAAAAGGAGGAGTTTTTTAATACGATTCTACTTATATTTTTTATGTTTGTTCTGTGTTTCTCAGGCAAGGCAATATTAGTGATTGGCGAAGTGCGTATTCAACTTCTAACGACTGCAAAAAAGAAAGACACCTAAAATAGTTTGGACATCAATCATTTGCATTTCTTTAATACTTTTTAAGTTTATAAAAGAAGAACCTAATAAAAGTATCAAAAAAGGCAATAACCAGACCTTGTATGTATTAAGAATAAATTTATTTATTTATTATACTATGGAAGACTTATAGCTAAGATAAAACTTTATAAAACGAACAATCATAGTTGAAAGAGAGCAAATTACAAGTCTTCAAGTGTCGAAATGTTACTTTTCCTAAAAAAAAATTTTGACATATTTGCCATATTTATAAAACGCAGTAAACAGAGTAAGTTCTTCATACATTTCAAAAGATTACTTATTCATAACTTTTAACTAAATGCACAACAATTATCTTTCAAAACAGAGCTTTAGCCAAATATCTCGACAATCCCCAGAGGGTTTTGATTACACGTTAATTATTGAAACGCTAAATGCACCCTACACTCTATAGGTATGGCGAGGGAGATAGCAGATGTGTGAGCGAGATGTATGTATGTAGGACATACACTTAGAGTATACATATGAAACTATAGAGTGAGCCTATCAGAGCTTAAACCGGAAGCACTAGTGTGATCAAGTGTTGTCGTGAATTATGTATGAAGATGGAGATTGCCGTTTTAAAAAATCTATCTAAAACACTAATATTATCCTAACAATGTCAAAACCATCGATATTTTCTTAAATAAGTTTCTCGTTGCGCGAAAATTAACTTAAATGAAAAACGAAATGTACTAGGATCAGACTAAAAACTGCTCTCGCTTGGCACAAGGGGAACTTAGCGATAGTAGCAGTCTATGCATGTAGTACGTCGATGGACATACATAATTACTTAGGGCCTGAGAGAATGCGTTTCTGATAGGTTGTGGTCAACAGGAAGATGTAACTTAAAGTGGCTAAGAATTTACTTAACAAAAATTACTGTCACTTATTTGTGCTATATTCAAAACTATATCGTTATGCCAGGTTAAAATGAATAATGTAATACGGATTCTTCTTCCAATACACACGAGTATCAAGAGCAATTGACAAGTGTCAGAACCGCAATCTCTCATCTTCGAAACGGCCGAAGCATCGGCGTATGATATGCATAGACTGCTACTATCGCTAGGTTCCCCTTGTGCCAAGCGAGAGCAGTTTTTAGTCTGATCCTAGTACATTTCGTTTTTCATTTAAGTTAATTTTCGCGCAACAAGAAACTTATATAAGAAAATATCGATGGTTTTGACATTGTTAGGATAATATTAATGTTTTAGATAGATTTTTTAAAACGGCAAGCTCCATCTTCATACATAATTCACGACAACACTAGTTCACACTAGTGCTTACGGTTTAAACTCTGATAGGTTCACTCTATAGTTTCAAATGCAACCTCGCTGGGCCAAAGTCTAACACCGAATGTCTTACGTTGATCTTTTGCAGTCGTTAAGTCATTATGGTTTGACAACCAGACTTACTACGGGATACTGTCTCTGTGGGTGTCAGATAGATACAGCAGGTATTCAAAAGCTGACGCCAACATAGTTTAGAAAAAGGCTCGGCAGAAAATCTCCTCTTTAAATAGCAGAATAACTATAAAAACATCGAAAACGGGAACTAAGTACTAATCGAAGAAAGATATTAAATAGAAAATACCCTTCTCAAAATGGGCCTATACGACTAAAAACTATCTAAAAGACCAAACCTTTTAATAGCCATGTCAAAACCGATCAATCCGATAGAGTTACGATACACACACGGCTACACAGGTTAAACTAACACCACTCTTTTTCCACCGTCGGTTAAAACATAACAATCAGTGTTGTATTATGTATTTTTGCATATCATCATGATTTCATTTCTTTACAGACAAGCCGTCAATACATTATATTTGATGGTAATGGATTGCAGTAGCTTCTGTTAAAATATTGACTTTATTAGTAAATTGTTACGTCATGGTATAGTGATTAGGTGGAGTTTAAAGATTGATGTAGTTTTGATATGACGAGCCTGTTGGTCTAGTCGTTAGAGACCCTGACTGCTATACCGGAGCTCGTGGGTTCGATTCCCACCCGAGACAAATGTTTGTATGATGAGCACGATCATTTGTTCGGTGTCTGGGTGTAATTTATCTATCAATCAATCAAACAACCAATCATAGTCCACTGCTGGACATAGGCCTCTACCAATTTGCGCCACACACAAATTTATCTATAGTATGTATGTATTTAGGAGTATATGCGTATGTGTTATCAGTTGTCTGGTTACCATAACACAAGCTCTGCTTAGCTTGGGATCAGACAACCGTGTGTGAGATGTCCTGGAATATTATTATAATTATTATTAGTTTTTTTAACTTGAACTGTGCCCCGCGGTTTGAAGCTGTGTAAACAGACCTATTTTAGTATTTCATAATGATTCAATACTTTATTGCTTACCATAATGTTACATAGGTGGTCAATACAGTAAGTTAACAGCTCATTATGGACCCTGTCGGGCACAGCATAAGAGAGAGGAGGAATTTGATTAAATACTCATTTAGTACTCTATTTTCGACAAAATAGCTAAAAGGTCTTAAGTATAGTGACCTGCAGTTGGTTACAAGCTTGCATCAGGTTTTTTTTATCTACAAATAACTTATGTGTATACGTGCAGTATACTTAAAAATCATTGAAAGCAGTATTTCTAAAAGCATTTGTATTGGCGCCCAACGTGGGGCATTTTGTATCAAACTTTTTTTCCGATTTACGGACAGTTTCGTTGAATTCAAAGACAGCTTTCAGAATATCACTATTTAACTTCCAAAGAGAAGGTTCTAAATTCGACTGTTTTTTTTTGCTTTACACGATATTTCAGGCATCGCGAGTGATTACAAAGTTATTTTATGTCATCGATGAAAAAGAGATTCTCACAATCCCATGAAAACAGTCCCTTCTTACAATAATTTCCAATCATATGTATCTTTTTAATCCTAACCTACCACTGCAACACTGCAACACTGCAATACTGCACCAACCCATTATCCCTTACTACCAACACAACAGACGCATCAATATTCCACATTCAAATTGAAACACACGTGGGGGGCGCTTCCGTTTCCGGCCACGCCCTCCCCCCTTCTCCCCTCTTCCCCCTACAGAGAGGTGAGGCGTGCTTATAAATATAGGAGGCTTTCACATTTAGCTGACTGTGCTATGCTAAGTGGACAAGTATGTTGTATACTGCAAAATCCGTAGTAAAGAGTATGTGCGTACTCGTCG
The DNA here is from genome assembly GCA_905146925.1 of Autographa gamma. Lineage (NCBI taxonomy): Eukaryota > Metazoa > Arthropoda > Insecta > Lepidoptera > Noctuidae > Autographa > Autographa gamma. The sequence continues at coordinate 5,421,223 of LR989879.1, forward strand.
TGGCGTAAAATGCAGCTAAAATTATGACAAAATAAGATCATTTTATAAAATAATTACAGAGGCGGTTTCTGAAACGATTTTTGACAGAATTTTTAAATATCTAGTTTTTGCGGTCTTATATTTATAAAGCAACACTGTTTATTACTTAAGGTACAGCAAGCAACAGTAAGCAACAGTATTTAGCACAGCAGCGATCACGACGGTTCCCTTTATTAAATAAAATAAATAAATGCGGACAACATCACATACATTGCTCTGAACCCAAAGTAAGTAGCTATTAAGAGCTTGTGTAATGGAATTCAGAAACAACGAAGGTACCACAAACACCCAGACCCGAGACAATGTAGAAAAGTGACTTTCTACTAGTGAGGTCGTCACAAACTTAGTAGAATCTTATAAAATCGATTACCTACTCATAAACGTATTTATAAGACCTGTCTTCTAGAATGGTGCGGCCACTTCTGACGTATCGCTAATCAAAAACTAAAACACTTTTCAAAATTGATCCATTATTGCCGGTAATATGGTGTAATAAAAATACAAAAAATATATACAGACTATCGCATTGAGAAAACTGTGAAAAACTTTCCCGAAATTAACCCATTTAAACCACTACTACTTACACCAAATCTGTAAAAGTCACTTGTTTCATAATAACATATTATTATCAAAACAAGATGAGAACCGTCAACATGGCACCCCACAGCCGCGGGCGTTGCTTTATTAAATCACACACAGTGAACGGAAAAATTGGGGGCTCCTTAAATCTTGTGATGAATTTAAATCGATTATGGATTAAGAAAGACTTATTTAAAATCACAAAGTATCTAACACAGTTCTGTAGCAAAACATCGTGAGGAAACCTGGATGCCAAAATTGGGGTCTGACATAGCAAGCAGGGCAAGCGTGGTGATCAATGCTCGTGCCTTCTCTATATGGGAAGAGGCCTGTGCCCAGCAGTGGGACGTTTATAGGCTGGATTATTATTATTATTTACTATAAACTGGAAACTTTGGTTAAATATGTGCATAGTTAGGTAAAGAAGACAATACAAAAGGTGCTACCGAAAGGGGGTGAAAAGTACTCCTAGTATAGTCAGTAAACAAAATTTCAGCTCAAAATGAGTTAGTTAAATGGTTGATATACTCACTTTTTCTCATTAATTATTCGATACCATAAATCGTAACCAGACCAACAGTGAACAAATAGGAAGGGACGTAATCATCCTATATCAATTATTAGATTAATCATTTTGAGCTGGAATGTTGTAAACTGACTCTATACCAGATGTACTCTTCACCCCTTTTGGATAGATATACCCTTTCAATAACACCCTGCATCACTATGCAGGTTCTTCATAACCTTTCGGTAACACCTTGCATCACTATGCAGGGTGTTACCGAGTTTCCATGGTTTAAAGTAGTAAGAAGTAGGTCCAAAATATCTATGTCCCTTTATTTCGCAAAAACAAAAATAACTTTTGAGTAACTAAAAAAGGAAAATAATATATTCTGACGAATTGAGCACCATATTTAATAGTCAACAAAAAAGCAATTGTTTTAAAGTAATAAAAAACCCATGTTCCCTCATTTTAAAAATAAACCACTGGATACAAAATCAAATCTTATAGAATAACAGTCCTGTAACCTCAAAAAATCAATAATCGTTTCTCCGGAGTACTGAGACGTAATCTTAGGCCGGATGCGATGCCACAGCTATTTCCGGATAAGCCCGCTGCGCCCGGGTATAGACACCGAATGATCGATCGAGGTTAAGCAACCCGCGCCGAGGTTTGGAAATCGATGGGTGACCAAAGTGAGTTTTCTTGCTAAATGTAGTATGATGATTGAGATTAAAAAACACCCTAATTTCAATAGAGAAGATGGCTGGCAGATATCACCTACTTGGGACCCAATAATACATTAACTCAAGGCCAAACCCAAGAGCAGCGCTGCAAGACATCAAGACATAGTGAGCTCATATTGCGTAGGCCGGAACTCAAATAATTATTTAAAATATGAAGGTAGAACGAGCAACATCCACTGTCAAGACGAACGCCATCTCAGTCTGTCCGTGACCATGATACCTGCAAAGGTGTCGAAACGTCGGGACCTAAAATCTAAATAAAAACTGCGAAAAAATCCGTAAAAAGTAGTTTTATTTCAACATTTCGTATGTTAAGAATCTATAATTGACAATGACATATGATAGGATGATTTTTTAGGAGGGGTCTGCAGTGTGACAGTTACAGGCTGGTGTTATTAACAGCTTCAGTAATGGCGCCCACCGTGGGACTAATTCGCATAGTGATCAATGCTCGTTCTCTGTATACAAGGCTTTTTAAACTACATTTAATAGTAATCATAATAATATTCCAGGACATTTCACAGACGGTCATCTGATCCCAAGCTAAGCAGAGCTTGTGTTATGGTAACCAGACAACTGATAAACATACTGTATTTCTAAATACATACATATTATAGATAAATTACACCTAGACCAGAACAAATGATCGTGCTCATCACATAAACAAAACATAACACGTACATATCATCACGCCTGTATCCCCGAAGGGTTAGGCAGAGGTGTACCAATGTACACCCGTGTACACACGTGTACCCCTATTACAATGTACCGTGTCCCGTGTAATAGGGGGCGAGCCTATTGCTATTGCTCATCACACAGAGATTTATCGAACCCACGACCACCGGTATAACAGTCAGGGTCACTAACCACTAGACCAACGCTTTCAATTTGCGCACCTATAACAGAAAAATAACAGATATTTTTCCTTCTAGATACTTAAGATTCAAGCCACGCGCCGCGGCTTCGCTCGCGTTTTTGAATATATTTGGAAACAAATTGACGGAATGTCAAGCAATCATAGCGTATTATAGTCAGGTGATTCGATTGTGGTACCTCAGTTGCTTTGAATATAGATGATATGCTTGTAATATAAATAAGAAAGTTTGAATGTTAAATATCTTGGGATAACTCACACACGGCCATTTGATCCTAAGCTAAGCAGAGCTTGAAGTATGCACAACTGATACTCATACATATATAAAGAACATAAACCCTATATTTTCAACCAACTTCAAAAAAAGGACAAGGTTCTCAATTCGGTTGTATTTTTTTTTTCTATACTTAAAAATGAATTACTGTTAAAACTCAAGAACGGCTGACCGATTTGGCTTATTTTGTAGAAGCCCAGTGTTCAAATTTTTGTGGAAACCCAGGAAAGGTTTAGAAGGTGAATAAATAATAATAATAATAATATTCCGGGACATCTCACACACGGTTGTCTGATCCCAAGCTAAGCAGAGCTTGTGTTACGGTAACCAGACAACTGATAAATATACTTATATATTTCTAAATACATACATATTATAGATAAATTACACCCATATATTACATTATAAATATGAAAACGTTTGGAATTAATTAAAAAAACAATTGTTATACAAAAGTTTAGGCTTCTATTTATCGATTGAGGCAGTAAGAAGTCTACCGGGATCTAGCTAGTTTCTTTATAAAACAAAATCGTGTTAGTTACACCCGTAACATCATTTAAAGCCTGGTTTCCAACACTAGATACAATTCACGTCTGACATATTATGTCGTATAGAAGAAATGTTAAAAATCATATTAATCCTTAGATAAAAATCGAACTGCCTCGTTGGCCTAGTGGTGCTAAGCGCGACTGCTACGCTAGAGGTCTTGGGTTCGATTCCCAAGTCGACCAAGGTGTTATTGGGTTTCTCAGTGAAATTCTCAGTAGCAAGTCGAAGTTTGGATTTGTGCCCGGTTAGTGGCAAACATGGGACCTAAACATACCGGCGAACTGTGTGTGTACATTGGTACACCTCTGCCTAACCCTTCGGGGATACAGGCGTGATGATAAGTTTTTAATAAAATTATCTGGCATTGAAAAACCGTTTCTCATAACCTTGAACGGGTGGACCTATTCTCATGATCAGCAGTTAATTGTATCCGTCTCCGAAACTATTTAAATTCATGTCTCGTTGTGTCTAAAATATGTAAGTAAGGACACGTACTGGATAATCCAACATAAAAACAAAAGACTCTATAACGGTACATGAGCCAAACTTGACAAAAGATTGTAAACGGGCCTACAAGGAAAGCTTAGTACCGGCCGCTGACACAATGCTTACCTGACATATGTCAGTCGGTCTTGATCTTAGAGTATACATAAGGTACTAGAGTGAGCCTATCAGGGTTTGAACCGTAAGCACTAGTGTGAACTAGTTTTGTCGTAAATTATGTATGAAGATGGAGCTTGCCGTTTTAAAAAATCTATCTAAAATCCTTATCCTAACAATGTTCAAACCAGCGATATTTTCGTATGTAAGTTTCTCGTTGCGCGTAAATTAACTTAATTGAAGAACGAAATGTACTAGGTTCAGACTAAAAACTGCTCTCGCTTGGCACAAGGGGAAACTAGCGATAGTAGCAGTCTATGTATATGTTTAGTCTATGGTCATCATCATCTCCCGAGCCTTTTCCCAAGCTATATTGCAGTCGGCTACCAGTCTTACCGGATTCAGCTGAATACCGTATGTTACAGAGCGACTGCCTATCTGACCTCCACAACCCATGTTACTGTGAAACACTCTGGGTCTTGATTGGTATGGGGCAATAATAAACCGTTATATTATTCATTGTAACCTGGCATGATTAAGTTTTGAATGATATTATTTGTTTTTAGGACAAAAAGTGACAGTATGTTTAGCACTTCGCTATAAAACATAGCATATCATCACGCCTGTATCCCCGAAGGGGTAGGCAGAGGTGTACCAATGTACACCCACAGTTCGCCGATATGTTTAGGTCCCATGTAATTTATGTTTAGTACTCCGCCATATTAAAGTTATATCTTCGTGTTGACCACTACCTGTCAGAAACGCTTTCTCCCAGCGGTCGGACTATAGGTCCCGACGGCAACCTTCTGAATCCAAAAAAAATACTTATGTATTAATAAAAAACTTATTCAAAGACGTTAAACATTTACTAGATAGGTAATAAATACTAAAAAATCCCTTGCAGAACGCAAATAAAATCCTTGTTACACTTCCAATCCCACTCCACTGACTTCTATTCCTACTCCTTTACCGTTCACGCAGTAAGACTTTGGAACTCGCTTCCGCCTAACATCCGTGATTCTAAATCCCTTCACATATTTAAAAAACGCATTAAAGAGCACTATCTCCCCTTGTGATTGAGTTATTATATATATATATATTTAGTTTATAATATGTAGTATTTGTGTATATGTATGTATTTATGTTTGTTTTATTATTTGTAGCTTTATAAATTGAGTCGCACACTTTGACTGCCAATATTAACACCTTCTCCTTTCGCGGGTCTGCTGGCAGAAATTTCTTGAAGAAATAAGCAGCACCTTTGTACATAATTTTTAAATACGAAATATTCCTGTGTTGTGTGTACATAATGATTTTAAAATAAATAAAAAAATATTTTATTATTGTTGTAAATTCGTATTATTATTATAATAGTTTTATTTTAATGTCTAAAATGCGCGTAAATCTAAGACCCAAAACCAATATGTATATGTAAACGCGTAATAAAAACAAAACAATCAAATACGCAATTGTTTTTTTTTATTAAAACGTAAAAAAATCCCCTGTGAAATATACCAAAAATAATTGAACATTATCTAAAAAACTGTAATCTATACCAAAACATCCCAAAAATTATAAGAAAACAAATCGCGAATAGACTCTAGCCGCCCCTGTATTAGTCGTTAGCAGTCGCGACGCGTTTTGTCGCACAATCGCGTTAACTCTGATTGATTCGCGACCAATATCCGGGCGACGCGGGGGCGCGAAGCTTGTCTTGTTTGTATTGAATATGGATAGATTTGAGAATAAGATGCACGTTTTAATGGTGGTTTGAATATTAGTACTCGTATATGAAAGAAAGTTGGGTTAGCTATACCGTTTATAACTCAAGAACAGGGGGCCGAGTCTGCTATTTACAACGGCTCCAATCGTCTGAGTGGATGGCGTCAGTAAGTCCATTTTAGGATAATTGGCATTCTACTAAACACCAAAACGCCCCAATGGCCAATTTTGACGTTAAAATGATGTTTTACCTACGTAATTTTCCTAAAATGGACCTACTAACGCCACCCACTCAGACGATTGGAGCCATTGTAAATAGCAGACTCGGCCCCCTGGTGGATTTTCATAATCTTTGATTTGTTTTCATCACCGAGTAATAAAATAGTTTTAAAAAGCACAGAATTCCAATCCCCCGGTAAATTTGTTGCGTGTCAGACAGACAGTCGCTCTATATCATACTGGGCCTCGATTCAGCTATTTAAGAGCTGCTTGAATTGACTGAATGACCTGCTTCATTTGGTAATTTTTACGATAATTATCAATCTGCTAACCGTCATTACGATCATTAATTAGTCATTACGATCATTCTCCTGGAGAGTTCAATGAGATATTATTGTAGGCTTATCTGAATACGAAAATTAGGTACACAGGACATTAATTAAAAATAGCTGAATCGAGGCCCTGGTGTTCAGCTGGCGGTGAGACTGGCAGCCGAACACAACACAGTGCTTGCAAAGACAATGCAGAAAAAAATCAAACAATATTACAACATTGGTCGACGTTTTTATTAAATATCGTCGAATAGCTCAAGCTACTTTAAAAAGCATCAGCTTTCTCGTTTCACAATCCAATATGGCTGGCTTACTAATTCGAGACTGGCATTCTAGGCATAAATCTAGACTTTCTGTATCGGCTGAAAACCTAATTACAGCGAGCAGAGTCTGCTTGCTTTTATACTGAAGATTTCATTTTGCTATCTTGCTGCAAGATAAAAATAAAGATAGAATTTACCTTTTTTCCGGAAGTAGAAATAAAATAAGTTCGTCTTGGTTTTATTTCAGTTTTTTTTTCTGTTCCATTGCAGGGCAAAGGCCTCTCTACCCTCCTTCCATCTGTCTCCATCTAGGGCCGTGGTCATCCACTCCTTATCAGAGGACTCCAGGGGCCCAAGTCTGCTATTTACACTCCGTTCAATGTCTTCATAGTGGCGTGCCAGCAGAGCCATTTTCGGAAAATTGGTATTCTACTAAACGTCAAAACGTCAAAATTGCGCATTGGAACGATTCGGTTCAATGTTCAACGACTGTGACCAATAGTTCATACATTTGGTACAAATTGTAATGCGCAATTTTGACGTTTTGACGTTTAGTAGAATACCAATTTTCCGAAAATGGCTCTGCTGGCACGCCACTATGAAGACATTGAACCGAGTGTAAATAGCAGACTTGGGCCCCAGTTCGTCCCGCCATCTCCGTCTGGGCCTACCGCGATGTCTCTTGCCATTTATTGCCATTGTTTCCATCAATTTACACTTGTAAATGTAAAAGAAATTAGATGAATAAAATTAGTTAAAATGTAACGTTTCCAAAAGGTTAATGTTCTCAAAATTTTATAGTTATTTTCCTATTAGCAGAAGACAGCAACAAATCAAAGATCATAAAAGTCGGTCCACCCGTTGTTAAGTTTGTAAGTGTAACTAACCCGCCTTTGTCCGATGCAAAAAGACGTATGTTATTATAATTTATTATAATTTTGTCGTGTCTTTTTTTGCTTCTCTCTTTGGAATCGTAGCTCCTAAACAAGTATACCGATTGTGCTAGATTTTATAAAGCTAACGTTGTCTTTATGGTTCTCAGTTAGTGTTTATGAAAATCTGCGTAGTATTTTGAAAGTTAAATGCTGTTTCCAATTTTTTTTATATATTATTACTTATAAAGCTTCGTGGCTTGATGTGTTGATGTAAGAGTATGTCTTCAGCAGGTGGTGAGGATGCGAGCGCTGCCGGCGTGGTGACATGGCGCAGCAGCAGCCCTACCCCATACCCTGGGGGCTGCACTACCAGCACAGGTAGGTCAACTTCATTCACTAACAGGGATCCCTTCATCTCGTAGAATGATAAGTTTCCAAATTATATAGCTACTTTTACACCTGCGAAAAGTCGGGACCTAAAATCTAAAAAAAACCGCGACAAATGTGTAAAATCTAGTTTTATTTCAATGTCTTACACTGGCGTAAACTGAAACCTATAGTTAGGCAAAACTTGCTAAAGTTCCCGAATTTAATTTCCAATTTGTTCCTCAGATTTAAAACCGTTTTAGAATTACTTTCATTTAAATGTTGACGTTTTCTACATATCATCATCCTCATCATAATAATATACAGAATGTTAAAGAAGTGTATATATATCTGCCCACAAAGGAGGGATACTTTAAGTATGTTTAAATCATTGAGACCCAATTTTTTGAGAAACAATTATTTATGCGTGTACCTACATACCTGCCGTTAATTCAAGATTGCATGGCTTCGTCGTATAATTTTGTTTTATCAGTTTTCTTTTCCTTCCAGAGAGACCCCGACACCCAGCACCACAGCGCGGCCGTACGAGCAGCCCCACGCACACACACACGCACACCTGTACGGACGACACGCGCATACGCACACACACACACTCCTCGAGCAACATGAGCCGTGAGTATATTATGTACTTCCTCAAGTGTTCGGCTCCCAGTCTCCCCGCCAGCTGAACACCAGTATGTTATAGAGCGACTGTCTGTCTGACACACAACACATTTACTAAGGGATACAGTGTGCGACGGTGAGACTGGTTGTCAGAGTATAGGAGTGCTATGTTCGGCTGGCAGTCTCACCGCCAGCTGCACACCAGTATGTTATAGAGCGACTGTCTGTCTGACACACAACACATTTACTAAGGGATACAGTGTGCGAAGGTGAGACTGGTTGTCAGAGTATAGGAGTGCTATGTTCGGCTGGCAGTCTCACCGCCAGCTGCACACCAGTATGTTATAGAGCGACTGTCTGTCTGACACGCAACACATTTACTAAGGGATACAGTGTGCGACGGTGAGACTGGTTGTCAGAGTATAGGAGTGCTATGTTCGGCTGGCAGTCTCACCGCCAGCTGCACACCAGTATGTTATAGAGCGACTGTCTGTCTGACACGCAACACATTTACTAAGGGATACAGTGTGCGACGGTGAGACTGGTTGTCAGAGTATAGGAGTGCTATGTTCGGCTGGCAGTCTCACCGCCAGCTGCACACCAGTATGTTATAGAGCGACTGTCTGTCTGACACGCAACACATTTACTAAGGGATACTGTGTGGCTTGGTGTAAGATTAGTAGGAGCGTAACGGCTGTCAAAGAGCGTGCTTAAGCGTATTACATGGTAGTCAGGTCTAAAATATCATCATCGGCATCAGCCTATAACAGTCCACTGCTGGACATAGGCCTCTCCAATTGCAAGCCACTTAGTTCTATCCTCGGCTTCTCGACTCCAGCTCTTGCCAGCCGTCTTACGCAAATGGTCACTCCATCTTACCTTAGAGCGTCTTAAAATATAATCATTGCAAATTATTAGGATTGAGACGATGATGACTGGCTTCAAAAAGGGCTATCGAAAACAATGAATTATTGACCACTCGTTGCGAATACGGCATAACACTTGCCAAGTTGATAATTTTTGTTGACTAGCGTTACTTTACCTACAATAATGTTATGTATCGCCAGGTGTAAGGGAGATGGCGAGGAAACCAGGTCAGACTACAGAGAGCACTACACCGGACAACTGCACAGGTATGACTAATTGCTAAACTAAAAGGAAAAGCTGACTAAACTGAAAGAGATAGATGTAGTGTGATATGAACATACTCTATTTTAACTCAATATTGAATGCATTTTCTTTAGATGCAGTTCCTACGGCAAGTGCGACGAGACTGCAGAGGAGCCCCGCGAGCGCGACGAGCCGGTCTCCAGCACCGAACACCACCAGCATTGGGACGAAAAGCTGGGTGAGTGGCCACCATGACATATCCTGGGACAACTCATACACGTCCATCTGATCCCAAACGAGACAGCTTGTACTATCAATCGGCCGAGCCTTTTCCCGAGCTGTTGTTGGGGACGGCTTCTAGTCTCACCTAATTCAGCTGAATATACATTTTACATGGAGCGACACCCTACATAAATTACACCCAAACACAAACCAATGAAAGGGTTGGGAGAGACCACGAGCTCCGGTATAGCAGTCAAGGTCACTAGCCACTAGACCAACGGGCCAGTCATGTATATGTTTGTCTTACAAATAACACCTTACATAAATTGCACCCAGACACAGAACAAATGATCATGCTCATCACACAACATGTATCCTGGATGGGAATGACCACGAGCTTCGGTATAGCAGTCAGGGTCACTAACCGCTAGACCAACAGGCCCGTCATGTTTATGTTTGTCCACCAGTGAGCAGTTCCCTCTGCCCCGCGGCGGTGGCGAGCACGTCGCGGACGGATGCCGCCTCCCCGCACCAGCACGTCAGCACCACACATGCTGGTGAGTCATAAGAGCTAGAAGAAGTAGATAGTAGTAGTTTAGAAGCTTTGTATAAGTTGGCCACTCAATAAATCTAAAAAAAAAACCCCGACTATAAAATAGTTCTTATTAAATATAGTTTTCTTATGAATCCTACCGTCATAACTGGACCAAAAATGGAACCACACTGGAAGCACCAGCTTTCGAATAAAAATAGAATTATCAAATTTGGTTCACCCAATCGAAAGCTATGGGGTAACCAACATAAAAAAATACATTCGAATTGAACACCTCCTTTTTTCAGTCGGTTAAAAAGATCAGCAGTTGTCGTCATTTGTAGATTAGGATCTAGTAAAATACCTAATTTGATTTATGTGACCGTAGTCACGATTCGGCAAAGGTATCTGTAGATTCCAAAAAGATGGGATCAGAAATCGCAAGTATGACACAAGGAAAGAGAACTTTAGAATAAAGACTGATGCAAATATTGGATATCCATTTAATGAAGTGTCTTGAGTGTGTATTGAGCTGAAAGTTCGTAAATCTACCCTATACCAGGAGTACTCTTCTTCCCTGTTTGGATAGATGTACCCTTTTGGTGACCTATTGGTGACCCTGCATACATTTAACTCTCGACTCTTGCATCACCAGGTGGTGGCAGACGCGGAGCCCTGCAGCTGTGGCAGTTCTTGGTGTCTCTGCTGGCGGAGGGCGCGCGCTGCGTGGCGTGGACCGGCCGCGGGCTGGAGTTCAAGCTGCACGAGCCTGAGGAGGTAGGCATGATGCACTGGATCTCTCTCCAGGCGCCTGCAGCTGTGGCAGTTCCTGCCTGGTGTCTCTGCTGGCTGCGTGGCGTGGACCGGCCGCGGGCTGGAGTTCAAGCTGCACGAGCCTGAGGAGGTAGGCATGATGCACTGGATCTCTCTCCAGGCGCCTGCAGCTGTGGCAGTTCCTGCCTGGTGTCTCTGCTGGCTGCGTGGCGTGGACCGGCCGCGGGCTGGAGTTCAAGCTGCACGAGCCTGAGGAGGTAGGCATGATGCACTGGATCTCTCTCCAGGCGCCTGCAGCTGTGGCAGTTCCTGCCTGGTGTCTCTGCTGGCTGCGTGGCGTGGACCGGCCGCGGGCTGGAGTTCAAGCTGCACGAGCCTGAGGAGGTAGGCATGATGCACTGGATCTCTCTCCAGGCGCCTGCAGCTGTGGCAGTTCCTGCCTGGTGTCTCTGCTGGCTGCGTGGCGTGGACCGGCCGCGGGCTGGAGTTCAAGCTGCACGAGCCTGAGGAGGTAGGCATGATGCACTGGATCTCTCTCCAGGCGCCTGCAGCTGTGGCAGTTAACCCTACAGCACAAGCAACATCTTCAACAAGTACAATGTCAACGCTGATCAAATCGCTAAATACATGGAAGTAACAAGTCTATCCTATGGTTTCTGAAATGCTGATCAAAAAATCATGAGAGCATTGTGGCTACCTGTTTCTGATCTTTACTATGCTTTCTATAGTTCCTTTGAGCCACTATATTAATGTATCTTTGTATATTCTCAGGTGGCTCGTCGCTGGGGTGCTCAGAAGAACCGTCCAGCGATGAACTACGACAAGCTCTCCCGCTCGCTGCGATACTACTACGAGAAGGGGATCATGCAGAAAGTGGCAGGTAAGTCAACACCAGGCTTGTAATATCACCAGATTTTTTTTAATTACTTTACATAAAATGATGATGATGAACTCCACATAATTTTAATCCTAAAGATTTAATCATACTTATATCTAATTATTAATCCAAAGTGGATTTATACACATATATACAGGTAGTAAATGGGATGTCTTTGAAATTGAAAGAACTTCAAACCTAGATGTTCTATGAGTAAACTTGCAATATTTAATGGTCTGAAAATGAAAAAAAAATGTGTTTGTATGCAGTTCAGGGCAAAAGTTTGCAATTTATATTAAAACCATCTCCGCCACTGATTGCTAATAATTTTATATGTAAAATCAGTGACAGAACAATATTATTGTATTTTTGAACTGATCTCTTGATGGAGCCAGAAGGTGGCCATAGGAACTCTGCAACGAAACGACGCAACCCCATCATGTTTGGGCTTGTTCGATTTGTCTTCGTAAGAGCTTTAAACCTTACTTATTTAAGAGCCTAGATCTTCAAAATAATCTCAATTGATTTTATGGTCAAAAGAGAAAACTAGATTATTTTCTTTCTATTATTGCTGTATCTTAAGTACCATTTAAATATTTTTATTAATTACAAAACGTAAATAATCTATACATTGCAGGTATATTATAGTTGTTTTTTCGATCTTTTAAATCAATAATAATACATGTTCCCAGGTGAGCGCTACGTGTACAAATTCGTGTGCGATCCCGAAGCTCTGTTCAGCATGGCAGCCCCCCCGCGCCCGCGCTCGCCCCCCGCCCGCTACGATGTGCTGACGTCACTGTACGGCGGAGTATACCCTCAGTATCTGCCACAGACAGACTACCAGCGCCGGTACTACCAACATGTCAACCAGAGCGGACATTTTGATTCGTAAAGATGGCGACCTGTCAATTAAAGGAAAATGGCCGCTGATTCATTTTAAGTGCTGTATGTCTATTCCGTGGTCTATTCTGTAAATAATATCGATATCGCGCTTCACCTGAGTGATAATAAAGCTAATTTCAAAAGCGAACCCAATTGGCCTTGTTTTAGAATTCAAATTCGAGAATACATTTTTGACATCTCACCGCGGATTCCGCTGTCGAGATACGAAAATAATGTTACAGAATAGCACTACAGGACTCAAAGACGTTAATGGTTATAAAAGGGATTACTTATTTAATAAAAACAAACTAAATTCTGTTGGGAAAGTAAAATATAAAAGTGAGCCATGGTGGCCTAAGAGGTTCTTTTTGAACGTCTATAAATAATACATAGCACCAAGATTCAACGGGATTTCGTATGATCAATACTTAACGAAGGAATAAAAGGATGTAAATCGATACCTAGAAATCACTTAAGTAATCATTAACGTTTCTGAGTGCGGTGCTCTTAAATGCCCATCTTTGAGTGTCTTTGACTCGATCGAATGCCCATGAAGGCAGCAACGTAACTTGCGTTCAGCTGGCAAAAAGGGGTGTTATAAGATTCACCTGTATATGTGTTGTCTATAGCATCACTGCTCCTAAACGGATGGACCGATTTTGATTGCGGTGTTTTTCACATGTTGTATAGACCACTCATTTTAGGTGGAAATTGATCTCATATCATATTAAGGTTCTTCAGACTCACTGGATAAAAACCAGTATTTTATATGGTTACCCAACATTCACCCAGTTACTGGGAATTTTGTAAAATATAGTATGAAAACATACTAGTCATTATTTATAAAATTAAGTAGGTACTTACATCTAAGTAAACATTTCCATACCTAGCTAGAAAACAGATTTAATTATATGTTCATATTCATGTAGCACTCAGTTGTACACTGATACACTCGGTTAATAGGAGGCTGATAAACCCAATGATATTTTAATAAACAGATATGTTATACACATACAAAACAATCGAAAAAAGTGTTCCGCGCAGCAGCGGCAGAGCAAAAGAGATAGCGCGATAAAACCCATAAGAAAAAAAGAGACAAATAGTGTTGTTGCTAATGGCAATACGTCCCAATTAGGACGTTTTCGAGTCTTCACGATTGCACGCTTATAACATATCTGTTTATTAGAATATCATTGGATAAACCCAAAAAAAAAGTTGATGACAGGCGGCCCGAGTCTGCTATTGACAATTGTTAGAATCGTCTGAGTGGTTGGCGTTAGTAGGTCCATTTTAGGATAATTAGCATTCTACTAAATGTCAGAACGTCAAAATTGGCCGTCCCAATGGCCAGTTTTGACGTTAAAATTACGTTTTACCTACGTAATTATCCTAAAATGGACCTACAAACGCCACCCACTCAGACGATTCAAACAATTGTCAATAGCAGACTCGGACCCCTGTCAATTCCCATGTTAAGTCAGTAAACATGATCAGTTGATTTAACAACAGATTAATTTGACCAGCCTTTCGGATACCGCGAAAACCTTTGTGAAAGAAAAAGTGTCTGACGGTAGTCGCAATAAGAGTCATCGTTAAAACATACACACATTAGAAACTATACAATAATCAATGGCTGGGTAAATAAATGAATGTGGACGTATCAGTGGCGAATATTTGACTACCCAACAAAACTAACCTAAACTTTGGTCGCCGAAAGTCCAGTTTTTAGGAAATTCCCACAAGTGGGATTCCGGACTACTAACTAGTTTAGTGATTGGGAAAAAGAATATTCCCGTGAAATCCTGTCTTATTAATGTCAACTATTTATTTCTTAAATGTAGCTTATCTCTGATACTATTTATCTTATACCTTTAAGGTAAATATCATTTTAGTTTTTACCAATCATTCTTCACTTATCTCTCATTGGTGAAGAATGACAGATGCACCTGATGCGACGGTAGCGAACCTAGCGGATTTTTATAATCATTACCATTGGGCATTGTAAAGAAATCATTTAGTTTAACACACCAATAATAAAATAAAGCTAAAAACTTAGATTAATTAAGGATTAAGTCAAAATTGTGCAATATTATGTTTAGTCTTGTAGTTACTATTGAAAACGTAAGCAATCTTGTGAATAAACTAGTCATATTTATATGGCGTTTTATTTCTTCTCAATTTATTTTAAGAGTCACGCTGTTTTTTAATGACCTGTACAAAACTCAAGAAAAAAAATACGCTTGACGTCACAATTCGCATTTAAAGCATGACGTAATTATTCTCTGCTCCAGAATTCTGATTCGCTTTAGGTATCTACTTTTTGTTTTCTTAATAACAAAAAAAGAAAAAGACCAACCTACTGTCAAATGTCCTGTAAAGTTATCAAGATAACTTTACAGGAGAATGGCCAAGGCTGCCTCCACCTGCACCAAGGACGCTGTTTAAAACTTAGCTGAAGTCATGGTGGAAACTGACAACATCATGTGCTTAGTGTTATTTAGATTTACTTCATCTATTGAATTAGGGAAACCTGTAATGATAGATGTAAGGTGTGTAATAAATAAATAAATCAAATAACTGACGGACTAAATACATTTTGTCGTTTCATACCCAGTCTACCCTTTTATATTTATGTGGATAAATAAACAAGAATTGATTTGTGTAAACATTTATTTGGCATTTATCAACAGAAACAGTCGAAGCGTAACAACTATATTACAATCGTGAGGAAAGCGACCGAAACTAACCATAGTAATAGAAATAAACAAAATATTATAATAATATCAATACAACTCACACACGATCATCTGATCCCAAACTCAGCAGAGCTTGTGTTAACCAGACAACTGATAAATACTGCTGTTTACGTTGTTGTCGCATATTTTAAATCAATGTAATCTTAACAACGATGTTAACCTTTTTTTTTTAAGAGTAACCTATGGAGTTTCTTGCCGGCTCTTCTTCATAGGAAAGACACTTTGGAACCGAGCAACTAGAATCAGTAGTTTTAACGTAACGTTTCTTAAGCGCCTTTTTTTGGTTTACAAGAAATAAAAAAAAAATGATTTTGATATACAAAGTGGTGATGACAATACGACAATAAATTAAACATCGAGTACCTCATTATATTCTCAGTATTCATACAAAAAACCATTAAAATAAATCCAGTAGTTTACTCACAGGAAATTATTTTTAATTTTGCACATTTTCTACAAACTTAATGGCGGCTCTGAACACGAGGCGAGTCGCTGCGCAGTAACACACTTATGCGCCAGCGGGGGTGCGGGGCGAGGTACTGCGCTAAGTGTAGCTAACTTCACACCCGCCATTAACTTTGAATCCAACTATAATTACCTACAGTACACGCGACGCGTTGCCAACGCTACTTGAAACTTTGTTTAAATTAGTTTTTTTAATTTGATTCAGCAAAAATAGGCTATAAACTTGAGTAATAAGAGTCATAAAGCGAGGCATCAGTGTTACAAAAGAAACGCGTGCCGAAATTTCTTTGCACTCATTTTAATGTAAAAATTGGTTTGTGCAAATGAGATAAAACTAGTATCGTTTACTATAGCGCTTTCTTGTCAAAATATAGGTCACTGTCATAGGTCAGTGTGTCGGTGACGTCCTGTGACACTTCACGTGTAATAGATCTGTGCGCGAGCGCCGCAGGACTTTGGTACTTTCTTACTTATAAATAAATACAAAGCTCGTGTTTTTTTTCGTATCAACGGTAATAGTTCGATATTGGACCCTTTATTTTAGTGATAGGACACGTAACATTTATACCTACCTACCTAGGTAAGTGAATAGTGCGACATTGGACGCTTAATTTTTTAAAGTTTTAGTCATAGTGTTTTCTTTAAATAATAATGCCTACAGCTCACTCCTTAAGGAGAAGATTAAAATATCTACGCGCGTGCGAGGTGTCTGATCATTTGCTTAACCTACCTACCTCTGTGATTCTGTGTAATGGTGTTTTATTCTAATAAGTTTAAGAATAATGGCGCCAAAAAGCAAGTTGCTACAGGACCGCAGCTGTCAGCTGTCGCCGCTCGTATCGCAGGTCAGTGACACGATATTTTACAAATGGTGTTCTCCTGCGTTTCCAATTTTATGCGATTTAGTTTATTTCAAATTTTACTTTATTATTTTTGATGCGGAAATAAATATTTTTTTTTGGTAGAGATCTTTGCAATTAGCCTGAGCGCAGGCTTTGACTGCTTCACCGGACTTTTGGCGAGGACCTTAAGGCCTCCAGCCAGAGCAATAGGAAAAAACTAACTACGTCAGCAACGTCCACTAAGGGCACCCCCTGCGGGGTTCGGACCTCGACTTAGTGCGTTGCTAACAATCTTAATAAAGCAAAACAACAAGGGATGGCTGGATCTAAGTTTTTATTATTTAGGGACATATTTTTATTGCTAGTTTGGCCGGCTCGGGCCAGCTTGGTCTAGGGACGGAAGGATAACATTTACGTTACTTTATTTTTGATGCTACGGTTTTTTACCGTCTAGGATTATTCTTATGAACTGGTACTGTCCGTGTTTTCATTTATTGTCCTATTGTCATCAACACTTTGTATATCTAAATACCTACATATTTTAGATAATTTACACCCATAGACAAGGATATATTAGTTAAAAAGGCATAGAGCTTAACAGATTATAGAGTTTTTCATGCACTATGGTTGACCTCGATCGCTTTACCGCTATAAACATTATTTACACACATAATACTTTTCTTATAACGAACAATATTTTACAAATATTACAGAAAAGAACAAGAATAACATTTACATAAATATTATTGATAATTCACAGACCAAATAAAATTTAAGGTGCTCCCTCACCGAGAGCATTCGCGTGTAATGTAACGTTACAGATTTGAGCATTACATCAGTGAAGGAGGAGAACCGAGCATTACAATGCGCACCTTGTAATGATGCAAAACGGGCATACATCAGTGAAGGAGAATAATATGTTACATTACACGCAAATGCTCGTTAGTCAGGGAGGTATTTTTGTAATGTAATGCTCAAAGTCGAATCTATAATGTTACAATACACGTGAATGCTCCCGGTGAGGGAGCACCTTTAGACAAAGAAAAAGCTATACCTAGTAAATTAATACTAATATTTTATTTGGTCTGTGACGAATATTTAATCTATAAAACGAATAGACCACCACAAAATGAGTAATTTGACTAACATATATAAAAGTGCGTCCATTTTGAGCGCTAGGACAAACATAATGAGTTTTGCTTTAATTATCATACAAAATGTACTATCTAATTAAGAAATATATACATACAAATAAGTATATTCATCTTTGCTATATAAAAAGGTTCTTTAACTGTCCCACTGCTGGGCACAGGCCTCTTCCCATATAGAGAAGGCACGAGCATTGATCACCACGCTTGCTCTCTGCGGGCGATTTCAGATTCCAATATGCATCTATGATTATTATGTTTTCTTTTTTTTTCGCTATCTTCATCAGTCATTGTTTTAGAATTATTAAATAAGTATTTAGAACGTCGAGAGATAAATTTAAATTATATTTTGTGTATTTGATTGATAAATAGGTAGGTATATAATATTAATTGTTTAATAGGTATTATACAATAAATCTTAAAGAGTGCTGATAAACCAGTTTCATTAAGTGAAACTGACTGTCACCTTTGACAGGCGTTGAACAACTCTCACAATGATCCTTCAACTTTAACTCTTTCCCCACAATTTACTATAAACTTAACAATTTAATGTATATTTACTAAAGTAATCTCATATTTTAACATTGAATATTGAATATAAACCAAAAGAAAGGTTGACAAATAACGCAAACAAAATCGTTCAACGCAGAAAGTCCCGAAAAAAACAGCAAATTACGCATATTTATACTAATATAAAAATTATTAGGAATATATTAGGAAGCACCAGCTTTAAAAAAAAAAAGAAAACTTCAAAATCGGTTCAGCCAATCAAAAGTTATGTGGTACAAAAAATACATTCGAATTGAGGACCTCCATTTTTGATGTCGGTTAAAAAAGCATAAACGTATTATACTTTTAAATCTAATAAGTGTGTTTTTAAAACCAACATTAAAATTTCTTTTTAATCATTACACGGCAACGATTTTGTTTGCGTTAAATTAGTTTTCTGACAGAAAATAAGAAAAGTATGAAATAATAGCTTTGGATATATATATAATAATAATATATAAGTTTATAATACACACAGAATAGAGTCTTAAAATAGTTTTCTGTATTAAAACAATTTGAATAATCAACAATTTTTTATTTTTTCTGCTAATGTATTTAATTTCTTTAGATTCCCTTGCTAGCTAAATTAAAACCACTTTTTGACATACGATTGATATGAAAGTTTGATAATTTAATATTGTAATAATATTAAGTGTAGTTTAATATTTTTTATTGTTGTCTTGTTGTTTGGATGACATTTTTAAGCCACATAACAATTATGTAGCAAGAAAATAATCTTAATATAATTTAATTAATCAAATTGTTTTAATACATATAGTTGAAGTATAATATAATATCATTTCATAATATATTATTGTCGAGTTCAGTCACAAGTAACATTTGAATACATTTAGTTTCATAAAGTGTGCACAGATGGCGTTACTGAGCGAACTGTCTGGATTGAAGTAGTGTTGTGCTACTATCGATAGATTAAGAAGAGTGATATTATTTTTAACATTTATAAAACACGTAGAATTACAAATATTTTGTATCTTACTCAATACATTGCTTATCCATACATTTCATAACATAACATACCATCACGCCTGTATCCCCGAAGGGGTAGGCAGAGGTGTACCAATGCACACCCACAGTTCGCCGATATGTTAAGGTCCCATGTAATACGGGGCGAGCCTATTGCCACTAACCGGGCACAAATCCAAACTCCGACCTGCTACTGAGAATTTCATAGAAAACCCCAATAACACCTTGTTCGACTTGGGAATCGCACCCAAGACCTCTAGCGTAGCAGTCGCGCTTAGCCCCACTAGGCCAACGAGGCAGTCCGAGTTTATATATAACGAACTCTATATTGCTTATTCATACATTTCATCACAAAAATAATTGGTATGTAACCTAAAACCTTCACCGTTCGCTCAAAAACAACCTCAAAACAGTAATATCAATAAAAATCGTAATTACATTTATCTATACAAACATCTATATTGCATGACCCCCTCTCAATTACAACCTCTTCACTTAAGACCCCACTTCTCTTATCTCTTCTCAGCGCATATCGCTTATAAACTTCACTTATAATTGTATCTATTTTTATCTCACTGAACGCATGACTCTAAAGTCACTTACGAGCTCTAATCACTAACGACTGCTTTCGATTTTGGGCTTATTTGGCGTAAGACCCCACTTCACTTACAGTCTTTTCGATTTTAGGCCCGTTTCGCGTAAGACCCCATTTCACTTATGGACCTATTTCTATTTTGGGTTTATTTCACACAGGACCCTACCTCCCTTTTCGGCCTTTTCGTGTTTGGGCAAACTTCACATAAGACCCCATCTCCTTTACGGCCCCATTTCGCGTAACACCCCACTTCAATACAGTCTATTCGACTTCAGGCATACATCGTGTAAGACCTCACCTTTTTTATAGGTCCATTTGATTTTGGGCCCACTTTACGTAAGCCTTACATAACTTACGGCCCACTTCGATTACGGTCCATTTCTATTTTGGGCCCGTTTTGCCCGTTTTGCACGTAAGAACCCAGTTCACTTACGGCCTCTTCGATTTTATACTCGTTTCGCGTAAGACCCCCTCTTCAATACAGTCTATTCGATTTCAGGCCCGTTTCACGTAAGCCCCCACTTCGCTTACGACCCCGCATCACTGACACGTGTACTATTCTATTTTGGGCCCACTTCACGTAAGCCCCCACTTCACTTAAGCCCCCACTTCGTTTACGACCCCGCGCTTACACGTGTACTACCTGTCGAAGTGCACGGCTACGTCGCGCAGAGTGCTCTTGATGGCGTCGTACGTCGCGAACGAGATCCCCACGGCGATGGGGCCCTTCACCCAGTTCATGCTGAGGCCCTTGAAGAAGCCCCGCCAGCCTTCTGATCTGTAATGCACATGTTAAGAAAATAAAATCAAGGAAAGTAAGAAGGTTAAAATTTGAATATCAAAAAAGAAATCAAATCTAAATCAAAAATTATTTATTTAACTTAGGCTACAAAGTAGCACTTATTAAACGTCAAAAATAATTACAACAAAGACAGCACCTTAGGGGTCGATTCATATCCGGCAGAAATGGCAGCGCGCTACATCGGCCGCGCAACGCCAGAACGAGCAAACACACAACAAAACATCGAACCTCCCACACCTGACGCACCAAGCGTCAGGTGTCAAAGGCCGAATGCTCCATAATGCGCCCGCCCGCCCCAGCGCCACGCGACCGAAAACTCGCGCCACCACCATCGCCAGATATGAACCGACCCCAAATCGTCCAATGATTTGGTGCTCAAAAAGGGGTTACCTTGAAAGTTTTGCAGGAATGTTTAAGTTCGGAACATTGTGTACAATCTACATAATGTATAAACCTTACATTATGTAGCGTTTGCATTACGCGTAACTGTTTTGAAATACTCGGTTACTTACTACGTTTCGTTCGCGAGAAACTTACACTTTAAGTGATCTATCGCTGCATATTTTCAGTTCGGTTGGACGATTTTTTTGCGCTGAAGCAAACTTTTGCTCAAACTCATTAATATTGGAACAAATGATTGCTTACAGCTAGAGAATATAGGTATGTGTCGCATGTCAATGACTTGAACCAACCTGTAGACAGCGACCAGCGTGCCCTTGATGCTGGCGTATGGGTAGGACCCGTCGGGTCTGCGGCGCGCGGTCTGCATGCGGCGGCGCACGATGTCCAGCGGGTACGACGCGGTCTGCGCGAGGGCCCCCGCCAGACCGCCGAACAACACGTTCACGATGGCGCCTTGAGGGACGCCGAAGTACTCTGTAGGTAAGCAACGGTAGGTGAGGACGAGAAATGGATGGGTGTCAGCGGGTACGACGCGGTCTGCGCGAGGGCCCCCGCCAGACCGCCGAACAACACGTTCACGATGGCGCCTTGAGGGACGCCGAAGTACTCTGTAGGTAAGCAACGGTAGGTGAGGACGAGAAATGGATGGGTGTCAGCGGGTACGACGCGGTCTGCGCGAGGGCCCCCGCCAGACCGCCGAACAACACGTTCACGATGGCGCCTTGAGGGACGCCGAAGTACTCTGTAGGTAAGCAACGGTAGGTGAGGACGAGAAATGGATGGGTGTCAGCGGGTACGACGCGGTCTGCGCGAGGGCCCCCGCCAGACCGCCGAACAACACGTTCACGATGGCGCCTTGAGGGACGCCGAAGTACTCTGTAGGTAAGCAACGGTAGGTGAGGACGAGAAATGGATGGGTGTCAGCGGGTACGACGCGGTCTGCGCGAGGGCCCCCGCCAGACCGCCGAACAACACGTTCACGATGGCGCCTTGAGGGACGCCGAAGTACTCTGTAGGTAAGCAACGGTAGGTGAGGACGAGAAATGGATGGGTCCAAGGTTAACCATCCTTTATTAAGGTACAGAAGTGGATGGGTCGGAAGTTGAGCAACCGTTGTTGAGGTCGAGAAATGGATGGATATTTTTAGGAATATAAGGTAAACCACGTTTACTGAAGTCGCGAATTGGATGGGACATAGATTAAGCAAATGCCGAGGTTGCGGTTTTGATCGGAGGTTAAGCAACTTCTACCAAGGTCGGGATTCGGATGGGTGCACTTACCTAGGTATTTGTGCTTGAGCGTGTCGTAGGTGTAGAAGGAGACGCCGGCGTAGGGGATGACGCCCATCACCGTCGCCGGGTACCCTCTGCAAAGACATACATGACACATTATAATAACACAACAGAACATACCATCACGCCTGTATCCCCGAAGGGATAGGCAGAGGTGTACCAATGTACTCCCACAGGCTGAAATTTTGTAAACTGACTATACCAGATGTATACCCCTTTTGGAGAGATATACCCTTTCGGGAACACTTTGTATAAGATGCAAGGATAGCTCTCATGACCAAATTTTGTCTGTATCGGTCTACTGCTGGCCCCAGGTCTCTCCCGCATGCTACACTACCAGGTCCTCCGCTAGCTACCATCAGCTCCAGTCCAGCGGGTACGCGGCGTACTCCCGAGCGTTGGTGACGTCAGCACCAGCTGGCAGCTCACCTGTACAGCGTCCGCAGCCCCTCGTCGGCCGCCACCTTACAGAACACGGCTCGCAGCGTGGCGTACTCCCGAGCGTTGGTGACGGCCATGCGGGCCCGGGCCAGGTCCAGCGGGTACGTGGCCGACTGTGACGTCACGCCCGCCAGGGACCCCGCCACCAGGTGCAGCAGTGGCGCCGCCCTGCCGGGAACAGACAGTCAGACAAATTTACAAATTCCTAGGATCACGGTCGTCGGAGCGCCACGTGAGTGGTCTCTTTAGATAATATCGTGGTATGTGATCGAAATTTTTTATGAGTATTAAGATCTTTTCGTAAGAATTATAAGAGTTTGTATATCAAAATTAGTATTGGAAGCAAGTTTAGTAGACTCACTTGGCAGTAGCCGGCGTGTCGACCCCCAGCGCCTTCTTCCACTGCTCGTGTGCGGTGAACTGTATGGCGGCGTAGGGCACGATGCGGGCCATGGTGGCGCTGTTCCCGCGCCACAACGCCGCCACGCCCTCAGAGCGAGCGCTCGCCAGCAGGAACGCCACTGCCGCGCGCCAAGAGTAGGGCGTCTGACTGGAGATACAGACATGCAAGGGTTATGCGACATAAGGAACTGTTCCCGCGCCACAACGCCGCCACAACGCCGCCACGCCCTCGGAGCTATAAAAAGGCTCAAAATTGAGTTTCGATCGTTGTGGACGTGATGCAGCGAAGCGATCGTGCCATCCAGGTGACAACTTATTGGTCAGCGAAAGTTTAAGTTTTAGTTTTGAATGACACGAAAAGAGGTTTTCCTACAGCTGGGTAAGGGGACAATACATATTGTATAAGTGTTTTTTTTTTAAAAAGATCTTGCCTGTTTTTCTAAGCATAGGCTTTGACTGCTTACCATACTTTAGAGTATACTCACGAGATCTGAAAGTTAATCTTGGTCCTGTCGAGCGGCGCGATGGCGGTCTTGGCGAGCGCTCCGGCGGCGGCGCCCGCGACCAGTGACGTCACCACCATGACGCCGCGCCCGAGACGCGAGTGGTCCGCAGCCACCGCGGCCGCGGGCGACGGCAAGCGGTGAGGCGACTCTGAGAAAAATATATCATAAGTAGAAAGCCAGCATGGTTAACTTAGATATGGGCGGTTTCGATTTGATTTTCTTTTCTTTCTTTATGTACTTTAAATGGTTGCCTTCATTAACTAATTAACAAAAAAAAACAATAAGCCGTTTTCCCTACAGATAGCAATAACACCCCATCGGCAGTAGGGTAAATATATTATCATAGGACATTTTTGAAACCCTGACGACTTAAAACCTTCCCTTTTTATAATAAATAATTATACTAATTTAATTAAAATTGGTCTCAGAAAGTAATTTAGTGATATTATAAGCTGGAAGCTCTACTGTATCAGGAAAACCTATACAGTGAGACAATTAGGTGATATATCAAGGTAATATTTCAGCTTACATAATGATGACATTCCTAGTAAATACTACAGTCTTGCACGTGACTGTATGTATTAATAGTTTGTAATGTAACGACGAGAGATGAATGCGAAGACAAACAGTAGCTGATAGCGGTATCTGATGGTATTGTTGTTTGAACTTATCTTGAGGTGTAGAGGTGGGGTAAGGAGAGATATTTATCCGAAAATAATAAAAACACATAAATGTAAAAAAAAAAAAAAAACACTTCTTGAAATGTATGCAGGACCACCGCCCAGATGCAAAAATAAATCATAGAGATGCCTGAGACTTTATGAAGTCATAAAAAAAATAGTATATTTTATCTGAAAAAAGTTCCTAAATTTTCTTTTGAAACTACATTATATTAGTTAGTACAGACATGATTAATAACTATTTAAAGTATCTTTCCTTTGTACCTGCACTGCTTCATAATCGCTTTCTAGGAATCCGTCTCATATCGAGTAGGTATTAACTTTATTATTTACTAGATTTTTTTGTATATCCTTATCATGTATTTCCCCTTTAAATATGTAACCATGTAACTTGAGTGGTGTACAATAAAGAATATTGGGCTGCTACCCCATAAGCACGCTAGCTCCCGCACAATAGCTCAGGGAGTAGGAATGGAAAATCAGCGTTGCGACGTTGTCGGAGCAACTTTAGCTGAGCCATTTCCTTTTGCTACTGATTGTTCACATTTTATGTAAAATATTTCTTGTTTGTTTGTTTAATTGTTTATTTAATATTCTATTTATCAATATAAGACTACGCGGGACATTTAAATAATATCTGCAATTTTAGAAACCGTTTCGGATATTCGTATCTATCAGATACTGTATCCGCTCTGCCCATCCCTACTGAGTTATCATTGAACATGACAGTAATTCAAGAAATATCTGCTATCTGTGTATTTAATCAGCTGTTTACACTACATTATAATATAATGAAGATTGAGGCTACCAGATGATACAAGAATTTTATATAAGGAACTTCAAACCAATTATTTTGTCAAAAAACATATTGTAGAAAAGACATGTTTTTGTTATATAAATGTAGATTTATATCGGTTAGAATATGACAATACCAAATAAATCATTTAACGAAAGTATAACATCATATTTCATCAACATATATTTTTTCTTAACAAATATTCTCTTCTAAAAATTTGTTGTAGAGGTCAGATAGACAGTCGCTCCATGTAACATACGGTATTCAGCTGTATCCGGTAAGACTGGAAGCTGACCCCAACAAAGTTGGGAAAAGGCTTGGGAGATGTAATATTGTCTTCTAAAAGCCTTGACAATCAGTAAAGGAGTAAGTGTGGTGATAAATGTTTACAGGGTGTTACCGAAAGGGTATATCTATACAAAAGGGGTGAAGGGACTCCTGGTATAAAGTTTTATAAAGTTTCAGCTAAAAGAAAATTATAAATCAATTGACATTCAATTTTTCGAACATTGAAGCAATATTTTATAATTAACATAGCAAATGACGTAAAAAGTTATTGACCCTCGCAGTGCGCTGACACATGACAAAAAAAATATGATAAAGGTTATTAAATTAAATTATTTCGAGCTGATATTTTGTAAACTGACTTTATACCAGTCATACTCTTCACCCCTTCCGAATAGATATACCCTTTCCGTAACACCCTGCATTGTTTCGCCCAGCAGTGGGAGCGTGGGAGCTCACCATGGCTCGCCGGGCGCTCCCCGTGCAGCAGCGGCACGCGCGCCTCGCCCACCGCCATCTTGTGGCGACGCTTTACATCACTCGGTACTCTGAAAACAAACGAAATATAATAATTATAATAATCCGGGACATCTCACACACGGTTATCTGATCCCAAGCTAAGCAGAGCTTGTGGTATGGTAACCAGGCAACTGATAACACATACTTATATTATAGATAAATTACACCCAGACACAGAACAAATGATCGTGCTCAACTGCCCATCACACAAACATGTGTCCTGAGTGGGAATCGAACCCACGACCTCCGGTATAGCAGTCAGGATCACTAACAGCTAGACCAACATACCAGTCTAAATAAAAAAATAAGCACAACATCACATACATTGCTCTGAACCCAAAGTAAGTAGCTAAAGTACTTGTGTTATGGAATTCAGACACAACGAAGGTACCTACTTTTAAAAGGGGTCTCTCTGGATCTCTTAAAAACTTTTTAATCTCCGCAGCAAAAAGAGTTTTGTCATAAGTTTGACATATCTATGGACTATGTGTCTGTCTGTGGCCACGTAGCCCGTAAACGAATGGAACCTATAAAATGCGAATTTATTGGTTTGAAAGCAGACGAGATCTAGAACGGAAAAATATATACATATAACATTTTGACTATACATTTTATAAACACTGCTAATCTACCTATTCTAAAGATCTGTTAGCTATAGCTATCCACTGCAGATTGGTCGAGTTACGGCATTTAGGTCAAATTGATTCTCATCATTCAATTGTACCTTCGATAACAAGGTACGACTCTTGTAACACATAGGAATCTATTATAATATACCTAGCTACTTCGTTTTTCTACTTTGAACTAGATTTTGGCTCCGGCTTTGCCTGCATTGGTATCGGTTATCACGGTAGGCGAAGTATAAAACAATAAAATAACTTTATTATTATGTTTAGCAATATTAACAAAAAAAAATTGCAATTACATATTTTTAAGGTTCCCGGAAAATACTTAGACAAACAAACATACCAACGCACCCCAAGTTAAGACTCAATACATTGTTTTTTGAAACAGAATAGTTTTATCCCAATAATACTAAATGCATGGGGTCAAAATAATAACCCTATTTTATTACCTAAGTCGGTAAAAAAAAAACTAAATAAAAAAAGTTGACTTATACTTGTAATATTTTTATCTTTGAGAGTGTAACAATGTAAATCTGTCAAACTACAGAAGGTCATCGCCCACGTAAACACAAAAATAAACCATTTATTTCCTAGTTACTAGCTTTTGCCCGCGGCTCCGCTCGTGTAGAAGCCGTTTATCGCAGTCTGCTTATGTTGTTCTTGAGATTCTGTTTTCCTATTCCTATACTAAGTTTAATTAAAATCGGTTGAGCGGTTTAGTCGTGAAACCGTAAAATACAGAAAGACAATGTTATTTTCGCAAAGGCGTAAATGCGGTAGCAAGGTGTAACACAGTATCCTATCAGAATTGTATTGATTTAGTCGCCCAGTCGGGACTATGCACCTTGCTTTCGAAATAATATATATCCCAAGCCAAGCAGCGCTTGTGTTATGGTAACCAGACAACTGATAAACATACTTATATATTTCTAAATACATACATATTATAGATAGATTACACCCAGACATAACAAATGATCATGCTCATCACACAAACATGTTAACAGTCAGGGTCACTAACCACTAGACCAACAGGCCAGTCAAAATATGACAGTGTGTACACACGGCTCTTGTGCTTGTGTTCACAAAATAAGTGTTTCTGTATGTGCGTAGTTCAACCTGTACTATCGGTCATATTGGGCTTAGTCTACAAGGAGGTTATAACACAATGTCATGACTATTAATAATATCCCAACATCTGTAGGTCACTGCTGAGACGGACATTGACCGTGGGTATATACACTACGTTATAATGTTTATCGCGAAGTTATTATTATTTGGTTTTGACCTTAGATTTAATATGACACGCAAGTGATTTTGTCTGGGATTTTTTCTAAACGTATCTTAAAAAAGGAGTAGGTTCAAATCTTTGTACACATGTGTGTATTACTGAAATTGGAAAATATACTTCCATTTATTTTATGAAATAGGTCTTCTGGATTTATAATTTTTTCCCGATATCTTTACGATGATTATTACAAAGTAAGTTTCTTCTTTATCTTACCGTGTAAGTTTTCCTTTTTTGGCAATGATATTCTAATAAACAGATATGTTATAAGCGTGCAATCGTGAAGACTCGAAAAGGTCCTAATTGGGACGTATTGCCTTTCAACAACAACACTATTTGTCTCTTTTTTTCTTATGGGTTTTATCGCTTTTGTATAATTTTGACTTATAGTGACATGTATGTCAGCTGCCGCTGCTGCGCGGAACACTTTTTTCGATTGTTTTGTATGTGTATAACATATCTGTTTATTAGAATATCATTGTTTTTTGGTATTTCAGATATAAACGTAAAACTTTATCATGCGTCTTATTGAGTTTTCAAAATAGTTGACAGTAAAAGCAACGTCAGTGGAACAAACTAGTTCTTCACAATGAATTAATTAGAATTGACCTTTGAGTGACAACGCTATCACACATTATATTAGTACCTAATCTATATAACCGGCTATACAAGGTAATTATAATTTATGATTAAGTTTACGTCGACTACGTCACATTAACGTAGCACGTAGAAACACGCCCATATGTAAGTCAGACACTTATAGAAGAATGTGTTTGTCTCTATGTTTGTCCACCACTAACGCATAAGTAAATACAACTTATCTAACCTTGTTGTTTACGAGAGATAGGAATTTGACATTACTTACGTCAAAATTCTATCTATAGTTTATTTATTTAATCATTTATGTACACATAACACATTAACAAAGAATATTTCGTATTTAAAAATTATGTACAAAGGTGCTGCTTATTTCTTCAAGAAACTTCTGCCAGCAGACCCGCGATAGGAGTAGTTAGGAGAACCAGAAATATATAAACAGTGCAAAAAACAAAACATAATTAGCACTTTGTAAAAACAAAAGATAAATCCCTGTGCTTATAAAAGACGTTGGTGCCATCTGTCACACGTTGATCTTTAGTTTTCGGACGACAAATCTCACCGTCGGACACTGTATCCCTTAGTAAATGTGTTGTGTGTCAGACAGACAGTCGCTCTATAACATACTGGTGTTCAGCTGGCGGGGAGACTGGCAGCCGAACATAGCACTCCTATACTCTGACAACCAGTCTCACCGTCGCACACTGTATCCCTTAGTAAATGTGTTGTGTGTCAGACAGACAGTCGCTCTATAACATACTGGTGTTCAGCTGGCGGGGAGACTGGCAGCCGAACATAGCACTCCTATACTCTGACAGCCAGTCTCACCGTCGCACACGGTATCCCTTAGTAAATGTGTTGTGTGTCAGACAGACAGTCGCTCTATAACATACTGGTGTTCAGCTGGCGGGGAGACTGGCAGCCGAACATAGCACTCCTATACTCTGACAACCAGTCTCACCGTCGCACACTGTATCCCTTACTTAGTAAATGTGTTGTGTGTCAAACAGACAGTCGCTCTATAACATACTGGTGTTCAGCAGGTGGTGACAGTGGGAGCCGAACACAACATAACTCAATAAAATCTATCATTTTTATTGAACTTAATCACACCTGTCAATTTATTATTTAATGGTCTTTAACCCGACCTTCAATAGCAGATACTATGGAACAATAAATCCCCAGAATTACACTTAGACTGGTGTATAAATTAAAAGCGTATTATCAACTTCGCTATCACTTCGCTCGTAAACGGAACTATAAAAATACTTAACTAGTCGTAAATGATGGAGATTGTTTATTAATGTAGCAGATAGCATAGCTTTCAATTATAAACAAAACTCTGCTAAAGATAAGAGAAAAATGTATTAAACAATATATCCAGCAATTGATCCATTTGTGGGTTAACTTAGGGATAGGATTTTGACATAAGCGATGTGGGTATACCACATAAAATCCTATCCTAATAATGTCAGATGCCTCTGATCTCTGGTAAAAACAAGCCAAGACAAGGGATGGTTTGTGAATTTCAGTGGTTATGTCAAATTAGGTATGTAGTTTGTACATGTCATTAAATGTCTGTGAATTTTTACTACTTATTCTATTTATGACCGATGACCGATGACCTGAAGAAGGCAGCTGGCAGCGACTGGATGCAAAGGGCGGGAGATCGTGAGCTGTGGCGTTCCTTGGGGGAGGCCTATGTCCAGCAATGGACTGCCACAGGCTGATATGATGATGATGATGATTCTATTTATTGTTCATTCTCGCATGTTATTATTACAGAAAAGAAAAGAACTTCTATTAGGCAAATATTTAACGTGATAACATGATATAATTTTAAGATGTAATTGTAGCGACAGATGGACGCCTAAATCTTAATCTTCATCATTGTTCTTCATCACATCTTAATCATTCTTCTTAGCTACATCGTAAGAATAGAGTTTAAGTTTCAAATTACGTATGTAATACTTAATAGCACGAGTTACATCACAATAATCTTGTAATATAATTACGTATTGTAATCACGCGATATCAGATGCTTGGCAACCGATGAGATCGCCGCAATTGGCTAATACCAGGTATTTGGATTGAGTGGTGTTAATGGCGCCAATTCAATATGGCGGCGATTTCAATTTTAAGCTATTTATTGTAAATTTTTTTTTAGTTTGTGCCTCGGATAGCACGTTAAGCCGTAGGTCCCGATAGTCATACGTTGAACTTTGACAGTCGTTAAGTCAATTCTGACAAGCAGTCTTACTATTGGATACCAGATGACTTAGTAAAATGGGTTGTGGAGGTCAGATAGACAGTCGCTCCATGTAAAATACGGTATACAGCAGAATCCGGTAAGACTGGTAGCCGACCCCGACATAGTTGGGAAAAGGCTTGGGAATGATGATGATTGAGATGATTATTTTTTAGTACTAATGTAGCCCTGGTTTGAAGTTATTTGGCACTAAACTCTATATAGCTAGATACTTTGTACAAAATGATCAATTACGGTAAATAATGTTTACTACAGTCAGATATACATTTAAACGGTCAAGATATTTTAAATGGTATCTAACACGTCTCTCCTTGGCGTGTGTAGAGCACTTAAAATTGATCTTCAACTGCAGTATTTTACAAATAAAACTAATCTCAGCCTATGTTACTCAGTAATGTGTTGCGTGTCAGACAGACAGTCGCTCTATAACATACTGGTGTTCAGCTGGCGGGGAGACTGGCAGCCGAACATAGCACTCCTACACTCTGACAACCAGTCTCACCGTCGCACACTGTATCCCTTAGTAAATGTGTTGTGTGTCAGACAGACAGTCGCTCTATAACATACTGGTGTTCAGCTGGCGGGGAGACTGGCAGCCGAACACAACATAGTGAAACTTACTTTAGTTTTTAAAACCTTGTACATATTATACAAATTACACATATATTATGATAATGTTTTGCCTAGTTCGGCAAACGTTTCTCGTATAGATAAGACAGTCAGTGACGTCTCGGAATAACTAAGAAAAAAAAAACAACAATGAAAAAATCTGATCAAAACTACTCTTTTAATCTGCGACCTTTTGAAGACAAGATATGAATCCTGCCATTGAACTACTTTCCGGCCACGAATAGATATTATATATGAACATATTTATAATTACATAATCATTAGATGATTACCTAATGTTACAACATGAGTTGTCTATCTGTGCGGCCGTGAACGTGACCAAATACGCTAGCACAGATAATTAATGAATAAATGTTTATTTCCGTATAAGGTTTACAAATAATTATATAATTTATTAATTACGGAAGGAACAAATTAATACCCCTATCCGTGGTAGGCATAGATATGCCTACCACGGATAGGGGTATTAATTTACAATACAATATTATAACTAGGGAGATCCCTAGTTATAATATTGTATTATATTTTTTTATTATCTGTATACCTTGGCCAATCTCTATTTCCTCTTTCCTAGTAGGGATTGACTTTTGACATAATTTATATGGCTATTATGTCAAAAATCTATCTTTAGATTAAAAAGCAATCTATGGACAAATAAAAATGTTTGTCATTTATGAGCTAGCTACGTACTTTTCAAATTCAGTGTAAATATGTTTGAAGAAAAAAAAATGTCTGTACGTCTTTCTGTCTTCCTTTTAAATCTACCGCAATAAAGTTTAATATATTTGTATTCGGGTAAAACATGAACCAGATAATAAGAGGAAAACATAATTATGCAACAATTATTATTAATTGCTTACAGTGATGTTTTCGTTACGTAAGACCAACAAGGTTGCATTAACGTAAATATTGATGACGTTGAACTCATTTAAATAGAAATGCGACATAAATAGCATTTAATATGCAAATGTATCAACACGTTTCATGTCAATGGACTATTCACAATGATATTTTAATAAACAGATATGTTATACACATACAAAACAATCGAAAAAAGTGTTCCGCGCAGCAGCGGCAGAGCAAAAGAGATAGCGCGATAAAACCCATAAGAAAAAAAGAGACAAATAGTGTTGTTGTTAATGGCAATACGTCCCAATTAGGACGTTTTCGAGTCTTCACGATTGCACGCTTATAACATATCTGTTTATTAGAATATCATTGACTATTCATAAATACTAGGTTATTCGCGCGACTTTAGTTTGAAATCCATTGTTCGTAAAAATGTTTAATGTGAACAGGTGGTAGTGCCAAAATCAATAGCTTACAGTCTTGTGCCTATAGCAATGTTATGCGTTTGTAAAATGAATTGTCATAACTTTTGACATTAAAAAAAGTATAATATTTTTATAAGCACTTATGGTCTGGCCACTGAGAGAAAGTATTCCTGACAGGTGGTGGTCAACAGGAGAGATAACTTTTATGTGGCAAAGAATTTACTAAACCTCAATAAAAGATTTATTATTTAAGTTGTCTTGAACAACTTGGTGATTAGTAAATTAAGTCATTGACTTTCTTATTTTATCCTTAAAATCCCTATTACTTTGAGGCAGGAAGAAAATTTGGGAAAAAACAAGTTCATTATTTAATAATTACCTAAATCCTAATTTTTCAAACTTCTAGAAAACTATATCAAAAATAAATATAATCTCATTAAAATCTGTATGACAAGGACATGGGCGTAAAAAATTGCATCTAACTTATGTTAGATTTCAGGAAAGTTAAATGTAGTGTAACTCTTTAAAAAAACTGAATTTAGTTCCCAAGTGAAGGCCACTATGTGTTCTTATTATTATGTATACCTTTTTTTAATATGATATTTTGTCTATGGCATACTTTTTTTTACTTGCAATTGCATGGATGACATAATTTTATTATTCTGCTTATATACTTCCTATAAACATGAGCCATTACAATATTCATTAGATTTCTTTGTTTCACAAATATTCACAATCAATGCAGGGTCAAGTGCAATGTTAAATAAAACAATCAATTTCAATGTGTCATTGACATTTTACTTTGTATACAAAGCCTGTGATTCATTGTTGAAAAGCTAAAAAAAAAATTGTTTCTTTTTTTAAAGCAGACTAGAGATTTAAGACCATGCATTATACTGTCATAATATTACCTTTATTAACTGAAGTGAGTAAGTAATTAAGTGTAATTGAACAAAATTAAATGTGTAATTTTAACAATTAAATGCTGAAGTAAACTCAATAATATAAATTCATGATTTAAAATTTGAATTTTAATATAAATACAAAGATGTCTTGGTATAGTTTAGATTTAGTCAACAACTTAACTAAATAATAATTAATTAGGGATTTATTATAACCTGTATAATCAGATCGTAATATAGTGTCATTCACTATGATCTAGTAATTGTTAAGAAGAAACACCCAGTTATTTAAAAAATGAGCATAGATCACACATCTTTTTTAAATAACTATGTTTTGAGAATATTTCCTCATAATATTCTTTTGTGTGAAGGAACATTTACATAAAACATATGTCTACAAAGGCTGAACATACATAATTAATACTATTAATAGGTCTCTAAAAGGTTTTAAGTAAAACAGGTGCAAATCAATTTGAATTATTTAACCTATATTTAAATAATCTAATCAAACTTCACTCTAGGTGACCATGACTCAGCTAAATTGTAAGACAAGTCACTTATCACATATGTTCTAATAATATTAATATCACCATGAATGATAACCCGAAAATAGTAATCACGAAAAAAACTTGTTATTACGCCATTGAATAAAAAAAATACCGCCATCGGTTTTTTTTTCATTGTTTACAAACTTGACATTCGCAAAGGCAACGATATCAGTTACGTTCAGCCAGAAAAAAAATACTGTTTTGGATATCTCTTTGCTCAGTTCAAAGTCTACGTTTCAACCTTGGAGTGATTATTTTAGGGCCAACGAGCGATAAACGTAACATATATAACCTATAAATAGATGAACAGGGAAGTGTTCTACAGTTCGACACACATCAACTTACCGAAAATACTCATATGAGCGCAGAAACCAACTGGATTCGCGAGAGACGTAACTTTTTCAAAATAATAACACAGACGAACACTTATTTAAGTATAAGAGCAAAGTGTAGGGTTTTATTTGGAGGATTAGAACACTTGTGTAAAGAAGTTGTTTATTCAATATTTTAAATAATTTCTTTTTGAATGAAAATAATGATAACACTTCACGTAACTACACCACGACACACAACCACACGCAGCACAGGCCGTCAGCTGTCATCAAGGCTAATGACGTTTGACAGCTGGTTATAGTAAGGTCTGCTTATGTTTGCATGTCCTACTAATTTGGTAGAAAACATCTGTCATGTTCTTGCTTTGAGATAATAGCAACTTCTCTGCAGTTAACACTGCTGTGCTCGAAAAATAATAATATTATAATAAAAGTAGAAGCCAATAAATGTGGACAACGTCACACACATTGCTCTAAATCCAAAGTAAGTAGCTAAAGCACTTGTGTTATGGAATAACAACGCAGGTACAACAAATACCCAGACCCGCGGTAGTTTAAAAAATCTGATTTCTACATTGACCCGTCCGGGGATCGAACCCGAGACCTCAAAGTTAGCGAGACCTAGAAACCGGTGCGTACGCCACTCGACCACGTAGGTCGTCGAGAATGGTAATAATATGTTATGTATGTAAAATAACAATACATTACTGTACTCTTGTGAAATGGGACTCCCATTTTCCTGGTTTTCTTAGATGATAGTTGCAGTTTACTTGTTCTAAGATAACATATTTTAAAGGTAAATAGCAGGAATAAAACAATAACTTTGTTAAAAAAGTGTTTAATCACAATATAATATGCAATCTTCAATATATAATTTACACTCAAAACAATTCATACATAACTAGCGAAACTACCTGTCTACCACAAAGGTAACTGGCAACACTCCCATACAAACGTCACTCAGAAATAAACTTTGTATCATGTACATAAAGTTCATAATTATTAAGCACCATTCTCACATTCATAGCTAGAATTTTTCACCAAAAGGCGGGATTCTACAAAATTAAAAAGGAATGGACATCATATTATTTTTGACAGCAAGCATAAAAATATTATAAAAGTAACAAAATATCATCCGTTCTAGTTTTAGAGTTACCAAACATTTGAACACGACATTTCATATTCGGCAAAAAAGCTACCAAAATGGTACTGATCTTCTTCATATGGCAACACTGGACTCTATCTGTCATAATTTAGTGTAACCTGTCAAAAGTGCGTTTAGTTTAACCTATGTTTATTAGTGGTATAGTGCGTGTTGTTAGTCGCTGAGATCGAGGTCTGAGTCAGAGTCGGGTCGGCCACGGATGGTCTTCTTGCTCTGCAGCTGGAGCACGCGTTGCTTGCGAGCCTCCGCCGGCGGGACCAGGAGGTCGCCGTTGTATTCTATCACCTCAGATCTGTGGGAGACATACTAATTAAACATCTCCCGAGCCTTTTCCCAACTATGTTGGGGTCGGCTACCAGTCTTACCGGATTCAGCTGAATACCGTATTTTACATGGAACGACTGCCATAATTAGATATTCACAAATAAATGAAGAAGCATGTTATGATGAAAGTCATATATCTAAACCTTTGACGGGCCTGTTGGTCTAGTGGTTAGTGACCCTGACTGCTATACCGGAGGTCGTGGTTTCGATTCCCACTCAGGACAAATGTTTGTGTGATAGCACGATCATTTGTTCTGGTCTGGGTGTAATTTATCTATAATATGTAGGTATTTAGAAATATATATGTATGTTTATCAGTTGTCTGGTTACCATAACACAAGCTCTCTTAGAGCTTAGCTTGGGATCAGATTACCGTGTGTGAATTGTCCAGGAATATTATTATTATAAACCAGTTGACTGGAGTGTTGGTCTAGTGGTCACCAACCACTAGACTAGTAGTTAGTGACCTTGACTGCTATAACGGAGGTCGTTGTCATTCCCACCCAGGATACATGTTTGTGATTAGAGGGCTGGTTTGTTCCTTGCACAGAGAATCGGCATAGCCATTCAACGTGGCAATGCTGCCAGCCTTCTGGGCACGTTCCCCGCCTTGACAATTATTTATACGCATGTTAGTATATTTATTTATACAAGATTTAATTTTAGTATAGTTGTGTTTGTTCTTGTATTGGATTTAAGTATTGAATTTAAAAATTACTTAATTCAATATAATAATAATAACAATAATCCAGCGTATAAACGTCCCACTGCTGGGCACAGAGCTCTTCCCATACAGAGAAGGCACGAGCATTGATCACCACGCTTGCTCTCTGCGTATAAATCAATATATTAATAAATAATAAGTACCTGGCTATCCTCCACTCGAGCATCTCGGTAGAGAAGTCGTCTCTGTTGCCGAGGTCAGTGAACCCGACGATGAAGTCCTTGGTCTTGTTCTCGTGGACCAGTCCGATGGTCGGGATGACGCGGATCTTCAGGCGAGCTGCGAGAGACAGATGTTGTTAGTGGTATAGTATGTACATCTGACGATGTCCGTTGTCGAGTGGCGTACACACCGGTGAGCGAGGAACATTGAAAATCACTTTTCAACATTTTCCAACATTTTCTCTGGTCTGGGGCGCGATTGATCTATCATAAAGTCTGTCGGTGGCAGGTTAAAGAAACGGGGATTAGCGCGTACATGCATAAAATACCAAGCAGACTGAGAGTCTGCTTGCGACCACGGCCGGTGTAACCCGGTCGAAACGTCAAGCCCTTGTGTTATGGAATTCAGAAACAACGAAGGTACCACAAACACCTAGACCCGAGACAATGTAGAAAAGTTGGTTTCTACATTGACCCGTCCGGGGATCGAAACCGGGACCTCAGAGCTAGCGACACCTAGAAAACCGGTGGTACACCACTCGACCACGGCGGTCATCAAATATATCAGGAAGGGAATGTCTGGAGTCAGAAGCGGGAGATCTTTGCCCAGAAGTGGGATACTTAATAGATAGGTATATTGTACTCACTGGTAAGGAAGGGCGCTCGCTCCACGTCGAGCTTAACGAAGCGCGTCTCGACGTGTTTCCTGGCCAGCAGCTTGAGGTGCATGTCCACGATCTTGCAGCGCGGCGTGTCGCTCTTGTAGAAGTGGCAGACCACGTTGTCGCTCTTGTTGCACACCGTGAAGAACTCCTTCTCGCCGTCGATCTCCGTGTACTCGCCGTGGCCCTGCAGGCAAACCACAAAACATTTACTGCCAGACTGCAGTGCGACCACTCGGATTTGTCTTTTGAAAAGGAAATGCTCAAAAACTAGCCAACCTAGATTGACTCACTGCGGTAGACATTCTCATCCATCGCATGTTTATAGTAATATAATTCACGGGAATAAGCAAGTACATGCATGAATACCTTTTTTCGGCTTAATGTTTCAACCGGGTTACATCGGCCGTGGTTGCAACCAGCCCGTATTTATGCTTATTATTAGCTACTCACATTGGCCAACCACTCCTGCTTGGACTTGGCCCGCTTCTTCATCTCGGCGATCCTCTGCTGTCTGATGGCCTCCAGGTCATTCGTGTCCATCGTCTCCAATCTATAAGTAACAAGAATATACTGTATACCTTGAGATATAATACGGTATAGTTACAACTATAATAAAATAATATAATCATTATAGTTGTTATAATATTTTATTATAATAGATAGGTCAGAATTATTGAGACCTGTTCAGTGATCAATGCTTGTGCCTTCTCTATATGGGAAAAGGCCTGTGCCCAGCAGTGGGACGTTTATAGGCTGGATTATTAAAATTATTATTATAAATAAGCTTAAATAAATCAAAATGGAAATCCTTTGATATACTATTTATGAAACTTGACAATTTCTTTATAATTGAAATGTCAAGCAAAAATATATTAGAATAATTATAGGTTTTTAAAACTGTTAGGTATTATTTGTAAATGTAATTAGTACTTTGTTTATGTTGCTGTGCCCTTACCGGGTTTCAGCAACACAAATGAATGCAGTAAATGATTTGATTAAGTACTAATAACAACATGGACATAGGACGGAATGACGCACCTCTCCAGCTCGCTGTCCAGCTGCTTCTCCATGTTGGTGGCCACCTGCTGCAGGAGCTGATCCATGGCTGCGGCTGTTACTGGAAATATATAATGCACTTGATTTTAGAGACACTAACCTGACATTCATGTGTAGAGTACAGTTTCATATGAAGTACTGTTTAAATTTTTGACATTTTCTATTGAAATCTTAGATGTTTTCTGCATATTTTATGCTAGATTACGTTTATAAAGACCACTGACAAAGACAACAAAGAATTTGAGCACTTGATCTTGTGAAAACTTATTAGTTCAACATTCGGTTGGAGTGTAGCAAAGTGTGTGCAAGGTTTTTGGGACTTGAACATTTTTCAGCAACAATTAACTCCAACCCAACATCCTAGTGTTTAATTAATTAATTTATTTTTAATTTAAGTAAAGCTAAAATCAATGTGATGTTGTTTAATACACTATTATTGTATACTTTCTTTCAAACTTTAGAAGTCCAAGAATAAAGGATTTGTCCTTCTATAAGAAATATTATGCGGAGGCGTAATATGGCCTATTACCACACACACAATTACTATGACAACACAATATAATAGGCTGATACGCAATACATATTACTAGAAAAACTGACGTTAGAGTGCTTTTGTTTTATATTACTGTATATTTTTAGCCAGTTTTATTTATTTATACAAAAATAACAAGATTGATTCATCGAAGTAGATCGATGACCTCACGATTCCACATGGTTTTTTATTTATCAATAACACACAAACTTACCGTTTTCTTTCAACAAAATATATTGTAATGTGTGGTAAAACAGTGAAACTCACTGATAAAACACTTTTTGTTTGTATTTACTGTTAGTTTGTTATTCTATTGTGTATCTTCTGCGCTCAACAAATACACCGCTATTTTACAATAAAATGACAGCTGTGACAGATATACAGTGTTGTCAAAAGTTGAAATATTTAGTGAAAGTACAGTGCTGCCATACTTCATGAAAAAAAAAAACACTGGCATGAATGTTAAATCACAGTACTTCTTTGTTTTACTTTCCACTAATATTTTAATAGTAAAAGTAAGCGGTTTTGTTAGGATATTTCATTATTTATTTATATAATGACCCATAAAGTCTTTGTTGATATGTAAAGCAGTGTTATTCATACCAGAAGAGGACCTTACCTTGCTTTCATTTATTACATATATTTAACACCTTCACATCGAACTCTAAACCAAAATAAAAAAATCTTAACCGATATCGTTTTTTTTTATATTTAATCGTAGCATATCGAGAAGATACACACTAAATCTGATTGCCGAAAAGTTAGATATTTTTATTTGTTCCAGAAGCGAATTTGTTAAAGTTACTTTAAATATAATAAGAATGAGTAGTGAGTTATTAGTCATACATAAATTTGTTCCTAATAGTATTAAGTGATTTGGAAAATTTAAATTATTAGTAGTTAAGTTTATATAGTATACTTTAATGTTTTTATATAGTATACTTTAATGTAAATAAATGTCTACTCTGTCGTATTGGGATTAGATTCCTGTAAAGGTAGTGGTAAGTGTTTTTAAATAAATAAATAAAATAAGTAAAAGATGGTAGAGT
This sequence comes from Autographa gamma, assembly GCA_905146925.1. Taxonomy (NCBI): domain Eukaryota; kingdom Metazoa; phylum Arthropoda; class Insecta; order Lepidoptera; family Noctuidae; genus Autographa; species Autographa gamma. The sequence continues at coordinate 5,461,793 of LR989879.1, forward strand.
GATGGTAGAGATAACAAGTCCTACCGAAAGGACTGGCCCATCCTAGCTCAAGGCAAAAGTGCGTGGAAGAGGGAGGCCTTTGCCCTGCAGTGAAACAACGCTGGTTTAGATAGATATGTGTAGAGCTGAAAACCATATAGAGCCGAGTAAAATAATTCGGTTCAGCTACAAACAGGTAAACAATGAAACAAATAAGAAAAACAATCAAAGTTTTTAACAAGATTTTAATTACAATATCATTAACATCAGTCGTTTAACTTACAACTTTTATCTAACTACCTTACAGACTAATATTTAAATTTAAGGTCGCTCGCACACTTTTTCTCTGTCTGACAATTTTCGCAATATCCGGCACGATTTGGTTTAGGACTCCGATAAGATATAGGGGGCAATTAAACGTGTGAAATTATCAGATCCGATATCAGAACAGTTAATGCAAGTCAGGTACATTTTTCATACATTTCTTTGCCCTCAATAACTCGTCGGATGTCGATACCGATATCGTGCCGGATAAAGTGGAAACAGTCTTCTGGCTGGTGTAAAACCCGTTACAGAATGAAATGAAGTTACAAGGAAGATCACATGGATTAGTTTGTAGAAAGAAGCTATAACAGCTTCTTTTATGATGTATTCTATGTATTCCTACAGTTGTGATCCGATGTACACATTATGGTTTATCGAAGCTGGGCTTCAGCTATTTTAAAATGAAAGTCAGTGGTTGGTCAGTCTACCCGTCATTGTGCAAAATTTTCTTAATCAGACAAGCCTAAAATACAATCTCATTAAACTCTCGAAGAGAATGATCGTAATGACCAATTAATGTTCGTAATGACAGTTAGCAGAATGCCAATTATCGTAAAAATGGCCAAATGAAGCAGGTCATTCAATCACTCTTAAATAGCTGAATCAAGGTTCTGTTTCAATGTGTCGCAGGCTCGTCGCAAGACATTAAAATCTTTGCGTTGTTTCGACGCAGCGATATAGCAACGCGTTATGTATAGCTTTCGTTAGCGTACCCTACGCTCTGTCTCACTTATTCACACACCCACATTTATAACTAGTTTCATACATTATAATACAACAGTTTTACATCTACAATGGCATTGGCAGTATTATTGAACCTGTCCGGCAGGTCTATGAAGGCGGAACTATGAAATGTTAGTTAAAATCTGCAACTATACCAGTATAAAATATTATTGCTATGATCCAGCCGCTGCGAGAATGCTTTCCTGACAGATGTCAATTGGTCTTGATTTGTAGGAACAATAAAAAAATCGTGTTACATTATACATATAAGGTAATCTGGTATAATTAATAGTTAAGAATAATATTATTAGCTTATGAGACAAATAAGTGATAGTAATTTATGTATCGGTAATTCTTCGCCAGAAATGTGGTCAGAAATCATGAAAACAGGTTTGGAAGAAGAAAGGGTAGTACTTTAGCCAGCTGTATAATCTTACATAGGATTAAAAAAAACTTCGCCTTTCTATAGTTATATCTTACAGTTGACCACCTGTCAGAATCGCATTTTCTCAGCGGCCGGATCATAATAATAATGTCAAGCGGTATTAGTGCTTTTCTAAGCGAGCGTCGCAAAAGATGAGTTTACAAATGTTTGTGAAGTACCTTAGTATGCGCGCGAACTTTCTTACAGTATACGAAACTTTGCACGCAGAAAGAGGTTCCAAAGTATAATTGTTTTTGTCTCGGTTTATTGCTTGATAAAATAAAGGCACAAGTATGCTGGTAACTTTGTACTGTACTTAGTTTATTACTTACAGTCTAAACACATTTAACAAGAATCATTTTAAAATATCCATTTTGTGAGAGTTCATGTGTAAAATACTATGTTGCCGATTATTTTAAGCTCAAACTAAACTTCGAAATGACGTTTATATAATAATATATCCCTTCCTTTCGATAAATATCAAAAGTTTGTTATGTCAAGTAGGTTATATTAAGAATTATAGTTATTGGTGGCATTTCTACGAGTCAAAATTCGAGGATTAAATTTTTATTTACTTTTGATATTTTTATGTAATTAAAGAAAAAAAGAACTACTTAAAAGTTGCTTAGAAGGCAAAAATTGCGTTCAGTTTGCGCTTAAAACAATAAGCATCAACTTCAACTAGAAACCAGTCATGATTAGAAGCCACTAGCTGTCTAAATCGCAACATAACACACAAATACATATCGTCACTTAAAATTTATCCACGATTTCTGAAAAGATGCTCAATTTACAATTTAATGTTTTGTGTAATTTAACGAGTCCCATGTTCCAACAGGACTTAACTCGAGGTTTAGCATAAGGGTGCATCCAGATCTGATTAACGCGCCCCGAACGAGTTATTGATATTAGTGATTTTACGCACACAGCTCACAAGCTGTTCAGTGTGTGTTCGTCAGATCTAGACACACCCTAAGGTTGACAATTTTTAATTTTTATTGGCCTTTCAGAAAACGTGGTTAAATTAACCACGCAACGATTCCACATTTTACTCTTAACAGTTCTTTTAGCACTCAAATAAGGTCCACATTAATAATTAGTTGGCACTGCCTTATACAATCGTAACCGCGATTCAGAGAGCGCGGCTAGCAAAACGTTCCCATTCAACTCTACCGAACACACATCGAGCACAGGTTCGGCCGCTGGTAGCGACATAGTCCTGGCCCCGTCAAGCCCATGGAGACAGAGGCTGGAGTCACTCTCGGAGTAGGCAGCCACCCAGGCGGCTCCAGGCGCCTTCACCCAGGTAGCTCGCGACATGAGCGAAGACCGCGCAGACCCACTAAATGTACTCTCTATATCGAACAACACTTCACCACTTGCCACATTACCTTTCAATCGACACATTGTTAACTTCGATCGTTCTAATCCATTTGCTGATGGACGAGTAGATACCAACGCTCTATGAGATTCATTATCATAAGACAATGACATGAATGACCCGTCCACTGGTAAGGATCGAGGCTCCCATTGCCTGTTATTCGCTATCCACAACCAACTGGTATTCAGCTGACAAGACAACAGTCCATACTCAGTAGAGCACAGAGACACAACGGGTGACATATCACCAGGCGCGGATAATGTCTGGATGTATGTCGAGGGGTTCCGGAAGTCGTATTGATGGATCATGCCCCCTACTCCTCCGACGTAAAACTCATTGGTGCGAAGGTAATCCCAGGAACAAGACCATAAAGGAAAGCCAGCGTTTATGGTGACAGTCGGTGTACCGCGATCGACGATTCTCGCTGTGCTATCGAGACCAACACTTAACAGCAAGTCTCGTGGTTGAGAGTAAGTGATGTCTCTGATTGGTTTCGGATGCAAATGCATGAATGATCCCAACTTATTATCCACACAACTGACTTTCCTGATACCGTAGCCAGGGAACAAGTTGTTCACGCTTTTCTGCGAGACGAATAGCTCGTAGGTCCTACAATTATATGTCATGACGCGGCAGCCTCCGTCCTTACAGATTTCCAGATTCTTCTCCAAAGCGAATCTCCAGGATTTCTTGATGGGCTGTTCTTTAGGAACTTGGGATTTCATTAAGGCACTTCTTAACACCTGTATCTCTAGCACACACGCGCGGTGCGCTATCTTCGTCTTCTGAATAATTAACTCCATCCTGTTCTTCTCTGCTTGGAGGTCTTCTATTTGTTTCTGTAATGTCGTGATCTGTGAGGTATCAGCAGCTACCAACCTCCTTGCGTAGATATGCCGGATATCTTTTAGCGTAGCTTTGCTCTTACACGTCGGACAAGTCCTATCCTTAACAGCTTGTGCTTTCAACCATCTCTCGACGCACTCCGCGCCAAATAAATGGCCACATTTTAAAGCGACTAATCTATGGTCTCCTGTATTACCCCAGGATTCTAAGCATATAGGACAAGACTCACCATCCAGCTCCTCATTCTTCTCCGGAGAAGGTTTCTTCTTTGGGGAAACCTTCTTCTGAGGGGTACAGATCTTCCTGACCTTAAGAGGCGGTTCACCATCATGATCACTGTCGTCTAAAGCTACTGTCTCCAACGCAGGCTGGTGTATTTGCTCTGCAACTTCCTGGACTAGGTCCGGTACTACATAAATAGGGTTATTCTCAAATGCCACTGCCCCAGTCTCTTCAACATTAGAGTCTGTTGTTTCTCTAAAGAGTATTGACCTGTTAGACAGTATGGGTGAGGTAGGTTCATTCTGATGGCTTATCGTAGCCAGCGGTAAGTCATTCTCGTCCTGCTCAAATAGATCCTCGTCGGAACCTTCTTCCATGTCTTCTATAGTCCAGGAGTTCTGGTGATATTGACACTAGTTGTTGCATCTGATTAGCCTGGCTCTGTGTCAACCATTGATGCTACCTGTAATAAAGAGTGTTTGCATTATATTCATAATTCATAATTTATATCAAAAACTGTCTCGTTGGCCTAGTGGTGCTAAGCGCGACTGCTACGCTAGAGGTCTTGGGTTCGATTCCCAAGTCGACCAAGGTGTTATTGGGTTTTTCTATGAAATTCTCAGTAGCAGGTCGGAGTTTTAGATTTGTGCCCGGTTAGTGGCAATACGCACGCCCCCTATTACATGGGACCTAAACATAGCGGCGAACTGTGGGTGTACATAGGTACACATCTGCCTACCCCTTCGGGAATACATGCATGATGATATGTTATATTATTAATTCTTTTCTTTATATATTTTCTGCCGTTGCTGGCGAATATATCGATTTCGCGGGCTCGTGGCCAAAATGAAATGAACGTTACTAAATAACTAAGCTTACAAGCTTAGTTGTTTAGTAACGTGTATGGATAAGAATTTACGGACTAATCTACATGTGTTAAGAATGGCAGCTTTTTGAATGAGGATGTATATGAGGGGATGAATCTTTAGTATTTTAAGGCTGTTGTAGAGGTAGAGTTTTAGGTATCACGCCAGTTGACGATATAACATTATTATTATTATTAGCCATTATCGTCCCACTGCAGTGCAAGGCCTCACTTTCCTTCTTTCAATTCTCTTAGTCCTGGGCTATTGTTGTCCATAATGTTATGTATGTATGGAAAAAGACTCACGCTCGTCCCGCCATCTCCTTCTGGGCCAGCCATGAGGTATAAAGACTTATAATTAATTAAAAAGATGGTGGTATGTTATAGTCACTCACATGAGGTATATTTTTGGTTATTTCTATGTATGAAAGGGTGTCCTTACATCCTAGATACACCATACACATATTTGGGAGAGTGAGAAAAGCACAAAATATGTTGTAACTTTATGTTAAGATAATAAAATTGTAAGTCTCACCATGATTGTTTATTCATTGATATAATTAAATATCAATTAGGTATCAAACTATAAGAGATCAATTAACATATTTATTTGTTATACACATTGTGTAATATTTATTCTAATCCCATTTAATTTCAATAAATACTGAATCTCTATTTTTATTATTTATATATTGAGTAAAGTAATGAATTTATATAATAAATAACAAAGTACCTGTATCAGTCTGTTGCTATTTCTAGATATGGGGTGAGCTTGTGTCTTGACATAGTGTTTTAACATTACATAGAATGACTTTCACAACTACACATTTAATTCAATACCTACTTCAATAAACCTTGCTTATTCTAAAATGATTAAAGCCTCAAAAATTTGGGTTCCTAATAGAAGGCCGCGTGGAAGACCCAGGCGGAGATGGAGGGATGAACTAGACACATACAAAAAGGCAACAAACAGCAATCCATAGATAAGAATACTAGGGTCTTAAATTCTATTATATGTGACTACTACCTTGCAGGATAAAGTGTTTTAAATATCAATAATAAGTATCCTACCAACATCAAAGTTTGTTGGGATGAATATTTGTTTACTACTCTTCAAATCCACATGTACAATCCAAATGTTTTGGATAGGAGAGGGATGATATTATTACTGGCAAAAATTATATTTTTTCGGCATTGGGTTTTAAGAATCAAAACCTCGAATCACAGCTAGTTAATAATAAATCACAGTTTGCGATAAAATTCCTTCAGAATTCAATCAGAAATTAATTATTACACATCATAATAATAATACGAAATTACTTTATTTCCTAATTTGTTTGTTTAATAAACAATAACAATACACTGGTATCTAATTTAATCAATGATTCGATTGTATTCAGAATATTATTTTGAAGGCACGATCGGCTGACAAGTTAGAAATGAAAGGTATCTAACCTACCCATATAAAGAAATAATAAAGTATCAGTAACTTAATTATACTAGTTAAACTAAAGAAAATAACTTACTTTTTAAATTGTTCCCAAAGTTAGTATGATAGGTACCAGCTCGCGATAATAATAATAGTATTTAAATTTGTCAAAATTAAGACAAAAACAGGTACACACGAATGATTTTAGATATTAAACTTGCGTAATAGTTTTAGCAATAACTTAAAACAACTATATAAATGTTTTAAATAATCCGGTTTTTGATAAATAAAGAACAAACAAGCGAGAAAACATGGGCAATGATCATCTTTCTTGTACATCTTGACAGTTGCGTTTTTTTAAATGTTCGGATACTCCACTGAGTAGATAACAATTTTTATCGTAAATTTTATTCTTGTTCAAACTTGTCCGTGACGTCAGCGAAATACTAAACTGTGCTATCAAATATTTATAAAACACATGAAACCCTCATACATGGCTATCTGTTTTTAAAGCCTTGCCTATTTCTGATTGTAATTTTCTTTCACTGTTGTTCGCTCTAGTCCAACCAATTTTAATAAATTAAGCTAAAATATTAATATACTTGGCCTTAGCCAGTGCCCTGTATGTATGTAACTATTAAATTCCTTAGTAATTTACCAATGCGTTGGCAATAACAACGACAAACTCGTGAAAATTACAAGAAATTGTACATATAGAAACATGATTTTACAGTCACCAATGATATTTTATTATAATATCATTGACAGTCACAATATAGAGCTAAACCTTAAGTCACACGAGTGAAAATTAAAATTTAATTTAGCTACCTAAAATAAACTAATATTCTATCAACTGTGATTTGTGTATGTATGAGACACAAAAGATGATATCCGAACTAAGAAGTTTTTGTGAGAAGTGCAATCAACTCGAATTCTTTTATTTGATTGGTTAAAAAATTACGATCGTAATTTTTTGAACCAATAAGATCCCTCTATAAAAATCAAGCCAATAGGAATCTGTGAATGTAGTGGCAGAATGATGTATTTATTTATGTTTCTGTCAGTTGGTAGCAGTGACAAAATTGCAGTGGAATGGGGTGGCGTAGCGGATTGCGCCCGATCCCGTTTTTAACATTTTTCGCTAACTACGAGCTTGATCTGTGACTTATTTGTGAAAAATTCTTACAAGTGTATAGTGTTAAGTGTTTCGAGTGTATAAAACAATGCGATGGACGCCGTATGATTTGTGAAATTGTGTATAACAAGTTGTCCGTCGATGTTGTTAATGGCGTCCAGAACTTATTAAAATCAAAATGTTTGTGTGAAAACGTGAAATAATCGAAGAAAGCTGCTGTGATGTATTTAGTTGCTGGTTAGTACATAGTGTGTACGCTTAGAATATCATATGGGAAGGGGGAATGTATCGATTATTGTTTTATTATTCTGTTAGACAAAGTTAGGTCCTGAAAGATAAAAAACAAGGCATAGGATTGTTTTAGTGTGTGATTGCGTTGTAAAGGATGTAGAATGTAGGTCGTGTAGCGCGTGTGTTAGTCAATATCTGCGGTATTTCGCTCTGGGCGAGCTGTGTTGACATTTTACAGAACCGTGTCGCAAGGCGAGCGCGAATCTGGGTCAGGCACTTGGGGTCATGTGCGCGCGCAGTGACGTCACGGCCTCCCCTTGCTACCCCTTAGCACATTTCACTTTCTGTGTACACGTAAATATAAAATATAAAGGGTAGGTAGGTCATGAAGGCAGCCAGGCTGAATAGGCAGAGCCCTGTGCCAGGTATTTTTAATCTGTGTTTTGTTTAGACTGTTGTGTGGTGCCCTAATTATTCTGGGTTTACATCTCTGCCTATCCCTAAGGCATAAGTCTTTATACCATCTATTCTTCTTTATTTTAATTGTATAAATTAAATTTAAACCAAAGCCCCATTTCATCAGTCCTGAAACTTGTGTTATCATAAAAACAGACTTATCAGAAAAAATAATGTAGTTCATAATAAATCCAAAAGGTCAAACTATTAAATAATAAATATCATTAACAAAATAATAATTAAACCCACCCAAATATTATTAATTTATTATGTTTTCCTCTGAATTCTTATTAAAATAATCTAATGCATAAAATTAATTCCAATCAGAATATTAGTGATTAACATAAAATTAAAATAGTTTAAATCAGTGATCTTGATCTTGACATTTTGCATCTAGTAGAATAAAAAAAAAGCAAGTTGATTGTGGAAATTAAAAACTCATGTGACAATGGAAACTAGTATTAATGTAAGTTATAAACTTTATTTATATCTAAAATAGCACAAATATCAGTCAAAATCCTATACTGACACTCAAATAAATAAATATATAAATGTGAAATTATAAATGAGAAAAATATGTGTTTGTTACTCTTTCACGCAATAACTACTGAATGGATTTTAATGAAACTTTACAATAATGTAGCTTGTACATCAGAATAACACATAGGTTATTATTTATAAAGATAGTGTAAGAATTGTCATTCATATGGGTGAAAACGTACACCTAGTAAATAAATAAAAACCCATTTGTGTCAGTTTTAACATACACTAAGGCACATCACTTAAGCTAGATATTCTTAATACTTAACAATATATGATTCTTCCAGCCCGGTCCCCAATTATTAGGGGTTAGTATAATATGTTAATTAACGAAATACCTAGTATGTCTTTATATAAAGAATGATAATTATTGAATCTTTTATTTAGGTACATGACATAAATAATAAATAATAAAAATATAGAGTTCAATGGTTTACTTTATACTAAAGATTTCACATTTAATCCTGTGAAAAGAGAAATATATTTATTTATGAATTAAATAATTAAATATTGTTTGTTTATAAGAGGCAATCTCAGAAACAAATACACCTTATCTGATAGAAAGCTGTGTTATTGCTCTCTGTGAGGTATGTTTATGTTAATAATGTTTGTCTGCTATAAATGCATATAACTGCAGTTTATACCACTATTTCCTGTTTCCAGTTGCTTAGTAAATTCCTTCATAATTTGACCATTATAATTAAATTTTTCAATTTTTTTTTTTGCCCAAGCGTTCTTCTAAATTTGCTATACTTTTTGTTATTACCTACCATAGTTAAAACTAGTAGTTTTTTTTTTATTTTTTTGTAGTTTTTATTATTTATTGCAGAAAACAAGTACCTAGTATATTTTAATTCGTTCTGTATAATTAATACTAAATTAAATATGATTTGTATATGTTAAATCATATTTTAGTACATCAATAATAAACTAGGTAATTATTTTGGCTATTGATAGGGTAAACTGCAGAAAGACCACCCATATCAGTGACATTAAAAAATAAAATAAAAATATAATATACACCTAGACATAAACAAATTGGTACCACAAACAGCCAGACAAAAGACAATGTAGAAAAGTTGGTTTGTACTTTGACCCGTCTGGGGATTTAATGACCATGCTCATCACACAAACATGTGTCCTGGGTGGGATCAAACCCACGACCTCCAGTATAGCAGTCAGGGTCACTAACCACTACACCAACAGGACAGTAAAAAATATAAATATTATCAGTCATTGAAGTATGCTATGTTTAGTACACTTGTCTGTTCTGTCTGTCTGTTTGAACTTATGTTGATTAAACTAGTATAGTTTAAGTATAGTATAAAACTCTTGTGTTATTGAGTTTTTCTATGATCCATTAAAACAAAGACTTCCTCTATTTTCCCATGGCTTTATAAAATACCATGAGAATCTCTTCAAAGGTAAACATTGATTATCTGGTGTATTATTATGATAATTCCACTGTGGATGTATAATAAAATAGTGTACCGTCTCTATGTCAGACGGCTAGACAAAACATACATTATTTACACTTACTAGCCTTCCTTTTGAGTTTAAATAAACTATAACTGCATTAAACAAATTCTATTGCAGTATATATACTTCCTAATATACAACTGCAAATAATATAAACCACAAGAATTCTATTATAATAAACTAACATTCATTTAAATCTTCAGGAACATTTAAATAATTTCACTTTAGTCACTGTAAGTAATTAATTTTGTAATTTGATATATTTGGAATGAGTTTCCCTGCTGAATTATATATTATAATTTTCTTTCTAGGGATGTAGGTACTGCTAATCTAAACACAAAGTTAATTTACTTCTGTATATCTAATATCTAATCTCAGGTTCCTTCTACAAGTCTAAGAAATATCTCTTGTTCTTACTTCATTTTATTTTTAATAAACTGTTTACAATGTTAATTCTTTACTTCACATAACTCTCCTACCATATGGTGTGGCCTTGATAAAATTCATTCACCACCCAATCAACTTGATCTTCATGGGCCTACTGACTGCTGGACACAAAAATCTCCCAAGTTGTGCCACAAAATCCTGTCCTATGTCCTTGACATGTCTTAATGTGTTTTACCCAACTATGGTGAACTCAAAAAGGAAGGGTAATGAGTATGGCAGTTTATGTATGTAATAGCTGTGCCCCTCGGTTTTACCCGCGTGAAAAAAATTCATTCACTATCTTTATAAATTATAACTTATGTGTTATTCCGATGCATAAGCTACATTAATGTAAAGTTTCAGTAAAATACACTTAGTGGTTTTTGTGTGAAAGAATAACGAACATCCACACATCCAAACAAACTTTCGCATTTGTAATATTAGTAAGGCTGTTCCACTATACTTTGAGCCTATATTAGATCCCACTGCTGGACCAAGGCCTCCCCAATATTCTTCATCATCATCATCATCAGCCGGAAGACGTCCACTGCTGAACAAAGGCTTCCCCCATAGAACGCCGTAATGAACGACAACTCGCCAATTGCATCCACCGGGTGCCCGCAACTTTGACGATATCGCCATACCCCCAATATTAACATGTCCCAAATGATATGATAAACAATTGTAAGATTATGTAGTTACTGCCAGCTGACCCAGATTGTCAAGGTTTTGTCGTGTTTGATAACTCCATTCCACAATCTTAGATAAACAATACTTTTGTTTTCATGTTAGTTTGCATACCTAAATGTTTTCTTTTATAAACTTTTTTAAGATTTTACGTTTTTTTTTATGCATAGTGGAAACCATTTTTATGTTGGTTTTCGCGGCTTACCCTCGTGGTTGGCATTTATAGCCACGAAAGGACCCTATCTTATTTCTTGGGATCCAGGCTTACCCCCCAAGTTTCATCAAATAAGGTGGAGTGGTAGACTCTTATTGGACTTTAATAATTATGCTTTATTTAGGTACTTGATTATTTTTGTAATCATCCCTGTCCAATTTATCTTATTATCTATTGTATATTATTTACTGATTGATTGTAATAAACCTTCTTTTGAACGGATTGTATCGTGGTTTATTAGAGTTTTAGCTACCGACGTTTCGACGACTTTGCAGGAATCTGTTTCTGACTCAAGAGCAATGTTAAATAATCGCGTAAATCTTAACAATAACTAACTGATTCACAAATATAAATAAACGTCTCTTCCTACCTTTCGTGTTGAGCTATTTTACCAGTCCCTATAACTTACTATACGCTCCCCGCGGTTTCACTCGCGGTTTTTCTCCTAATATAAGAACAGCTTGTGAGCTTTGCCTAGCAATTTTTTCTACTTTGCGCTTATCTACTACCTACATACTACCTACCTTAGGGTATGAAAAATAGATAGTAGCCGATTCTCAGACCTACTGAATAGGCATATAAAATTTCATAAAAATCGGTCTAGCCGTTTCGGAGGAGTATGGTAACTAACATTGTGACACGAGAGTTATATACAGGATGTTATAAGTAAAGATAGTTGTGATAACATCCAGCTTCCTTCCTTCCGCTGGAGAACCATAACATCGTCATAAGATCTGAGAACAATGGCCGTCGCGTGACATGCAAGCCGCCGGGAACCGCTCGTTGTGTTGATAACGTTAGTTGTCGTAGACTGGATGTAATATAAATAAAACGCGTAATGACGTCAAGGAATGCCCACTACATCGATTTGTACTACAACTGTCAATGATATTCTAATAAACAGATTTGTTATAAGCGTGCAATCGTGAAGACTCGAAAACGTCCTAATTGGGACGTATTGCCATTAACAACAACACTATTTGTCTCTTTTTTTCTTATGGGTTTTATCGCGCTATCTCTTTCGCTAGCTGCCGCGCTGCGCGGATCACTTTTTTCGATTGTTTTGTATGTGTATAACATATCTGTTTATTAAAATATCATTGACAACTGTGCTATAATCGTGTCAGGCACAGAAGCAAACACAATTTTTATTGTTGCTACAATTGTGAGAAGTCATTTATCCTTCTCCACTTCTTTACAGAGAAGATGCTTCCCAATAAAAAACACTCTTAGATGATATTGGATACTAAAGCAATACATCCCCGATACGCGATTAGCTAAAGTCCGGTAAAGCAGTCAAAGCATACGCTCAGGTTAACTACATAAACCACACGAAAATATACGATTAGTAAATTCTTACAAAGAAATTGCGCTGTCTAAATCTAAAAAGTCAGTTAAGGTCTATTAAGTACGATCCTATCAGGTCCAGAACAGATCTGAGGGGTGGGCATATGTTCTTCGTCTTATTCTAGGCCTACTTTTGCTAACAGTACTTAATTATCCATCAGCTGTGACCCTTCCTAAATGCTTATAAATATTGAGGATTCGGAAGATGCGATATACTAAATTTAATGAAGAATAGGTGTGGCTGTACTTTAGAAGTGTTCTGGCCCTCTAGCCAAGTAACATTTCTACAAGCGATAACGATGATAGAAATCGCTTAACTGACATTAAATGTATGGAAGTGACAAGTCCAGGTCACGTGACTTGTCGAAATGAAATGTCATTTTGTTGTTACTTGGCTACAGGGCCAGGTCTCTTAAGGGCGCGTCCACATCTGACGAACGAGCACCTACGAGTAACAGCTCGCGAACTTGCCGCTCACTAGTGTCAATAACGCCGTCCGTCACATGTGTGTGCGCCGCTCGCTAGCTGCTCGTCTAATGTGCATTCGCCAGATCTAGTTGCACCCTAAGGTTTTGTTAGGATATACATACATACATACATACATACATACATTTAATCACCCATGTTCCCCGTAGGGGTAGGCTGAGACCTCTTTCTCCCGTTTGCTACGATCGTTACACACTTGCTTCCTACATCCTTCTTAGTATATGAGCTTATATTTGATCTGTTCCTGTATGTATTGCTTGCAGGCGGTGCGGGCGCTTGCATAGCGCGGTGATGGCGGCGGCGGGCGCCCCATGAGCCGGCTGCTGTGCTGTCTGCGAGAGCGCCGAGCCGACATGGGCGCCGCGCTATCGCATCCTCAGGTAACACATCAGAAATCCTCTTTTATTTGAGACGTCACATGATATCGTCATCAGCCCTGTATAACCCACTGCTGGGCATTGGCCTTTGTTTATACAACTTTGACGGGCCTGTTGGTGTAGTGGTTAGAGACCCTGACTGCTAAACCGGAGGTCGTGGGTTCGATTCCCACCCGGCACAAATGTTTGTGTGATGAGCACGATCATTTGTTCGGTGTCTGGGTGTAATTTATCTACAACTAGCTGTGCCCTGCGGTTTCACCCGCATGAATGCCTATGTCCCGTTCCCGGTCTCTTTATGTTATTCAGGGCGCAGATGAATCACTATCGTAGCAAAGGTCAGGATTACTTTTTTTTTCACCGAGCAATTTTCCAATTTTTTTTTCATAAGAACCTTCTCCTGATAATAACTAACACAACAAAAAAAGAATTGGCGAAATCGGTCCACCCGTTATTGAGTTATGCGCTTACCAACACATTTAGCGATTCATTTTTATATATAAGATATGTATTTATTTAGAAATATATGCGTATGTGTTATCAGTTGTCTGGTCACCATAACACGCGCTCTGCTTAGCTTGGGATCAGACAACCGAGTGTGAGATGTCCCGGAATATTATTATATTATTATTATTATAACTCTTTATGACATAAACAATTCTCTTCAATCAATAATTAAATGGTTAGACCAAAATAACTAAAATATAAATTTAACGAAAACCAAAATAATTCACTTTAGACAGCGTACCACCGATGGGACTAATCTTAATATCCACTACAAAAACAATAATATTGAAGCTGCGGGAAATACAAAATTTTTAGGACTGCAAATAGATTATAGTTTGAATTGGAAAGCACATATAGATATTTTATGTAAAAAGCTGAGTTCTTCGGCATATGTCCTATACAGATTATCCTCTATAGTAGATGTGAAGGCGCTTCTTACGGCGTACTACGGAATAGTTGAGACTCATTTACGTTACGGTGTCATTTTCTGGGGCAACTCAACTGATCGAGATATAGCATTTAAGGCTCAAAAAAGATGTCTCCGATCTATGTTTAAACTTAAAAGTACAGACAGTTGCGTACCCTATTTTAAGCAATACAAGATCCTGACACTTCCTTGTATTTATATTTTTGAAGCAGCTATGTTTGTCAAACAAAATCAGTCACGTTTTGAACGACTAGCTGATGTCTGTCCTAGAAACAGGCGCGACAGTAGTAAATTATGCCTAGTATCGTGTCAGACAACGCTGAAGCGCAATAGTATTTACTGCATGGCCCCTATTATTTACAATAAATTGCCAAATACTTGGAAAGATTCAAATACAATATTGTTTAAAAGTCGGTTACGTAATTTTTTAATTGATAAAGCATACTACAATGTATCTGAATTTTTAACAGATAAAATTGACATTGATTTAAATTAGGTAATAAGTACGATTAATATACTCTCTATTGGCATAATATAATGTATAAACTGATTATTATTATTAAAACATTAAAGTATTACTTAAAATTATTTAGTTGATAAGTTATAACTTAGTTTAATTGATCACTGATCTCATTTTATAATTTTATGCCAGGTCTCATTTTATATTTAATTTGTATACTATTTAGTTAAAACCATTTGTGTTAATTGTTTTGCATGCCGAATGGCAAGATATGGCTGACCTAGATTAAGTATATTTTTAAGATCATATGTAACCCATATTTGCAAAAATAAAATTCTATTCTATTCTATTCTATGACGGACGGACAAGTACCCGAGTGAACCTATTAGGGTTCCGTTTTTAACAATGGGGTTTGAAACCCTTAAAATGATGTCGTAGTTTGTACAGCAAAGAATTGACCTCATGTTTACTAGCGTTACTTCTGTGTTTTTCAATATGTAAGGCACTGGCAATATTTTTTTTTCATTTTTATGAATGCAAATGTCTCAGTTTTCCTGTAATGTTCTTTCTGCCCCAAAATTGGTAGGTACATAGTATAATGTTAGTGTGTTTGTTCTCAGGAGGGCGAGGCGTGCGACGGCGCCGGCGTGGCGGCCGCGCCTCCCACCATGGCGGATGTTATACGGTGAGTAGACTGAGAAGACCCAGTAGACCATGAAGTACGGGTAGACCCGAAGATGAGTAGTCAAATGAATGCCCAGCAAATTGTCTTTATGCTAGGTTAAATGTAAAGTGTTCTGATGATACAAAGAAACCAAGTGGATAATATGAAAGGAAAAGGGCATAGAATGCGTAGACCAATAATAATACAAAAGATGGACCTTCATAGTCATCGACGTTTAAAACATTGATCTGGTTTATCTATGTGAAAATGTTGTCAAATTGCATTAATGAATGCATGTAACTTAATATATTGGATATCATTTAATTACGTCCTAATTAGGAGGCTTTCGAGTCCTCAAAAAGTGAGCATGGAATAAATCTGTCTGACTTAAATGAACATGTAGATCATGTACTTAGACAAAACTTGATGTGCTAGGAATGTCTATTGGAAGCCTGACAGGACGTTTTGTACTATTCTAGATGATGCAGATGTCCTTATTGATATGCTCGTTACAATTTTATCATCTAGAACAGAACATACTTGTACGGTGAGTAAACGATCCGTATGCATTACAGAGAGAGGAAGAAGAAGGCGGCGGGCTCGGGGCTCGGCACGCTGCGGCGCCGCATCGCGCTCGTGCGGCGCCCGCGCGACAACCGCCCTGACAGGGGTGAGTACACACCATCATCTCCCATCTTCATCTCCCGTCATCATCTCCCGTCACTATATCCTATCATCATCTCCCGTCATCATCTCCCATCATCGTCTCTAATTATCATCTCCCATCGTCATCTCCCATCATCATCTCCCATCATCGTCTCACATTATCATTATCTCCCGTCATCATCTCCCGGCATTATATCGCATCATCATCTCCCATCATCGTCTCACATTATCATTATCTCCCGTCATCATCTCCCGGCATTATATCGCATCATCATCTCCCGTCATTATATCCTATCATCCTCTCCCCTCATCATCTCCCGTCACCATCTCGCATCAACATCTCCCATCATCATACCCCATCACCATCTCCCAGCATCATCTTCCATCATCATCTCCCATTACCATCTCCCATCTTCATCTCCCGTCATCATCTCTTATCATCGTCTCCCGTCATCATCTCTTTTCATCATCTCCCAACACGATCTCCCGTCTTCATCTCCCATCTTCATCTCCCTTCATCATCTCCCGTCGTCATCTACCGTCATCATCTCCCAATACCATCTCCCGGCCTCATCTCCCATCTTCATCTCCCATTACCATCTCCAATCTTCATCTCCCATCATCATCCCCCGTCATCATCTCCCATTACCATCTCCCGTCTTCATCTCCCATCGTCATCTCCCGTCATCATCACCCGTCATCATCTCTTTTCATCGTCTTCCATCATTATCTCCCGTCATTCATCATCTCCCGTTATCACGGCTCGGAAAGGGCGTTAAGTCTTGGTTGTCTGGTGTTATGCAACGGTATTTCCCCTTTGTCCCTACAGCTTAGAGCCAGTCTTAAGGTGGATGTGTTGTGGAGGTCATTAACCTAGCTGTGTGTATGTGTGCGTAGGGTGCGAGCACGCGCGCTTCATCCGGTCGGTGGTGAGCTCGTGGCGGCTGGCGGAGGTGTTCCTGCTGTGCGAGGAGCTGGAGGCGGCCGCCGCGCTGCGGGACCTCGTCACGCAGGCCGAGCTGGCGCGCGAGCCCGCCGCCGCTCTGCACGCCGACCTCGCCACCGCCTACAAGGACAGGTGAGACCCAGCTGCAGGTGCCGGCACCTGGTGCTGCAGGCCGAGCTGGCGCGCGAGCCCGCCGCCGCTCTGCACGCCGACCTCGCCACCGCCTACAAGGACAGGTGAGACCCAGCTGCAGGTGCCGGCACCTGGTGCTGCAGGCCGAGCTGGCGCGCGAGCCCGCCGCCGCTCTGCACGCCGACCTCGCCACCGCCTACAAGGACAGGTGAGACCCAGCTGCAGGTGCCGGCACCTGGTGCTGCAGGCCGAGCTGGCGCGCGAGCCCGCCGCCGCTCTGCACGCAGACCTCGCCACCGCCTACAAGGACAGGTGAGACCCAGCTGCAGGTGCCGGCACCTGGTGCTGCAGGCCGAGCTGGCGCGCGAGCCCGCCGCCGCTCTGCACGCAGACCTCGCCACCGCCTACAAGGACAGGTGAGACCCAGCTGCAGGTGCCGGCACCTGCAGCTGCAGGCCGAGCTGGCGCGCGAGCCCGCCGCCGCGCTACACGCCGACCTCGCCACCGCCTACAAGGACAGGTGAGACCCAGCAGTCAGCTGCTTCCAACACGGCATGCCAGGATACGGAGACGGCATCAACCAGGCTGCCATGCAGTGAGGTGAGGAGTACGAGCCAGCAGCGGGGGCAGGTACACAGATCTTCTTGATTACCTCTCATGGAAAGTAAGGTGGCGTGTGTTCCTGTGTAGGATCTTCAATGCAGTTCACAATATTGTTTGATCTGATGATTTTCAGCCTTTGTGTTCCCTGGCTCCCTTCCCTAGAAAGGAACCATGGGAGCCCGTCTCGCTCACTCTCAGCCGTTTGCCGCAGATGGTGGTGCGACGTGGAGCTGGTGGGCGCGGGCTGGTCGCTGCCGGCGCACCGCGCCATCCTCGCCGCGCGCTGCACCTACTTCCGCGACCTGCTGCAGCGGTACCCGCCGTGAGTACTCGCCCTACTGACTGACACAACTGCACTCCTTCTTAGCGTGGCGTTGTGTTTCGTTTATCGACGTATGATATGCATAGACTGCTACTATCGCTAGGTTCCCCTTGTGCCAAGCGAGAGCAGTTTTTAGTCTGATCCTAGTACATTTCGTTTTTCATTTAAGTTAATTTTCGCGCAACGAGAAACTTATATAAGAAAATATCGATGGTTTTGACATTGTTAGGATAATATTAGTGTTTTAAATAGATTTTTTAAAACGGCAAGCTCCGTCTTCATACATAATTGACGACAACACTTGTTCACACTATAGTTTGAAATGCAACCTCGTTGGTTTCGTTGTTGCATTGGGTGGCGTGGTACAATGGCAGTGTGTGGTTGTGTGCAGGCCTTGCTGCCGGGTGCCGCTGGAGGGCGCGGCCGGAGCCCTGCCCCGCGCCGAGCTGGAGGCCGCGCTGCTGGCGCTGTACGCCGGCACCAGCGTCACCGCGCGCCGCTCGCTCTGCGCCGGCTGTGCCAGTGAGTGCCATACATACACACTAACACAACAGATATACACACAGTTATACACACACACTCTATCTCTCACACACACACACACACACACACACCCTCTCTCACACACAAAACTCTATCTATAATGTGAAAATAAAATGTGTGTAAATGAAGTCAAACGGAATGTCAAACATGTGTTATACTCTTTTACTTCAATATTCGGCTTGGCTCGGCAACCGCCAGGTGGACCGATGACCTGAGAAAGGTCGCTGGAGGGGACTGGATGCGGAAGGCGGAGGACCGGGTGTTGTGGCGCAAATTGGGAGAGGCCTATGTCCAGCAGTGGACTTGCGGATTTGCTTGTGGATTGGCTGATTGATTGATTGATTAGGCATTTTATTTTTTGACTCTTAATATTGTGTGATTGTAATAATGAATATAGAATTGTAAATGCCATGTCTATTTCAGAGTGGGACCGCGGCGTGAACGCGGACGGCGACCTCGACATCATCAATGTTGAGAATAACGGAAGTAAGTTACACTTTATATTAGAAATGATTTAATATTAATATTTTTGCTATTATATTTTATTATGTGTTTGTTTTAAAATGATTTCAATGCATTTTCTGATCTTTTTTTTTGTTTTTAATTTTTTTTTGTATTCAATACCCCTTTTTCTACGTCAAAGTTTTTGCATATTTACGCCGCATTTTTACTATAGTTATCATGAGAGCGTTTCATACATAAGTCGATACGATATTCTGGCCGGACATCGATATGAGACCGCGGTGGGAAAAATGTATACGCATTTGATATCTGATCGGGTAATGTGAAAATGTCCTGATGCGGCGTGTCTCACAGTCTAGCTGTACACTTGTGGGTTGTACTATAGCGGTGTGTTGTGGTACCTCCAGCGTGGGGTGGCGCGGGCTCGCTGTGCGGGTGCGGGCGCGCGCGCGTGGGGCTCCCGACGCTGCAGCGGCTGGGCCAGCAGCTGGGCTTCTCGCTGGACAGCCTGGCCGCCGACCTGCGCTGGCTGCTGGAGGCGGGCGAGCTGGCGGACGCGCGCCTGCTGTTCCGCCTGGAGCCGGCGCAGGCGGCCGCGTACGGCTTCCGCGCCGCGCTCGACCTGCCCTGCCACCGGCTCGTGCTGGCCGCCAGGAGCCGCTTCTTCCGGTGAGTGCTGGTGACCTACCCGTACTGGGTGCAAGATCTTGAGAACACGAGACAGACGTGACCGTACACATCGCATGGTTTTTTTACGGGGTGAAAATTTACTGAGTTCTACCCGCGCCGAGGGCACGACGTGGGGATATATCGGACTTGCACCGACCAAAATCACCTCGGTCGCCTTCTCGTCTTTGCTGGAGTCGCGGGGTCGCTAAGCATTCTCAGCGCAGCTCCGGCAGGACCGCATGGCTCCTGTGTAGCTACCTGCTGCGGGCGGCTGAGCTGGCGGACATACAGTCCCGGCCCTGCACTAGGTGAGCAGGACTTCGACAAGCGAGCCGCATAGCTGCACTGAGGTCCCTGGCGCGGGTCGCAGCACAGCAGTCCGTCGCCCCCCACACACAGTGCGGGAGGAGGGACACTCGCCGCATGGCTCCGGCCCGGCTACTGCGTCACCGAGGGCGCCACAGGGCTGTGTGCGTACAGTACGCGTCAAATAACTATGCCGCTCTGAAGCTGCTAGCTAGGCTTTCCTAACAACGGCGCAGGTACTATCGCGTCAAAAGTGATCATTGATATGACAATTTTTTTTTTATAATTTGTAATTTTTTACTCACCTGATTTTTTTTTTTACATCTAAATAAAAGGTGAAATTTGTGACGGCGCAGTGATTTTTGGCCAACTTGATTTGATTACTTGACTTGATTAGCGGCAAAGTTAGTTGAAGCGAACTGTACACTGTGTGTATGACAGTCCCGCGCCGGCATCGCACGACCTCGTTGACACTTGGTGGACGCGCGCTATTATTGTTAAGGTCATCGCCAACCGTACAACATTTGCTTTCCCCAGTGCGATTTTGTCTCATTCTTATGGCAACGTTTATTTGGTATGATATTTAATAGAGTAGATACTGGGAACATGAAAAAACGAAATGTTATTTATTAAAATTATTATTTTTTGTTAAGTTCTAGATGATAACTATTATTTTTTACCAAGTTAGAAATTCATATTTAAATTGTTGTAGGTAAAAGCTTTGTGTCTGTCCTTTAGAATATTCGTGATAGGAATAAGATGAAAAAAAAAACCTTTTTTTTTCTGCTAAATTTGAATCAGTATTATAGGCGATTCTCCTTGACTCCCGCTATTAGAGATAAAAAAAAGGTGCTTAAAATCAAAAAATCAAAATCAAAAATCTTTTATTTAACTTAGGCTACAAAGTAGCACTTATTAAACGTCATTTTTTTTACAAAAGACAGCACCCTAGGGGTCGGTTCATATCCGGCGGAAAAGGTAGCGCGCAACATCGGCCGCGCAACGCCAGAACGAGCAAGCACACAACAAAACATCCAACCTCTCACACCTGACGCACCAAAGCGTCGTCAGGTCCGTGTGAAAGGCCGAATGCTCCGCCATGCGCCCGCCCGCCCCAGCGCCATGCGACCGACAACACGCCACCACCGCCAGATATGAACCGACCCCAAAACGCCCACCCTTCGCTTAGATACCTATTTTTTTCATTTTTTTTATATTTATGTTTCAGTATCAGTTATCAATACCTAACAACACCTTAACGGATCGGACAGGGTTTTCTTAACACTCTGTAAATTTCGCTATCTGCTAATAAAAGTCCCATCAAAATTGCGAGAGCGATACATACTTCACCCCTTTCGTATAGCTATACCCTTGACGACTGGCCTGTTGGTGTAGTGGTTAGTGACCCTGACTGCTATACCGGAGCTCGTGGTCATTCCCACCTAGGAAACATGTTTGTGTGATGAGCACGATCATTTGTTCGGTGTCTGGGTGTAATTTATCTATAATATGTATCTAGAAATATATGCGTATGTGTTATCAGTTGTCTGGTTATCATAACACGCGCTCTGCTTAGCTTGGGATCAGATAACCGTGTGTGAGATGTCCCGGAATATTATTATTATTACCCATTCTGTAACACGATGTCCTGCCCCAGGAGTGTGATGTCCCGGCGCTCGGCGGCTGGGGGCGCGGGGGGCGCGGGCGCGGGCGGGGGCGCGGGGGGCGCGGCGGCGTGGTGCGTGGACGAGAAGGTGTTGCCGCGCAGGTTCGCCCGCGCGCTCCTGCATGCCGCCTACACTGATACTGTGAGTATATACTTATCTAGTATTGTTTTATTATCCGATTGCTAAGAGAATGCGTTTCTGACACGACTCAGTTGGTCTTGGTTTGTATGGGGAAATAAGTAACTGTATTACATTATTCATAGTAGCCTGGCTATTAAACCGGTCCTATAAAGGCATTTAACTACCACAGGCCACAGAACAATATCATAATATCTATGGGCGCAAAATGGCGCAAATGTATGGACTCCATGTTTGCTTGACGCATCGTCGCATGGCTCACGCTACACATGGCAACGTTGCTCGTCGATATAAAAATAATTCAAAGTGCTGATATGTAAAATTAATAAAAAAGAAAAGGTAGTTTTTCGGTAAAGACTGCCTCGTGGGCCTTGTGGTGCTAAGCGCGACTGCTACGCTAGAGGTCTTGGGTTCGATTCCCAAGTCGACCAAGGTGTTATTGGGTTTTTCTATGAAATTCTCAGTAGAAGGTCGGAGTTTGGATTTGTACCCGGTTGGTGGCAATAGGCTCGCCCCCTATTACATGGGTCCTAAACATACCGGCGAACTGTGGGTGTACATTGGTACACCTCTGCCTAACCCTTCGGGGATACAGGCGTGATGATATGTTATGTTAGTTTTTCGGTCTAGGGTGGTAGATAAGTAGACAGAAGTGAAAATTGGTAGATCTACCAAAAAGTTAACTAAAAAAGTCTAACTGTGTACGACAGAACTTAACAATCTAATAAATGTTATTATTAATATCTTTACTGAAGTATTTCTATTTCACTAGAGTATAATATATATAGTATAGTATAAGTATATATGAATGTCGTGGTGGCCTAGCGGTTCAATGAACGGATTTGTATGCACAAGGTTGCAGGTTCGAACCCAGGCAAGTACCAATGTGGCTTTTTCAAAGTTATATGTACTTTCTTAATTATTCTAAGACACTTCTGACAAACGGTGAAGGGAAACATCGTGAGGAAACCTGGATTCCAAAATTTGGGATCTGAAATCACCAATCCGCAGAGAGCAAGCGTGGTGATCAATGCTCGTGCCTTCTCTATATGGGAAGAGGCCTGTGCCCAGCAGTGGGCGTTTATAGGGTGGATGATGATATTATTTCCTACATATACATAATATGATTGTGTTGGTACAGGTGGACCTCAGTCTGATCGGGCGCAGCTCGTCGTCGCCCTCCGCCACCAGCGGCAGCGGGAACACGGTGAGACACACTTACTTATATACGATAAGCTTGTGATACTTACCATGTGTTATTAGAATACTCCAACGCAACTGAATTCTGTGACTGTCTTTAGTAGTCCGTCTATCGCTATTCGCTACACTATATTGAATCTGATTCGTTTTGATTTAATAAAAAAAAATATTAGTCATATTTTGTTTTTACTACTTACAGGCCTGTTGGTTTAGTGGTTAGAGACCCTGACTGCTATACCAGAGGTTGTGGGTTCGATTCCCACCCGGGACAAATGTTTGTATGAAGAGCACGATCATTTGTTCGGTGTCTGGGTGTAATTTATCTATAACTAGCTGTGCCCTGCGGTTTTACCCGCATGAATACCTAGGTCCCGTTCCCGGTGCCTTTATGTTATTCAGAGAGCAGATGAATCCAACAAATCACTATCGTAACAAAGGTCAGGATTGCTTAATTTTTTTTTATTCTCGCCAATTTTTTTCTTTCATAAGAACCTTCTCCTGATAATAACTATCACAACAAAAAAAGAATTGGCGAAATCGGTCCAGCCGTTATTGAGTTATGCGCTTACCAACACATTTAGCGATTCATTTTTATATACAGGGTGTCCGGTAAATAGTCCGACAAACTGTGGTGGCTGATACCTTAGGTCAGGCCCTATCAAATGAACGCAACATATGTTCGCCGAAAAGTTACAGGTTTCGAGTTACAATCGATTTTCGAAAATTTTAGAATTTTCTACCTTGCATCAGACTTTTCCATTTTTCTTGCTGATAAATAGCTTTCGCAATACTTTTTGTGCATCAAATTAATCTTGAATAGTTACTCTATCCTTTGATAAGTCTCATATTTATCTAAAAGAAGAATGTAGTGGCGATAACGCCATTTGTTTAACAATTTTCACTTTCGGTTTTTCTTAGTGCTCAACTTTGAACTGCAGTGGTGAAAAATAAATGTATGTAGGATTTTTGTACAACAATCTTAAAAACTTGCTTGAATATTGATGATTTTGGAAAGGTACAATACTTGCATATTTTCTTTACAAAATTTGACAAAATAAGCTGCTGAAGTACACCCGGGCCTATGTTTTGAAATTTTACTAATGTAAATCTGAGTAGAAATGCGACGTAACTTAACGCGGATCGTTATGGTCCAGTGAAATAAGTTATTTTTTTCTAGCGATTAACTAGTGACACGAAATAATTGTGGTCAATTTCAATTTGGAAAATATAAAAAAAAAAATGCTCGTTTAAATTTTTACAATGATACGGAACCCGTTAAGTGCAGATGAATTGGGCGTCTAAAACCAGCTATTTCAGTGTTGTTGCATGAAAAATAAGGTGTTATAAAATCGATTTATCTAGTAAGAAAATACTAAAGGTTAAGGTAACTTTACACTAAAACATGTTTTAATCTGGCACAGAGAGTTAATGGCGAGAAAAAAATACCTCATTTAATAGTACAATGACGATCATGGTTAAGTTACGTATCATTTTTACTCAGATTTACATTAGTAATATTTCAAAAAATAGGCCCGGGTATACTTCAGTTGCTTATTTTGTCAAATTTTGTAAAGAAAATATGCAAGTATTGTACCTGCCCAAAATCATCAATATTCAAGCAAGTTTTTAAGATTGTTGTACAAAAATCCTACATACATTTATTTTTCACCCCTGCAGTTCAAAGTTGAGCACTAAGAAAAACCGAAAGTGAAAATTGTAAAACAAATGGCGTTATCGCCACTATATTCTTCTTTTAGATAAATATGAGACTTATCAAAGGATAGAGTAACTATTCAAGATTAATTTGATGCACAAAAAGTATTGCGAAAGCTATGTATCAGCAAGAAAAATGGAAAAGTCTGATGCAAGGTAGAAAATTCAAAAATTTTCGAAAATCGATTGTAACTCGAAACCTGTAACTTTTCGGCGAACATATGTTGCGTTCATTTGATAGGACCTGACCTAAGGTATCAGCCACCACAGTTTGTCGGACTCTTTACCGGACACCCTGTATAAGATATGTATGTATTTAGAAATATATAAGTATGTTTATCAGTTGTCTGATTACCATAACACAAGCTCTCTTTGAGCTTAGCTTGGGATCAGATTACCGTGTGTGAATTGTCCAGGAATATTATTTTCATCTTTTAAAAAACTCACGGTAATACATTGATTTGAAGTATAGCTAGATATCACAATATTGCCATTCTGAGTAAGCAAGGCCTCCCGCTACCCAAAACTAAATCGTGATATGAGGCCCAATTCAAATCCATTGTGTGTTAGATAATGAAAAAAAAAACTATTTTTACGGATATTATCACGTTGGGACCTAAAATCTAAATCCGCATCAAACCGCGATAAGATATGCAAAAGTGGTTTTAATTCAATAAAAAAATAATGTTATATACACCAAAAACAAACGCAATAATTGAATAATTAATATAAATGTATTTCCTTGTACATACAGACGTGGGGCGGCGCGCGCGGCGTGTCGGCCGCCGTGCTCGACGACGCCTTCCAACTGTACGAGATCGCGAGGTGAGTGCACACACACATACATATTACAACATAATATACAGTATGGTAATAAAACCCCGTTCGACCGTAATGAGTGATGTAGGGTGCACAATCACATCACCAAAATATACTAGGACTTCTTTAATACTCTTGATAGTAAAAAAACGAATCTCCCGTACCGTAGCATCTTCTTGCTACGAATGCCTCGCACCGTAGAATCTTCTGCTATGAATATCGTGCACCGTAGCATATCCCCGTTACGAATATCAAAGATCGAAAAAATTTTTTGTCGACTTACCCGCACCGTATCATCACCGTATCGTAGCTACGAGTGTCCCCCTTCGTAGCACCTCGTAGCTACGAATGTCTCCCATCGTAGCATCTCCCTGCTACGAATTTCATCTTAGCACCTCGTAGCTACGAATGTCTCCCATCGTAGCACCTCGTAGCTACGAATGTCTCCCATCGTAGCACCTCGTAGCTACGAATGTCTCCCATCGTAGCACCTCGTAGCTACGAATGTCTCCCATCGTAGCATCTCCCTGCTACGAATTTCATCTTAGCACCTCGTAGCTACGAATGTCTCCCATCGTAGCACCTCGTAGCTACGAATGTCTCCCATCGTAGCACCTCGTAGCTACGAATGTCTCCCATCGTAGCACCTCGTAGCTACGAATGTCTCCCATCGTAGCACCTCGTAGCTACGAATGTCTCCCATCGTAGCATCTCCCTGCTACGAATTTCATCTTAGCACCTCGTAGCTACGAATGTCTCTCATCGTAGCACATCACTGTCGCGAATGACTTCGTAGCACCCTGCTGCTACTAACGCCCCTATCGTAGCAACGCGCTGCTATAAGTATAAATGCCCGCATCGTAGAATTTCTCTGCTACGTAGCACATCGCTCTTAAGTATGCCCGCCTTAGTATTACCTCCGTGCTACGAATGTTGTCGACGTGTCGTGTGGTTGTAGGTTCCTGGAGATGCCGATCGTGGTGCAGGGCTGCGAGGACGCCATCGTGGAGGCGCTGACGCCGGACACGCTGCCGCACGTGCTGCGCTGGGCCGCCGCGCCGCACGCCAGCCACTGGGTGCACAGGTACGTGCACTACTAGATTAGCATAGAGCCTTTTACAAAATGAGTTTTTTTTAAGTGACTTCAAAATGAGGCGATTCTTTATTCGTCTGTGTGTTTTTTATACCGTGTGTTTTTTATATCTACGAAAATTGTGGCAACGATCCAGGATGTTAAATTTGAAAACGCCTTGTACTTTGTGTGTGTACCGTTACAGCACAGATGAAATTCTTCGAATCAGCAAGCAACTAAAATTCAATTATGATTTTGTTAAGTACGCGCTACAATATTTGCGCCCCGGACGTCAGTGGCAGTTTATAACCGGGGTGATATGCTTATGATTTTAACCCACGTTGAGGACACAGCGTGGGGATATGTCGGACTTGCACTGACTGAAACACCCCGGTCCCGTCTTAGCCTTAGTTATGGGAAGAACTTTCCTCGTACGTTGATGTCTATTGCTCGAACTTGGCGGACACACTACCGTGTGTCTAGATATTTTACTATTGTTTGAATCAATCGTCCGAGTTTGTCCGATAACTGATTTGTTGTACTCGAGCCACGCAATCTCTGCGTGGCCCCGGCTGAAAGAGTGTCAGTGGCCGTCACGCTGGCACTGTGTACTGACGCGTGGCATGTGTTGTGTGGGGAACAGACAGGCGATGCGCTACCTGCGCGATGAGTTCCCGAGCATCATGTCGGCGGCGGGAGGGGCGCGCGTGCCGGGCGCGGCGCTGGCGGAGGCGCTGGGCTCGCCCTTCCTGCAGGCCAGCGAGGCGCAGGCGCTCAGGGCGCTGCTGCGCTGGGCCGCCGCGGCCGACCAGCCCGCCAGGGGTGAGTACACTGTGCTGTGTGGGGGTGTAGACAGGCGCTGGGCTCGCCCTTCCTGCAGGCCAGCGAGGCGCAGGCGCTCAGGGCGCTGCTGCGCTGGGCCGCCGCGGCCGACCAGCCCGCCAGGGGTGAGTACACTGTGCTGTGTGGGGGTGTAGACAGGCGCTGGGCTCGCCCTTCCTGCAGGCCAGCGAGGCGCAGGCGCTCAGGGCGCTGCTGCGCTGGGCCGCCGCGGCCGACCAGCCCGCCAGGGGTGAGTACACTGTGCTGTGTGGGGGTGTAGACAGGCGCTGGGCTCGCCCTTCCTGCAGGCCAGCGAGGCGCAGGCGCTCAGGGCGCTGCTGCGCTGGGCCGCCGCGGCCGACCAGCCCGCCAGGGGTGAGTACACTGTGCTGTGTGGGGGTGTAGACAGGCGCTGGGCTCGCCCTTCCTGCAGGCCAGCGAGGCGCAGGCGCTCAGGGCGCTGCTGCGCTGGGCCGCCGCGGCCGACCAGCCCGCCAGGGGTGAGTACACTGTGCTGTGTGGGGGTGTAGACAGGCGCTGGGCTCGCCCTTCCTGCAGGCCAGCGAGGCGCAGGCGCTCAGGGCGCTGCTGCGCTGGGCCGCCGCGGCCGACCAGCCCGCCAGGGGTGAGTACACTGTGCTGTGTGGGGGTGTAGACAGGCGCTGGGCTCGCCCTTCCTGCAGGCCAGCGAGGCGCAGGCGCTCAGGGCGCTGCTGCGCTGGGCCGCCGCGGCCGACCAGCCCGCCAGGGGTGAGTACACTGTGCTGTGTGGGGGTGTAGACAGGCGCTGGGCTCGCCCTTCCTGCAGGCCAGCGAGGCGCAGGCGCTCAGGGCGCTGCTGCGCTGGGCCGCCGCGGCCGACCAGCCCGCCAGGGGTGAGTACACTGTGCTGTGTGGGGGTGTAGACAGGCGCTGGGCTCGCCCTTCCTGCAGGCCAGCGAGGCGCAGGCGCTCAGGGCGCTGCTGCGCTGGGCCGCCGCGGCCGACCAGCCCGCCAGGGGTGAGTACACTGTGCTGTGTGGGGGTGTAGACAGGCGCTGGGCTCGCCCTTCCTGCAGGCCAGCGAGGCGCAGGCGCTCAGGGCGCTGCTGCGCTGGGCCGCCGCGGCCGACCAGCCCGCCAGGGGTGAGTACACTGTGCTGTGTGGGGGTGTAGACAGGCGCTGGGCTCGCCCTTCCTGCAGGCCAGCGAGGCGCAGGCGCTCAGGGCGCTGCTGCGCTGGGCCGCCGCGGCCGACCAGCCCGCCAGGGGTGAGTACACTGTGCTGTGTGGGGGTGTAGACAGGCGCTGGGCTCGCCCTTCCTGCAGGCCAGCGAGGCGCAGGCGCTCAGGGCGCTGCTGCGCTGGGCCGCCGCGGCCGACCAGCCCGCCAGGGGTGAGTACACTGTGCTGTGTGGGGGTGTAGACAGGCGCTGGGCTCGCCCTTCCTGCAGGCCAGCGAGGCGCAGGCGCTCAGGGCGCTGCTGCGCTGGGCCGCCGCGGCCGACCAGCCCGCCAGGGGTGAGTACACTGTGCTGTGTGGGGGTGTGGACAGGCGCTGGGCTTGCACTAACCTGTGTGTATCGTGTGCAGAGTCGAGCCTGGTGTGGTCGCGCGCGCAGTCGGTGGGGCGGCGCGGGTGTCGGCGGCGGGACGCGGGGGACGCGGCGCTGCGGGATGCTCTCGCCCCGCTCGCGCCGCTGCTGCGCCTCGAGCATCTGCCGCCAGACCACGATCTGCTGCAGCAGGTGAGAGGACAAACACTAACTCAACACACATACGAAACAGAGTTGTTTGTTACACACATCAAGAATGTTAAATTATACACGTTTTTCCAAGTAACACGATCTATTCCGAGCCCTATGTAAAAAGCTATGTATGTAACCGTCAAATCACCTTGAATTATTTTCCTCATTTGAAAAGTTTGATTTTTTATCACCATAAGACACACATTCAACACGACTTTAATGAAAGTGCCATTCACATTAGATTTTTAAGCAAGTCTCAAGTCAAGTTTGCCCTGCAATGGGACTCAGGCTCATTAAATATAGACACTTACAGGCTCATTAAAGATAGTGTTTGTAGTTGAGTTGATGCGATTAGCAGGTCTTTGCGCTGTACATATCACCTTTTCTTCTTGTACATTTTACTTATTGTATGATGCAGACATGTATAATGTATGTGTGTGTGCAGGTGGTCCGTCGCGGCATAGTGTCGGGTCCGGGCGGCGAGGGCGCGGGCGGCGCGGCGGCGTGGCTGGCGCGCGGCAGCTACCGCCCGCCGCGCTGCTTCCTGCCCTACCTCGACGAGATCAAGGTATGTTGTATACTCTCTGCAGGGATATAGCTGGAAAATGTGTAGAGCTGGCGGCGTGTGTGCTACGGAGCCAAAACTAGGCAGCAAAGTGTGTATACTGTTGGTGTAATCAAAATCAACTTCGTAGTTAAGTTGGTACAGTTTATTCTTGATATCTGATTACATGTTTAATTATAAAAACCGCGACATAGGTGCTTGCCCGCGTTGAGTCGAGAGAAGAGAGAGAAATGACCTAATCTGCATCGAATATTCCCATCCCGCATTCAAAGTTTCTTACCTCTTACAAGGTAAACAAATGTTGGTGATGAGGTTGTCTATACAAATGTATAAGATGTTTATGTTATGGTCAACACATTTATCTGAACCCAAAGTAAGGAGCTAAAAAGGGGGTGTTATGGCATCAGAGACTACGAAGGTACCAATCACAAGCACTCAGACTTGAGACACTGTAGAAAAGTGGTTTTCTACATTTCTTCTTCCTAGTCGGGGTCACTCTTGACAGAGTGGTCGTGCTCATCACTTCGGGTGTATCGGTGGCAAGCTTCACAACACGCCGCCACTCTTCTCTGATGGCTGCCTTCCTCGTGCATTCATGTAAGGATGATGAGCCATTTACTACCGCTTTTATTTGGTCAGTCCACCTCATAGGCATTCTTCCTCGTGGCCTGGTACCATCAACCTTTCTACATTTAGCCGTCTGGTAATGAAACCCAGGATCTCTAAGCTGGCGACACCTTGAATACCTACTGGTGTGTTAGCTACTCCACCACGGTGGTCACTGTATTAATGTGAGGTGTGTGATCGGCAGGCGTTGTTAGAGGACCAAGCGGTGCCCGAGGCGGAGCTGGCGCGAGCGCGGCGCGAGAGGTATCTGCACAGAATACCCGACACGCTCTACATGGTGAGTCATTAGCATACGCAAGCACTCGCTTAGAGGCACGTACAGACAGACACGTACACGCACACAAGGACGCACACACACAGACACATATACACGCACCTAGACAAGGGTGCACTCAAGGAAGCTCACACACAGACACATATACACGCACACAGACAAGGGTGCACTCAAGGACGCACACACGCAGACACATATACACGCACACAGACAAGGATGCACGTAAACCAGCGCCGTGCTGCGGTCCGCGCCACAGCACAGCAATATGCTGAGTGTTCAACTATTTGTCGCGGTTGACGTTTTACTTGTATTTATGTTAGTACTGGCTGTGCCAAAAGGAGTAACAAACATCCACACATCCATTCTCACAAACTTTCACATTTATAATATTAGTAGAATTAATTTGTTTAGTATATTGTAGTCACCATGGCAAATAAATTTTATTTTTTCTTTCTTTCTTTTTTTTGTTTTTAAATACGCACACAGAGATACACTGACACAGTGTTGGTTCCATTGCACTTATTGGTAAACATTTCAGCTGATGATTCTTTGATCCGATGATTTGATGATTAAGGATTCGTTCAGTACTGAAAGCTGTTTGATACCTTAGTTACCATACTACTGGGTTTTTTTTTAACAGGTTTTTCTGATACAATAATTTTAAAGAAACTTCCCATTTGACTTTCCATACTAGTGATACAATTTTCATATATTAATTATGATTAAAATTTTAAATTGACCAATTGAACAACGTTAACGTTAAATAAAATCTGTTTAATATAACAAACGTTTAGACTAGTATTGCTCGACCGGTCTTTCGACTGGTCCTCATATTTGACAGTTTAAGGTCTCCCCGATTCCTATTAAATCACCCAACCAGTTTGCTAACTAGTCGTCTAAATTGACAGATTTCTTACAACCCGGTTCCTAGAAAATCGCTCGACTAGTCGTCAAACTAAGCTGGCTTTGTTCGGCCTTCTCTACACTAGATACGAATGGCTTGACCAGTCCATCAACTGGTTGTCAAACTCGCTAGTTGCGGTTTCTCTTCAACAGATGTCGTTGTTCCCCGCCTCTGAATCGCGCTATGGTTTCGTTACGCGGCTTCACCAAGTCGAGTCCGTCTTGAACCAACTACTATTAAACATCGCTCAGCAATAAAATAAGATGCCAATTTTTGGAAAAATCTCGCTTACGAGATTTTGAAAACTACGAAACCTACCCTCTATCTGTTTTGTTGGGCATATTTACAGGATGTAAAGAAAACCCTGTCCGATCCGTGAATGTTACGATAGCAGATTACAAAAATGTGACAAAACTTATAGCCTAAAAAATATTTTTCTTTCAAAAGTCGAGAGAGAAGGTTAGCGAGCCAGACAAAAAAATAACGACGAAAATAGTGCTGTTATTATTGTTTTAATCTCAAATTTAGGGAATTTCGCGGCCAAAAATAGTTTATTTCAAAGTTCATCATTGCTTCTATCATTAATTTTCCAAAGATATTTGATTTGGGCATGTGATTGAGATGTCACCCTTTCGGGTCGGTTTTCTTAACACCGTGTATGAATGGTGCGGTGTGTGTAGGTGGCGGCCGCCCGCAACGGTGCACGGTCGTCGCTGGCGCCGGCGGGCGGGGCGGACGCGAGCGGGGCGCGGCTGTGCGTGTCGCCGCGCGTGCTGGCCGCGCTGCGAGCCCGCGCCCGACACCTGCGAGCCGCCGCGCCCGCCGCCAGGGCGCTCGCTCTGCATCACGCTGATAAGACCACTGTCTACAAGCAGGTCAGTGGCCTATGTCCAAGTAACAACGCTACGACCTAGCAACAATGCTACGAGATGGCTAAATGTGGGTATTGCTACGGCATAATTTGAGTTCAGCTACGACGTAGCAACAACGCTACGAGACGGCTACGAGATGTGTGTAGTGCTACGACGTAAGATGAGTTTGCTATGACGTAGTAACAATGCTACGACATTTGAGTATGATTATGACGTAGCTACAGCGGCACGAGACATGGCTACGAGATGTGTAGTGTAGTGGCAATGTTACAAGATATAAGTATGGCTACGACGAATGAGTGATCCTAAGGCGCGGGATAAAATGATTGCGACATACGAGTATTGCAACGATCGAGTATTGCAACGATATGTGAGTATGGCTACGACGTAGCAAATTGGTACTTGGTATGAATGACTCAGTTGTGTATGCTACGAGATTTATGTATTGCTACGAGTCGTGTATGCTATGAGATTAATGTATTGCTACGAGTCGTGTATGCTACGAGATTTATGTATTGCTACGAGTCGTGTATGCTACGAGATTCATGTATTTTGGTGAAGAAAGATTTATGATGGAGCGTCCACATGTGACGATCGAGCATTACACGAGCAGCTCGCGAGTCTGTCTGACAGCGTTATGGACGCCCCCTTAGAGTTGCTGTCTGTAAGTAACATGCCACCTGGTTGCAGATCGCGTTGCGCGCGGTGCGGGAGATGTCGCTGCCGGACGCCTGCTCCGAGCTGCTGCTCGCCGACCTGGACAGCGATAGGTCAGTGCACACACATATATACAATACTATGTGTATGTAGGCGGACGTCGGTGTTTCTTGTGTGTTCTCTATACCAACTTCGAAAAAGGAGATGCAATTAATTCGAATAATGCTTTTTCTTATATTTGCTACCATAGAACTTTCGACTGTTTTCATTTCAAAGCTTTTGACAGAGGTTCCAGTTTTGACAGAGGGACCCATGACGAAACTATTTAAAATTTATTTTGAAGACGTATTTTTTTGTGCTAGAATTCTATTTTATTTCCTTATCATATAGGAATATGTTTATACTATCTTTGCCCTACAAAACCTTTATCCCAGTCTTGTTTTTATGCTTTTTTTAACTTGTACAGTATTATAATGTAGTCTGTATGATGTGTACAGGGAGAGAGAGTGCGAAGACTGGGAGGCGCGCGACGAGCCCGAGCGCTGGCCCGACCACAACGCGCTCGACTGCTGCCGGTAACTACTCTATACACTACACGACACTCACTCACACTCACCGACACTAACTCATTCAGTCACTCACTCGCACACTCAGTCACTCACTCGCATTCAAAGTCACACAATGTCTGCACTCTAATATACTAACTCACACTAGCAGATGCATTCACTTACTCACTTGTTGATTGTCTAATGCACTAATTCAGTTAGTCGTCGTTAACTAACTCTTAAATTTGTTTTGTTCTAATAAACTCTTTTTTAACCGACTTCGAAAACGGAGGAGGATATATTACATTTGTTTCCATAGAAGTTTCGACTGGGTGAACCGATTCAAATGATTATTTTTTAATTAAAAGCTGGTGCTTACCTTTAGGGCCAATTTTGACATTGGGTTCCATAAGATAACCCATAATAAAACTTATTTTGAAGACGGTTTTTTTTTAGTATTATCTCTTATAAACTCGGCCGTTGTTACAAATAACCTCATTTATTATAGATATACACAAATTATCGTTATTTATCTCTTTTCAACCACCTACCAAGATCATAATATCTTGTGTATTTTATTATTATAAATAATAATGTATGTATGTGTGTTCAGGTCGCTCGGCGGCAGCGGGTCGTTGCGCTGCGCTTCTGCCGGCAGCTTACACATACCTTTGGGTGAGTCATACTATAATATAATAATTTTATTAATTGTGGATTATAATTATATAGATAGATTTTTTTATTGTAGACGACCTCCGTGGTCGAGTGGCGTACATACTGGTTGTCAAGGTGTCGCTAGCTCTTAGGTCCCGGGTTCGATCCCCGGACGGGTTAATGTGGGAAATCACTTTCCTACATTGTCTCGGGTCTGGGTGTTTGTGGTACCTGCGTTGTTTCTGAATTCCATAACACAAGTGCTTCAGCTACTTTGGATTCAGAGCAATTTATGTAATGTCCGCATTAATTTATCATTATTTACATTTAAGTCGTACTGTCGTATGAAGACTTTTGACAGTTAAGTCATTACAATTCAGACACCCAGTCTTGCTATGAGACAGTCGCTCTATAACATACTGGTGTTCAGCTGGCGGGGAGACTGGCAGCCGAACACAAGGGACTAGTATTACACACTGCATGCAATACATTCTGTTGTTGTTTGTACAGAGGGCGGTCGGACAGGCACGGCCGGGCGGCGGGAGCTCGCGGCCAGACCCGACGCTCAGCTCAACAGGTAACACACATACATACATACACTTCTTTCGTATTCGTTGTCGACATTTGATGTTATTATTGATTTTTTTCATTCTATAGGTTTTATTATATGGCTTATTTTGTAATTGAAATTTGACTAATTTGACTTTTCATAACCAGTCATCTACCCTAGATGACTGTTTATGAAAAGTCAAATTTGATTCAGTCCGTTATTTAAAGAAACAATGTATAATAGACACGTATTTTTTCTTTAAAGTTCAGGAGTGGAGGCTTGTGACGTCACGGCTTGGTTCAATTTGTGCGTGGACGTGTATCTTCAAAACTTTTTGTTTACGGAACAAAACAAAAATAACGTGTCTGATGTTAAAAAAAAGATAAAATCTAAAAGATAAAAAATTGTCATCATCCCTATTGGCTCATACATACTGAATTGTTAACACCGAGGATTATTAAAAATATGACGAGAAATTTGATATCCAGGAATTGCTATAACCGAGAAATTAGAAATCCGGGAATTGTTATAACCGAGAAATTAGAAATCCGGGAATTGTTATAACAGAAATTTAAAAAACCTTTAATTGTCAAATCGAGAATCTTATAACCGTTATTAGTTATAACTTAGAATCTAAAAAGCCTTGAATAATCAAAAACCGAGAATTAAAAAAAACGGGGAATTGTTAAAACGGAATCTACAGTACCGGGCATTGTCTAAACCGGGAAATTTAATTCCAGGAATTGTAAAAGCCGAGTAATTTAAAATCAGGCAATTTTTAAAAGCGAGACATGTAATATCCGGGAATTGTTAAAATCGAGAAATTTTAAATCCGCGCACTGTTCAACCCGAGAATAATAGATTCCGGTTTTTGTTAGAATGATTCCCTCTACGAGTGCTCGTAAGCTGGTCGCGTTTTACTGCAATGAGTTCGAGTAACTCATGCATAGTTCCCTAGTTCTCTTCTCTCACTATTCTCGGATAACTTGCGCTAGCACCTTCGGGGACAATTCCACACGTCACCTAAATACATTCACTGCAATGCAGACGCGCGGGTGTCACCGCTTGACAGTAGAGCACCGCTCGTGGCCCGCCACCGTCTTCGAGAGCCGGTCCATTTGATTTTGAGCATAAGATCCTGCGCTTAGGGTTTCTATTACAGATTTT
Organism: Autographa gamma; assembly: GCA_905146925.1. Taxonomy (NCBI): domain Eukaryota; kingdom Metazoa; phylum Arthropoda; class Insecta; order Lepidoptera; family Noctuidae; genus Autographa; species Autographa gamma. The sequence goes on from LR989879.1 coordinate 5,498,044, forward strand.
TTTATTCTTTTCATCCCTGCCGCAGACAATCAGTGTCGGAGTGCTCTGGCCGAGGCTCGGGTGCTGCCGGCTCGGCGGGCGCTCGGCTGTCGGCCGCCGTGCCCGACGTGGCGATGGCGCCCAACGCCAACACGCACCTGCTCACTGCCAGAGACTACTTCAGGCATGCACCGCCTTGGGGTAAGTCACACACACACACACACACAACACTATCAGTGTCGGAGTGCTGCGTGCCCGACGTGGCGATGGCGCCCAACGCCAACACGCACCTGCTCACTGCCAGAGACTACTTCAGGCATGCACCGCCTTGGGGTAAGTCACACACACACACACACACAACACTATCAGTGTCGGAGTGCTGCGTGCCCGACGTGGCGATGGCGCCCAACGCCAACACGCACCTGCTCACTGCCAGAGACTACTTCAGGCATGCACCGCCTTGGGGTAAGTCACACACACACACACACACAACACTATCAGTGTCGGAGTGCTGCGTGCCCGACGTGGCGATGGCGCCCAACGCCAACACGCACCTGCTCACTGCCAGAGACTACTTCAGGCATGCACCGCCTTGGGGTAAGTCACACACACACACACACACACAACACTATCAGTGTCGGAGTGCTGCGTGCCCGACGTGGCGATGGCGCCCAACGCCAACACGCACCTGCTCACTGCCAGAGACTACTTCAGGCATGCACCGCCTTGGGGTAAGTCACACACACACACACACACAACACTATCAGTGTCGGAGTGCTGCGTGCCCGACGTGGCGATGGCGCCCAACGCCAACACGCACCTGCTCACTGCCAGAGACTACTTCAGGCATGCACCGCCTTGGGGTAAGTCACACACACACACACACACAACACTATCAGTGTCGGAGTGCTGCGTGCCCGACGTGGCGATGGCGCCCAACGCCAACACGCACCTGCTCACTGCCAGAGACTACTTCAGGCATGCACCGCCTTGGGGTAAGTCACACACACACACACACACAACACTATCAGTGTCGGAGTGCTGCGTGCCCGACGTGGCGATGGCGCCCAACGCCAACACGCACCTGCTCACTGCCAGGGACTACTTCAGGCATGCACCGCCTTGGGGTAAGTCACACACACACACACACACACACACACAACACTATCAGTGTCGGAGTGCTGCGTGCCCGACGTGGCGATGGCGCCCAACGCCAACACGCACCTGCTCACTGCCAGAGACTACTTCAGGCATGCACCGCCTTGGGGTAAGTCACACACACACACACACACACACACACAACACTATCAGTGTCGGAGTGCTGCGTGCCCGACGTGGCGATGGCGCCCAACGCCAACACGCACCTGCTCACTGCCAGGGACTACTTCAGGCATGCACCGCCTTGGGGTAAGTCACACACACACACACACACAACACTATCAGTGTCGGAGTGCTGCGTGCCCGACGTGGCGATGGCGCCCAACGCCAACACGCACCTGCTCACTGCCAGAGACTACTTCAGGCATGCACCGCCTTGGGGTAAGTCACACACACACACACACAACACTATCAGTGTCGGAGTGCTGCGTGCCCGACGTGGCGATGGCGCCCAACGCCAACACGCACCTGCTCACTGCCAGGGACTACTTCAGGCATGCACCGCCTTGGGGTAAGTCACACACACACACACACACACACACACAACACTATCAGTGTCGGAGTGCTGCGTGCCCGACGTGGCGATGGCGCCCAACGCCAACACGCACCTGCTCACTGCCAGAGACTACTTCAGGCATGCACCGCCTTGGGGTAAGTCACACACACACACACACACAACACTAACAGTGTCGGAGTGCTGCGTGCCCGACGTGGCGATGGCGCCCAACGCCAACACGCACCTGCTCACTGCCAGGGACTACTTCAGGCATGCACCGCCTTGGGGTAAGTCACACACACACACACACACACACACACAACACTATCAGTGTCGGAGTGCTGCGTGCCCGACGTGGCGATGGCGCCCAACGCCAACACGCACCTGCTCACTGCCAGGGACTACTTCAGGCATGCACCGCCTTGGGGTAAGTCACACACACACACACACACACACACACAACACTATCAGTGTCGGAGTGCTGCGTGCCCGACGTGGCGATGGCGCCCAACGCCAACACGCACCTGCTCACTGCCAGGGACTACTTCAGGCATGCACCGCCTTGGGGTAAGTCACACACACACACACACACAACACTATCAGTGTCGGAGTGCTGCGTGCCCGACGTGGCGATGGCGCCCAACGCCAACACGCACCTGCTCAATGCCAGAGACTACTTCAGGCATGCACCGCCTTGGGGTAAGTCACACACACACACACACACAACACTATCAGTGTCGGAGTGCTGCGTGCCCGACGTGGCGATGGCGCCCAACGCCAACACGCACCTGCTCACTGCCAGGGACTACTTCAGGCATGCACCGCCTTGGGGTAAGTCACACACACACACACACACAACACTATCAGTGTCGGAGTGCTGCGTGCCCGACGTGGCGATGGCGCCCAACGCCAACACGCACCTGCTCACTGCCAGGGACTACTTCAGGCATGCACCGCCTTGGGGTAAGTCACACACACACACACACACAACACTATCAGTGTCGGAGTGCTGCGTGCCCGACGTGGCGATGGCGCCCAACGCCAACACGCACCTGCTCACTGCCAGGGACTACTTCAGGCATGCACCGCCTTGGGGTAAGTCACACACACACACACACACACACAACACTATGGTGTATAACGACCAGGCCACACTAGACAGGTGAGCAAAGGATGTAGCCGTCAGTCAGCGCATACTCGCCACTTACGGCGCCTTGCCACGGCATGCCGGCGCCGCGTGGCCTCGCTGTATACCAACACGAGCGAGGGACTCCACGGCAACCCGCTGCGGGAGCCTTAGGCGTATTTTTGCTAAATTATCCGACTTTGATGCCACGACATTCTAAAGCAAAGCAATTTGTGTGGAATTTATATATTTAACACATGGAGGACTTAAAGCTTATAAAAACCATACAAAAAATAAGATATTATTCTCTTGACGACACGATACATCATTCGTCTCCGGCTAACACCAATGCATCGATGCATCGGTGCATCGTGTGATCAACATAGATATTTTTGTGTAAAATGACACAGCATAAAAAAAAATAGTTGTTTTTTTATATAAATGTTTCTCATATGTAAGTGTTTGTGACAGAGTACAGCGGCGGCGGCGTGCTGCAGCTCGACCTCGGCGACGGAGCCACGCACACGCCCAGACCCGGTGAGACATTGTGACTAGCGTTTATATCATTGTGTTATTTAAAAAAAGTTAAAGATTTCGTTATAAAATACTTTTTACGCAGTTTTTTTTATATATTGCTAGTACTCCATTTTTTTTTGCTGTATTCTGCTTTGTTTGGTTTTGTGAGATTTTTCATAATTTAGTATGTTTGTTAAACTGTTGCTATACCTAAATAAATAAATATTATATTTCGTTTAACAGTATGTAAAAGAAGTAATTTAAAAAGCTGTGTTTTATAGGAAACTTTATAATCAATACCTTTGTACCTACTATAATAATGTTCTGTAGTGATGTGTTCTTATATTCGTGTTTTTGATGTTATGTTTGCGTATTGTAGGATCTCGTGCGCAGCGTGCGGGCGCGGCGCAGAGCAGTCGCCACCACAGGGACCACACGCCGGTTAGTTATATTATAATAATATTATAATCCCTTTATACACACATTGAAAATAAATAAATCTTTTATTCAATAACAAAGTTTGTTCAACAATATTGAGGTTAATAACCCTCTCCCTTTTAGTCTGACATTATGTGACACTCAGTCTTTATATCTTGTGTAAAGATCTTTTTATTAATAATAAGTGTATGTATGTTTGTTGGAGCAATTTTTGCAAGCTAAATTAAAGCCATTGTTCGACAACCAATTGTAACGAAATTTTGCATACATACTGTTTTATAATTAAGTAATATAATTCTATACTTAAAATTATGTGTCGTCATACTAAAAGTAGTAAATAAAATAATGTTTGAAGAAAAAAATGTGAAAATTAATGTGCATTTTAGACGTGATAGCTTTAAAATTGAAATTGAGAGTAATTTGCATTAATAAAACACCTTAATAACGTATGCAATGAACTGCCTCGTTGGCCTAGTGGTGCTAAGCGCAGCTGCTACGCTAGAGGTCTTGGGTTCGATTCCCAAGTCGACCAAGGTCAGAGTTTGGATTAGTGCCCGGTTAGTGGCAATAGGCTCGCCCCCTATTACATGGGACTTAAACATATCGGCGAACTGTGGGTGTACATTGGTACACTTCTGCCTAACCCTTCGGGGATACAGGCGTGATGGTATGTTATGTAATAATGTATGTACGTTGTATTACAGGCGATGTCGTGTCTCCGGTCGCGCGCGGACGAGGATGAACTCCGAGCCGCCATCGAACTCTCCGTCATTAGAGGTAGCTACTTATAATATAACTATATATTATTATAATGAGGGTTCTTGTTGTCTATAATATTGTTGGAATTGGACGGGAATTCGGTGTCAGTGGGGACTGCTATTGCTGCTGTATTTTAGCTTATGTATTTTTTTTCTATTGTTGATATTTTCTCGTTCTTTTGTGTTTACTGTCTGTTTATTATTTATGTACCTAAGGTGTGTGTGCGTTTGCACAAAATAAATGATTTTCTTTCTTTCTTTGCTATACAGGGAATTTTAAAAAGAAAATTAGGACTAAATTTTACGTACCTTTACAAGGTGGAATATTATTACTTTTTATTTATTGATTATTATTTATTTTAAACATAGTGCAAAAAATAATCAGTGCGAACCTCTAGTGTCCCACTGCAGGACAAAGATCTTCCTTTCTTCATTCCACTTATCCTTGTCTATGACTATTGAGGAATCGAGTTCGTTCCGCCATTCCCTTTTAGGTCTGCTGCGAGGTTTTTTTTATTAGTTCATTATTGACGTCATTTTGATTTGTTAGATATTGTAACACATCAGCCGATTGAAGTATATGTAAGTCAACTTGACGACCTCCGTGGTCGAGTGGTGTACGCACCGGTTTTCAAGGTGTCGCTAGCTCTGAGGTCCCGGGTTCGATCCCCGGACGGGTCAATGTAGAAAGTCACATTTCTCCATTGTCTCGGGTCTGGGTGTTTGTGGTGACGTTGTATCTGAATCCCATAAAACGCGTGCTTCAGCTAGTTACTTTGTGTTGAGAGCAATGTATGTGATGTTGTCCGCATTAAGTATGTCGTTCCGCAGCGTACTCGGGCGCGGCTCGGTCTGCTGCGGTCCCGGCGGGCCCCGCGCCGCTGCCGGCCGCCCCCCCCGCGGGCCCGCTCCCGGCGCGCGGCCGCTCCGCCAGCACGCTGCCGCACTCGCGGACACTCTCCACACATCATCACCATGGTGCGTATACTATGCACTGCTTGATGCTCACTACATATCTGTAGTTAAATAATCTTCATCTGCCTAGTTGGGGTCGGCTACCAGTCTTACTGGATTCAGCTGCTAACCGTATCATATATTGTTTTCTTAAGTTTACGCGAGTGTTAGACATTGAAATAAAACTACTTTTTACGGATTTTTTCGCGGTTTATATTTAGATTTTAGGTCCCGACGTTTCGACACCTTTGCAGGTATCATGGTCACAGGCAGACTGCCTTACAGATTGTAGTTTTATTTCAATACCGTATTTTACATGGAGCGACTGCCTATCTGACCTCCACAACACATGTTACTGGGAAACACAGTATCCCATAGTAAGACTGCTTGTCAGAATTGACTTAACGACTGTCAAAGATTCATTCGGAACCTACTTTTCTTAACTTGTATTATTGGTCTACCGTACAGATGAACTTCTCCCTCTGATAATAATGTTAAAACATGGAAATGTTTCTTTAATAATACATACTTTGATTGGTTGTCGCTAACACTATTTTATTTTAATAAACAAATTATCAGTGAGACCAATATAAAGGCTTTTGTGTTGACCAACAAGATAGATAAATAATGAAAAAAAATATATGTTTAGATGTCGAGTAGTAGAGATGTATTTAACCTAGACTACTAACCTAACCTAACCATAAATAAATTGAGAACAGGATAGGAGAAAAATATTAAACAACCAATTTTCTAACAAACCCAGATTTTCTTACTTATTTATTTACTACCATATTATTTTAATAATTTAATAACAGACTATTTACTAGCATAACTGCATATATTATATACCTATATATTATGTAACGTGTTTGACTTACCCCACAGCGGGCGGTCGCAGTCGCGCGAGTGCCTCCCCGCAGCGACTCACAGAGCTCGCGCCCGCACCGCTGCCCTGTGAGTGCACACTGCTTATATATATATACTACTACTAGCTGCACCCGACATGCGTTGCAATGCTATTTTTTCTATCTAGCACCTGCTTACTACCACTTAGGGGTATGAAAAATACATAGTAGCCGATGCTCTGACCTACTGAATATGCATATAAGTCTTCATAAAAATCAGTCAAGCTGTTTCGGAGGAGTATGGTAACTAACATTGTGACACGAGACTTTTTTATATAAGATATAAAGTTAATTATTACGGTCATAATATCATTCGTTATAGTAAGTGCATTGAACCAATGACTGTCAAAATAATGAAAAAAGGGGATCATATGTGAAGAAGGTCCCTAATTTTGAAATGTTTTTCTAAAATATTTTTTTAATATATATTTTTGGATTCTGATTCTATTCTGTACGTTTTATTGAAATTACAATCTACATCCTAATAGCATCCCTTTAAGATTCTAAATAAAACCACTTTTTTTTTTACCTAATTTAAAAAGCTTTTCAACCTCAAATATTACATATCATCACGCCTGTATCCCCGAAGGGTTAGGCAGAGGTGTACCAATGTACACCCACAGTTCGCCGATATGTTTAGATCCCATGTAATAGGGGGCAACAACCTCAAATATATTAACTTTAAAAACTTGTTTTACATACAAATGTACTTTGCTATCTTGTACTATGTACACCAGTTAAGGGTGCGTCACGCATTACACGAGCAGCTCGCGACCTGCTCGTAATGTTCGTTCGTCAGGTTTAGAGGCACTCTAACAATAACTTGAATAAGAATGTGTTATCTGTATACTACAGTGAGCCGGCTGTCGGCGGCGGGTCCCAGTCGCAGCCCGAGCCCCGGCCTGCGCCCACATCCGCCGCCGCAGCAACAGCATAGAGACTACAGGTATATACTTATTATTACAGGATATACACTCAGAATAAATATGTTAATAGACAGAGTCACTATGCTACTGTGTCAACTGTGTGTGTGTGAGTTAAATACTTGTTGTCTGTGCTCTGCTATAGGGGTGACCAAAATGGTAAGAAAGCTGTTTTAAAATAAATATACAGGGTGTTACAAAACCCCTGTCCGATCCGTTAAGGGGTAGTAAGGTATCGATATCTGATTAAATTAATGTAGAAAAAAAAGAGAAAAAAAATATATCCTAATTTTTTTTTTTTTCAAATGGCGAATTAGAGTGACGGCATCGTCTCAGGTTCTACCAAATGATCATACAAAAGGCCACCATTAATACCGACGAAAATGGTGGTGTAGTTTGATTTATCTTCAAATTTAGGGAATTTGGCGGCTACTTCAAAGTTTTTAATATTTTATTTGGGCATGTGATTGTTGACCCTATATCACCCTTTCGAGTCGGACAGGGATTACGTAACACCCTGGATGTCTGTATAATGTCACAGTACAGAAAATAGTCCCCATTAGTTTTGTTGCTCGTCTATGGGAGGATATTATCAAAAATATCTTGATATTTGGTAGTCGCGGTCAATATAATGTATTTGTGTCTGTTGTATATCGATCTCCGACTTGACCTGTACAGCACTTATTGGTCAAATTTGGTTTATCTTTTATTTGTGGTCAGTTGGTACGTCGCCACCGAATTAAATGACATAGTATGTTATCTAATGTAATATGCTTGTGTTGCAGACTGGAGCCATCGTACTCGGGCTCGAGCTCGAGCAGCCGCCACACGTACGCGTGAGGGCACGCCCCCGCCCCCGCCCGGCTCGAGCGCGGACACACTCTGCCCGGCCGTGCCCGCCTCTCCCCGCTGCTGGCGGACCCACACCCGGGTGCGACGGAGCCAGTCCGCACTCACTCGGGCCGGAGTCACAGGGGCCACAGCGACCCCGCCCGCAGCCCGGGGAGGAGCGAGCCCGCCCGGGTATACCCAGGTGACACACTCCCGGACCCGGGTAACACCGAGCCACGTCGCGCCCGCCGGGGTGGGGAGCCCTGACCACACCCTGATACCACACGCACTGAGACTTGACATAGCTATGACACTCTGTATCCCTTAGTAAATGTGTTGTGTGTCAGACAGACAGTCGCTCTGTAACATACTGGTGTTCAGCTGGCGGGGAGACTGGCAGCCGAACATAGCACTCCTACACTCTGACAACCAATCTCACCGTCACACGGTATCCCTTAGTAAATGTGTTGTGTGTCAGACAGACAGTCGCTCTGTAACATACTGGTGTTCAGCTGGCGGGGAGACCACAATATAGTGCGGGGATACATTGTCAAGTCTCTTCTGTGTTTATGTTACTGGGTAAACCCGGTTTTAGGCCAAACTAGATTATTCTAAGCCAAATCGGTGGCCTTATTACATATATTACAAAATAAATTAACAGCAAAACAATTGTTTAATTGCTAATTCGTATTACGTATCACAATATTAGCAATTGGATAACAAAAATTGTGCAAATTTTGCTATCGATTTTGCAACATACTTAATATTGCTTCTGGTTTGTTTTGCAAAAAACTAGTTTACCCTAAAGTCTGGTTTGTTCAGTAACATTGTATATCCCTCTTTCCCCCCTGATCTCATGAATATATAAGACTATGTCGAGTACGCATGTAATACAGTGTTAGCGTAAGGACTGTTGTATGGCGCCATACATACATACATACATATATATATATATATAGCGGTAAGTGTATATATTGTAAAGGGAGGCAGGCGACTCGCCCCAAAGTGCTGTGACATTCAACTGATCATACATATAGTAGAAAGATACCAATTCAAGAGTGAATTACATTTATTTAACGAAAATGCATTTAATATTTTTATGTGATTTGAATGTTTGTATCTACCGTGTGAGATTAATTTGTCTTGTAAATGTAATTATTTATTTATTGACAGTGAATTCAGAATTTGGACTAAACGACTGAACAGGTCTTTATAAGATGCCATCTTTATAACATATGGAACGCAAATAAAGATTTGAATTTGATACCAGATGGCTTAAAAAAACTCGGATTTAAAAGAGAGATCAGAGAAAAAAACGCGTTTAAATCGTTCTATAAATGACGAAAGAAATAATTATATCACTCCTGTATCCCCGAAGGGTTAGGCAGAAGTGTACCAATATACACCCACAGTTCGCCGATATGTTTAGGTCCCATGTAATAGGGGGCGAGCCTGTTGCCACTAACCGGGCACAAATCCAAACCCCGACCTGCTACTGAGAATTTCATAGAAAAACCCAATAACACCTTGGTCGACTCGGGAATCGAACCACTAGGCCACCGAGGCAGTCAGAGGCAAATAAATCATTTATTTAAATTATTGTATAATTTGATGCGCCTTTATAGACATTCAAAGATAAAAGACTTGACTTTTACACAAGACGAGAGACATCTAAGTCATTCCTTCGGGAAGAACTGATATCCACGTAGAGGTATTACACCAGTGTCTATATTATTATTATACTAAGCTGTCACAGCTCAGCACTAACTGTATATACCCGGGCGAGCGCTGCCGACCATCTGTTGTTATAAACTATTGTCTAATTACACGCACTGGCGTCGAACCCGCGACTAAAGTGAGTGGGGCACAGTGAAACGAAAACAAGACTTTAAACTAGAAAGTTATATAAAAGAGGTATATCATTATATTTATCTAATAACAATATATTGATGACAAACAAATGTACGAGAGTTATTAGTGAAGACAAATCAAACGCGCCCAAACACGATGGGATTGCGTCGTGTCGTTACAGAGTTAAAGCCACCTTCTGGCTCCATCATCAGACCAGCTCGAGAGTACCGTAATATTGTATTGTGATCAAACTTCCATATGTACGCAAAAATCATCTTAATGGCATGTCAAAAAGTCATTTAATTTAGATTGCAAGATTTGAACTAAACAAACATACATCCCTTGCAAGTTAAATAAAAAAATAACTTATGAAGCGGCTTGATCGCTTGACAAATTAGTGATACCAGCTCAAATATTTATAAAGATGTCTGTTACACTGTGTCCCATCATATTCTACTCGATAGTTCAGTGTGCCATCATCTCTTATGGAGATATGCACCGCACGGGAATCGAACCCGCGACTCGACGCCAGGCCGTGTCCAATACTTGTCAAATACCGGATTTACTCTTTATTGTAATATAGAAATTAAATTGTTTAAAGTTGTTTTATTTATATTTATTACTAGCTGTGCCACGCGGTTTCACCCGCGTGAATCCATAGGTCCCGCTCCCGGTGCCTTTATATTATTGGAGGCGTAGATAAATCCAACAAATCACTATCAATTTTTTTTACATAAAAACCTTCTCTTCACAATAACAAATACAACAAAATAATAATTAGCGAAATCGGTCCAGGCGTTATTGAGTTATGCGCTTACCAACACAATTAGCGATTCATTTTTATATATAAGATTTGCATTCCTTTGCAGAGTGCCACATATAAATATACGGGTGGGTGAGTCGCAAAATACTGCGAAACTAAACCATTTATTCTGCGTATGATCATAACTAATAACGATGATAAAATTTAACAGGGTTTTTTTGGTTCCGAAAGTTCTAGAATTCCTCTGACGATTCTGAGAAGAATTACCGACAAAAACGGCGTCATGTGGTTAGAAAGAGACTGCACTCAGCTTCTTATAATCAGTACAAGCTATATACCTTTGGAGTGGGTAAAACGAGTCCTATTTCTTCTATTATTAATAAATCGCAAATTGAACAGTGTTATCTTATTAAAAAGGATCAGAAACAAAATCATTTAAACAACAGCAACATATTCTGTAATCATATTTATTATATTGACTATCGTAGCCTAGTCTAGCACCAGCCTCCCCCCCCCCCCCCCTGTACATACATACATATTATTATATCTTTCTAAAATTCTTATAGTCCCACTGACTCATATATACAATATCTCATTGCAAAACGGAATATATCCTAGACAGTTTAAACTTTCGAGAATTTGCCCGATACCCAAAAGTCATAATAAAATAAATGTCGAGGAATACCGGCCAATAGCAATATTACCTTCTTTGGCAAAAGTTTTTGAAAACATTTTGCATAAACACATTTTGGATCAAGTTGAAATCAAACTGTCCAATGAACAACACGGGTTTAGACCTAAAAGATCAGTAGACACTAATTTGCTTACTCTAGTAGACTATATCTCATCCAGGCTCGATCGTCGGTGTCAAGTTGACGTTTTATACTTTGACTACAAAAAGGCGTTTGACAGAGTAAATAATGACATTTTGCTTTCAAAACTAAGTGACGTTGGATTTTCCCCTAAACTTTTGAGGTTCTTCGCCGACTATCTCCGAGATCGCCAGCAATTTGTAAAATTGGGTATTTATGAATCAAACCCCTATCACACGCGCTCCGGAGTAAGTCAGGGTTCTATCCTGGGACCTCTGTTGTTCTTATTAATGATCAACGACCTTCCCACCGTTCTTAGGCACTCTAAATGTTTGTTGTATGCTGACGATCTGAAGATATTCATGGAAGTAAATTCGCACGCGGATTGCTTGGCTCTCCAAGATGACATAAATGCCCTCTACAACTGGGGTCAGCAAAACAAAATGGAGTTTAATCCTACCAAATGTCGTGTATTAACCTTTGGTCGTATGCGGTGCCCAATTCACGCCGATTATAAACTAGGTGACAGCACAATAGAAAGAACAATAGCCATAAAAGACCTGGGCGTCACATTCGATCAAAAGCTTACCTTCCATGATCATATGACATCAACAGCTAGGGAATCTTTTCGTAGGCTCGGCTTTGTTCTCCGAAATAGTCGTGATTTCCAAGGTCAAAACGTCATCAAATTGTTGTACAATACGCTCGTACGTAGTAAATTAGAATCTAGTGCTGCCATATGGAACCCACATGAGAGCACATATGTCCTACTCATAGAAAAGGTACAGAAAGCGTTTCTAAGATACTTATACAAACGTGCCTACGGCTATTACCCATATCTGTACCCAACCCTGTTTTTGCTGGGAAGTCTAGGTTACAACTCACTTCAAGTTAGGCGAATGATGCAGCAAATCTTGATTGTTTACAAAATCATTCACGGACAGATTGATGCGCCTGATCTCCACAATGAGCTTCTTTGCATTTTCGCTCCCGACAATTATTGTCGCAACCGTAAGCATCATCTTTTTGCAACACCATCATGTAGGACTGTCAGTAGAGCTAAATCACCTTTACCCCGCACTCTTAAATTACTGAACCAATTCCTGGAGTCGAGACCCGAGTGTGACGTGTTTGCGAGTGGCAGAGGATTATTTTTGTCGGAATGTTTGAAGTTCTGTGAGCGAGTAGAGTAAAAGAGTGTTTAAAAGTGAAAAAGACCTTATACGATTTATCGATGTATAGCTTGTAATTTAATTATTATGTGTTACCTACTTCGATAGAATAGTTTTAATGTACAAACATTTTTGTTATTTTTGTTCATTGTGTTAGGAATAGTGTAATTGGTATATGTACCGTTCTATTCTAAATAAATAAATAAAATAAATTATACACTTACTTCTACATACATACAATTCCTCGCGTTTCCATACAATATCATAAGAGCTCACGGATCCTACACTTGACGACGACTCAAGTGTAAGACGTCGTCAAGTCTCGTGCTGTCTCTGTCACTCTAGTGTTAAGTTGAGACAGGTTTAAGAACGACTCAAAGCTAAGAGGTCGGTTAGCGGTGAGAACCGCGGGTATTTTCTATTTCAAAAATTATACGATTTAGATATCTATTTGGATAGAATATTATGTTTTGTATTACTAGATTTTGTAAATTAACTTTTTAGTACCTAATATGACTACATTATAATCTACAAAATGTTCTATAGATATCATAAGAATGAACTAGATTCTTAGAAACATGAATAAATGCATCTAACCCGCGGCCACTCAGACAACAATCTTCATTTTACATTAAAACTAAATGCTTTGTAAAATTAATAAAATAATAATATTAGTCTCAAATCATTAAGTAAAAACAATTACTAATACAACATTAGATCATTCAATAATACATTTTTATTATTCAATCATTAATTTTGTAAACTAAAGACATGTAAGTTATACATTGCTTGTTCAAATCTTCTTGAAAAAGACCTAAGGCTTGTATAACACGCAATGGATAGGATACAAAGCTGTTTATGTCTTTAGCTTACAAAACATTCTGCAGTAATCTCCAAACACAACAGATTCAGTAAAGGTTATTTACTAACATTATATAATGCGTCGCGTAGCCTCCACTCTCCTATCTTACAAGAGCTGAAGACAGACTGAAAGTAATGTAAGTACCTAGTATAACTAAGTAGGTATGTCTTACACAGTTCGATCATAAGTAAACATTTAACAAAACACAACATATATGATACTTTTAGATGTTATCGATCAGAAGGTATGATTATAAAATTAGTGAAAAACATTAAAACAAACCTTAGATTTTTTATAGCTTCTACCTACTTGGGTTTATAAATGCGACTCATAGACTATTTTTAAAATTCTATATTATTTTCTAAAATTTTACCCCATAAGAAAGACATTCTACAAATAACCAACATAGTCTTACAAGGTTTACTTCCAGTATATCGTCAGCATATCTCCTACTCCTATCAACATAAGGTTAGGTAAATGCGTGTCGGCGGCGCGGGAGGGGCGTCGCCTCGGAAAGCTCTAACTTATATCATACATAGATCGATAGTACCGAACCAGTGTTACTAGACCCCTGGTAAGTTACTAGCCTTGTCTGTTTGAGACAAAGCTTTTAAAAGTCTTAACTGCAACTGAAATCGCCAATCCGCAGAGAGCAAGCGTGGTGATCAATGCTCGCCTTCTCTATATGGGAAGAGGCCTGTGCCCAGAAGGGGACGCTTATAGGCTGGTATTATAATTTAATTTTTCCAGGTAATTCTCTATGAACTTTATAACATCACGCTATGACTAGTGAGCAAAGCAGAAATATGAAAAAATCTGCTAAAAAGAAACAAAAGGTGATATAAAAAAGGTTTTACATCACTTTTCTACCTCAAACAGCTAACATTCCAGGGGTCTACTTACACTGGTCGCTTACAGAGAGCGAGAGCGGTCGCCGGCTGTTACACTGCGATGGCACAAAACTGGAAGATTTGGTAGTAGTGTATACGATGAGAGACAGGGACAGCGCTATGCAACAAAAAGGGATGAATAGTTCATACAGCTAGTCTCTCGAGTATAGCTTTGTTGTTCATTATAAGTATTTAAGTTTGTAATAGTTTATTAATATGTGATTTATGTGCTAAGTGTAATTTAGATTTACTTCATCTATTGAATTAGGGTAACCAGTAATGATAGATGTAAGGTGTGTTATAAATAAAATGTTCTGTATTTAATATTCTATCTAGAGCTCCACACTCCTATATAGTATACCAGTCGGCGCCGCCTCGCTCTGACTCATGTGTCGTATATTACAAGTGATGGATGATGACTCGCACTATCATATAAATGACTGGATGATGGTATACACCTGTATGTTACACTAGAATCACATCAACAGAATACTTAGGTACATGTAAATTAGAAGTCATAGGTAGGTAATTATGCAAACTAGAGATTTGATTCTCTGATCTGACAAGAAGCAATCCGTTTAGTGATTTTTGAGTTAAAATGTAACATGCATTTATTCTTCTCAACTTCATATGTGTTCTTATATTATTTATAAATAGCCATAATGATAGTTAGATGTAGTAGTTTTAATTGTTTCTTATTGTACTGTTGTACCTATCCCAGTTGCTTCTCCATTTGACCCAAAGGTTGACTGGTAGATAATGCCTTGCGGCATTAAGTCCGCCTTATGTACCACAATTGTACATGAAAGTTTAAATAAATAAATATGGGTCTAGTGTAACATACAGTCATATATAACATTATGTGTCCTCTGGACTGTATCAGTTACATTTAACTTACGGTTAGTGACAAGCAACGTATATTACAGTACACAACTGCATTACATCGATAGTTAGGACCACCACTGATAGCTCAGTCAAGTTAGTAGAGTTGTTTAGCTTAACTGAGATATGAGTCTGGTTTGTTATAAGTTAGCCATAGGGCTGAGCCACACAATATAATAAAGATTTAACAGATAATTGACGATTATTATATGCCATAGTTTTGGAAACTTGTGTAGAGAATAACCTAATGTTAGCCTATAGCCAGCTAAGTATGTATACAGGCTTTAAACTATTTTCAGTGGCTAAGACGTAGGTATAATTCGTGTATTGTAGGTAAGTATCTATATTACATTGTGTGGGTCAGACTTAATGGTAGTATTATTATAATTGTATTTAATACATCAAGAAGTTTTAATGTTTGTACTATTTTATCTAAAGGGAAGGCGGTGGGACACTTGTCTTTAAACTTTCTTCAATATTTACTCAAAATAGTTTGAATAAATAGTAATTATTATTGTTATATTGCAATTAGATAAAAGCAAGTTTTTTTTTTTTACATATTAATAAGTATATAGGTCATGAAAATAAAACTAGTAAATATTTATTATGTTTTCTTTATTATTCTATATTATTGGCTTTTTGACTTCTTGATAATCTCCGTATCTTGTACACTGTAAGTTATTATTTAATCTGAGAGATATTAGAACATATTGGACAGATCGTTATTACCAGTGTCACACCGCCCTTAGACATACGGATTCGTCAAATAACATTTATCAACAAATAATACTTGTCCGCCTAAAACATTGGTCACATCGAATATGGTTTAGTCAATTCATTACATGTAGTACATTCTTATACAACATAGTTTTCATTGTAACATTAATATATTTTTTATTTTAATATTGTAATTGATATAATTTAGACACATAGGTAAGTTCTTACTATAATATTGTTTTATCCAGTAAATGTGTTGTGTTTCAGACAGACAGTCCCTCTATAACATACTGGGGCCCAAGTCTGCTATTTACACTCGGTTCAATGTCTTCATAGTGGCGTGCCAGCAGAGCCATTTTCGGAAAATTGGTATTCTACTAAACGTCAAAACGTCAAAATTGCGCATTGGAACGATTCGGTTCAATGTTCAACGACTGTGACCAATAGTTCATACATTTGGTACAAATTGTAATGCGCAATTTTGACGTTTTGACGTTTAGTAGAATACCAATTTTCCGAAAATGGCTCTGCTGGCACGCCACTATGAAGACATTGAACCGAGTGTAAATAGCGGACCTGGGCCCCAGGTGTTCAGCTGGCGGGGAGACTGGCAGCCGAACATAGTGATTTCCTTGTCTTGAGAATCATTCTGAATAGTAGATCTTTTGTCACATATTATTTAACAATATTATTTTTTTAGCCTCTTATTCGAATATTTAATACAAACTTAACTTTTAATACAATACAAAAACAATTTAAAACATTATAGTAGCGACAATTAAGAGATTTCTTTATAACTCAACATATAATTGTAACACACATTTAACAAAATCATATTCATCCTTGGTTTCATTACCATTTGACCAATTAGTATCGATGCTTATTTTCGGTATCGCACCATAGTTTAAATAAGATTCCAAACGAGATTATGTCAATTTTAAACTGTCCTGGTAAATTCACATTTATGTACTTTGACATAAGGTTGAGATTCCAACTAGATTGCTTCTTTCTTCGTGTGTTATAGACATGTTTCCTAGTCATTCTGTATGTATGTATCCTTGCTTGCCTGCGTGTCCGTCTGCTTGTGTGTGTGTGTGTTCAGAGGTCGGTCTCGGAGCCGCGTGCGTCGAGCCAGTGTCGCGGCCGCGAGCGACGACCGCGGCCCGAAGACCCGCGCTGTGGAGATACATTGGTTCATAAGTATTTAATAAAAATAATTATAAATATTGTAAAAAGGAACTAATGTAGGAAAAACTACAATTAAAATATGAGATGGTAACGTACCAGCTAAAATTAATTATGAAGGTATATCATTGGGTTGTAGTCTCATGATCCAACAATTTTCACAAAGAATGTATGTCTTTATCCATTAAAACAAGATTCTCACATTCAGGAGTCGCAAATCTCACTTGACAGGAATTAATATTTTATTTATAAGTATCAACTAACCTTTTCCTCGATGGTATCTTTCCTCCCGCCAAGCGTGGACGAGCTGCTCCCCGGCGCGGGCTGCGTGCCGTGCGCGTGGCTGCCGTGCGTGCCGTGTGTAGCGTGTGCGTGTGCAGCGTGGACGCGCGCGTGCGGGGAGACGAGCGCGTCGTGCTCGGCCACCGCTTCCTCCATCTCCGCTGACGAGCACGGGCCCGACGCGCCCAGCTCTGACTCGTCCACGTCTGTAAAGAGTGTAAGAGGATTAACAATATAAACCTTTTATAAATTTCGGAATAAATAAATTTTAAACTAGTCGCCCGTCAAAAACTACGTTAATCAAAACCACCGCCCATAAATAACTTCGCCTTTAGCGACCGACTCTCCCAAATAACGACGCATATAGAGAACGATGCCAATCAATAACGTCACTTATAAAAAACGACGCCCATAAGAAACGACGCTTATAAAAAACGACGCCCATCAGAAACGACGCTCATAAGAAACGACGCCCATAAGAAACGACGCACATAAGAAACGACGCCCATAAGAAACGACGCTTATAAAAAACGACGCCCATAAGAAACGACGCCCATAAGAAACGACGCCCATAAAAAACGACGCCCATAAGAAACAACACTCATAAAAAACGACGCCCATAAGAAACGACGCCCATAAGAAACGACGCACATAAGAAACGACGCTTATAAAAAACGACGCCCATAAGAAACGACGCTTATAAAAAACGACGCCCATAAGAAACGACGCTTATAAAAAACGACGCCCATAAGAAACGACGCTCATAAGAAACGACGCCCATTAGAAACGACGCTTATAAAAAACGACGCCCATAAGAAACGACGCTCATAAGAAACGACGCCCATTAGAAACGACGCTTATAAAAAACGACGCCCATAAGAAACGACGCCCATAAGAAACGACGCACATAAGAAACGACGCTTATAAAAAACGACGCCCATAAGAAACGACGCTTATAAAAAACGACGCCCATAAGAAACGACGCCCATAAGAAACGACGCTTATAAAAAACGACGCCCATAAGAAACGACGCTTATAAAAAACAACGCCCATAAGAAACGACGCTCATAAGAAACGACGCCCATTAGAAACGACGCTTATAAAAAACGACGCCCATAAGAAACGACACTTATAAAAAACGACGCCCATAAGAAACGACGCTCAAAAGAAACGACGCTCATAAGAAACGACGCCCATAAAAAACGACGCCCATAAGAAACGACGCTCATAAGAAACGACGCCCATTAGAAACGACGCTCATAAGAAACGACGCCCATTAGAAACGACGCTTATAAAAAACGACGCCCATAAGAAACGACGCTCATAAGAAACGACGCCCATTAGAAACGACGCTTATAAAAAACGACGCCCATAAGAAACGACGCCCATAAAAAACGACGCACATAAGAAACGACGCTTATAAAAAACGACGCCCATAAGAAACGACGCTTATAAAAAACGACGCCCATAAGAAACGACGCTCAAAAGAAACGACGCTCATAAGAAACGACGCCCATAAAAAACGACGCCCATAAGAAACGACGCCCATTAGAAACGACGCTTATAAAAAACGACGCCCATAAGAAACGACGCCCATAAGAAACGACGCCCATAAGAAACGACGCTCATAAGAAACGACGGTTATAAAAAACGACGCCCGTAAAAAACGACGCCCATAAGAAACGACGCTTATAAAAAACGACGCCCATAAGAAACGACGCCCATAAGAAACGACGCTTATAAAAAACGACGCCCATTAGAAACGACGCTCATAAGAAACGACGCTTATAAAAAACGACGCCCATAAGAAACGACGCTCATAAGAAACGACGCTCATAAGAAACGACGCCCATTAGAAACGACGCTCATAAGAAACGACGCCCATAAGAAACGACGCTTATAAAAAACGACGCCCATAAAAAACGACGCCCATAAGAAACGACACTCATAAGAAACGACGCCCATAAGAAACGACGCCCATAAAAAACGACGCCCATAAGAAACGACGCTCATAAGAAACGACGCCCATTAGAAACGACGCTCATAAGAAACGACGCCAATAAGAAACGACGCTTATAAAAAACGACGCCCATAAGAAACGACGCTCAAAAGAAACGACAATCATAAGAAACGACGCCCATAAAAAACGACGCTTACAAAAAACAACGCCCATAAGAAACGACGCTCATAAAAAACGACGCCCATAAGAAACGACGCTTATAAAAAACGACGCCCATAAGAAACGACGCCCATAAGAAACGACGCTTATAAAAAACGACGCCCATAAGAAACGACGCTTATAAAAAACAACGCCCATAAGAAACGACACTTATAAAAAACGACGCCCATAAGAAACGACGCTCAAAAGAAACGACGCTCATAAGAAACGACGCCCATAAAAAACGACGCCCATAAGAAACGACGCTCATAAGAAACGACGCCCATTAGAAACGACGCTCATAAGAAACGACGCCCATAAGAAACGACGCTTATAAAAAACGACGCCCATAAGAAACGACGCTCATAAGAAACGACGCCCATTAGAAACGACGCTTATAAAAAACGACGCCCATAAGAAACGACGCTCAAAAGAAACGACGCTCATAAGAAACGACGCCCATAAAAAACGACGCCCATAAGAAACGACGCTCATAAGAAACGACGCCCATTAGAAACGACGCTCATAAGAAACGACGCCCATAAGAAACGACGCTTATAAAAAACGACGCCCATAAGAAACGACGCTCATAAGAAACGACGCCCATTAGAAACGACGCTTATAAAAAACGACGCCCATAAGAAACGACGCCCATAAGAAACGACGCACATAAGAAACGACGCTTATAAAAAACGACGCCCATAAGAAACGACGCTTATAAAAAACGACGCCCATAAGAAACGACGATTATAAAAAAACGACGCTTATAAAAAACGACGCCCATAAGAAACGACGCTTATAAAAAACGACGCCCATAAGAAACGACGCCCATAAGAAACGACGCTTATAAAAAACGACGCCCATAAGAAACGACGCCCATAAGAAACGACGCTGATAAAAACGACGCTCATAAGAAACGACGCTCATTAGAAACGACGACCATAAGAAACGAAGCTCATAAGAAACGACGCCCATTAGAAACGACGCTATAAAAAACGACGCCCATAAAAACGACGCCCATAAGAAACGACGCCCATAAAAAACGACGCTTACAAAAAACGACGCCCATCAGAAACGACGCCCATAAAAAAACGACGCCCATAAGAAACGACGCCCAAAAGAAACGACGCTCATAAGAAACGACGGTTATAAAAAACGACGCCCGTAAAAAACGACGCCCATAAGAAACGATGCCCATAAGAAACGACGCTCATAAGAAACGACGGTTATAAAAAACGACGCCCGTAAAAAACGACGCCCATAAGAAACGACGCTTTAAAAAAAACGACGCCCATAAGAAACGACGCTCATAAGAAACGACGTCCATAAAAAACGACGCCCATAAGAAACGACGCCCATAAAAACGACGCCCATAAAAACGACGCCCATAAGAAACGACGCCCATAAGAAACGACGTCCATTAAAAAACGACGCCCATAAGAAACGACGCCCATAAAAACGACGCCCATGAAAAACGACGTTTATGAAAAACGACGCCCATAAAAACGACGCTTAAAAAAACGACGCTCATAAGAAACGACGCCCATAAGAAACGACGCCCATAAGAACCGACGCTTATAAAAAACGACGCCCATAAGAAACGACGCTTATAAAAAACGACGCTTATAAAAAACGACGCCCATAAAAAACGACGCCCATAAGAAACGACGCTTATAAAAAACGACGCCCATAAGAAACGACGCTCATAAGAAACGACGCCCATAAGAAACGACGCTTATTAAAAACGACGCCCATAAGAAACGACGCCCATAAGAAACGACGCTTATAAAAAACGACGCCCATAAGAAACGACGCTTTAAAAAAAACGACGCTCATAAAAAAGCGACGCTTATCAAGATCGACGCCCATAAAAAACGACGCTTATGAAAAACGACGCCCATAAGAAACGACGCTTATAAAAAACGACGCTTATAAAAAACGACGCCCATAAAAAACGACGCCCATAAAAAACGACGCCCATAAGAAACAACGCTTATAAAAAACGACGCCCATAAGAAACGACGCCCATAAGAAACGACGCTCAAAAGAAACGACGCTCATAAGAAACGACGCCCATAAAAAACGACGCCCATAAGAAACGACGCCCATTAGAAACGACGCTTATAAAAAACGACGCCCATAAGAAACGACGCCCATAAGAAACGACGCCCATAAGAAACGACGCTCATAAGAAACGACGGTTATAAAAAACGACGCCCGTAAAAAACGACGCCCATAAGAAACGACGCTTATAAAAAACGACGCCCATAAGAAACGACGCCCATAAGAAACGACGCTTATAAAAAACGACGCCCATTAGAAACGACGCTCATAAGAAACGACGCTTATAAAAAACGACGCCCATAAGAAACGACGCTCATAAGAAACGACGCTCATAAGAAACGACGCCCATTAGAAACGACGCTCATAAGAAACGACGCCCATAAGAAACGACGCTTATAAAAAACGACGCCCATAAAAAACGACGCCCATAAGAAACGACACTCATAAGAAACGACGCCCATAAGAAACGACGCCCATAAAAAACGACGCCCATAAGAAACGACGCTCATAAGAAACGACGCCCATTAGAAACGACGCTCATAAGAAACGACGCCAATAAGAAACGACGCTTATAAAAAACGACGCCCATAAGAAACGACGCTCAAAAGAAACGACAATCATAAGAAACGACGCCCATAAAAAACGACGCTTACAAAAAACAACGCCCATAAGAAACGACGCTCATAAAAAACGACGCCCATAAGAAACGACGCTTATAAAAAACGACGCCCATAAGAAACGACGCCCATAAGAAACGACGCTTATAAAAAACGACGCCCATAAGAAACGACGCTTATAAAAAACAACGCCCATAAGAAACGACACTTATAAAAAACGACGCCCATAAGAAACGACGCTCAAAAGAAACGACGCTCATAAGAAACGACGCCCATAAAAAACGACGCCCATAAGAAACGACGCTCATAAGAAACGACGCCCATTAGAAACGACGCTCATAAGAAACGACGCCCATAAGAAACGACGCTTATAAAAAACGACGCCCATAAGAAACGACGCTCATAAGAAACGACGCCCATTAGAAACGACGCTCATAAGAAACGACGCCCATAAGAAACGACGCTTATAAAAAACGACGCCCATAAGAAACGACGCTCATAAGAAACGACGCCCATTAGAAACGACGCTTATAAAAAACGACGCCCATAAGAAACGACACTTATAAAAAACGACGCCCATAAGAAACGACGCTCAAAAGAAACGACGCTCATAAGAAACGACGCCCATAAAAAACGACGCCCATAAGAAACGACGCTCATAAGAAACGACGCTCATAAGAAACGACGCCCATTAGAAACGACGCTCATAAGAAACGACGCCCATAAGAAACGACGCTTATAAAAAACGACGCCCATAAGAAACGACGCTCATAAGAAACGACGCCCATTAGAAACGACGCTTATAAAAAACGACGCCCATAAGAAACGACGCCCATAAGAAACGACGCACATAAGAAACGACGCTTATAAAAAACGACGCCCATAAGAAACGACGCTTATAAAAAACGACGCCCAAAAGAAACGACGCCCATAAGAAACGACGCTTATAAAAAAACGACGCCCATAAGAAACGACGCTTATAAAAAACGACGCCCATAAGAAACGACGCCCATTAGAAACGACGCTTATAAAAAACGACGCCCATAAGAAACGACGCCCATAAGAAACGACGCCCATAAGAAACGACGCTCATAAGAAACGACGGTTATAAAAAACGACGCCCGTAAAAAACGACGCCCATAAGAAACGACGCTTATAAAAAACGACGCCCATAAGAAACGACGCCCATAAGAAACGACGCCCATAAGAAACGACGCTTATAAAAAACGACGCCCATAAGAAACGACGCTTATAAAAAACGACGCCCATAAGAAACGACGCCCATAAGAAACGACGCTTATAAAAAACGACGCCCATAAGAAACGACGCCCATAAGAAACGACGCCCATAAGAAACGACGCTGATAAAAACGACGCTCATAAGAAACGACGCTCATTAGAAACGACGCCCATAAGAAACGACGCCCATAAGAAACGACGCTTATAAAAAACGACGCCCATAAGAAACGACGCTTATAAAAAACAACGCCCATAAGAAACGACACTTATAAAAAACGACGCCCATAAGAAACGACGCTCAAAAGAAACGACGCTCATAAGAAACGACGCCCATAAAAAACGACGCCCATAAGAAACGACGCTCATAAGAAACGACGCCCATTAGAAACGACGCTCATAAGAAACGACGCCCATAAGAAACGACGCTTATAAAAAACGACGCCCATAAGAAACGACGCTCATAAGAAACGACGCCCATTAGAAACGACGCTTATAAAAAACGACGCCCATAAGAAACGACACTTATAAAAAACGACGCCCATAAGAAACGACGCTCAAAAGAAACGACGCTCATAAGAAACGACGCCCATAAAAAACGACGCCCATAAGAAACGACGCTCATAAGAAACGACGCCCATTAGAAACGACGCTCATAAGAAACGACGCCCATAAGAAACGACGCTTATAAAAAACGACGCCCATAAGAAACGACGCTCATAAGAAACGACGCCCATTAGAAACGACGCTTATAAAAAACGACGCCCATAAGAAACGACGCCCATAAGAAACGACGCACATAAGAAACGACGCTTATAAAAAACGACGCCCATAAGAAACGACGCTTATAAAAAACGACGCCCATAAGAAACGACGCCCATAAGAAACGACGCTTATAAAAAAACGACGCCCATAAGAAACGACGCTTATAAAAAACGACGCCCATAAGAAACGACGCCCATTAGAAACGACGCTTATAAAAAACGACGCCCATAAGAAACGACGCCCATAAGAAACGACGCTCATAAGAAACGACGGTTATAAAAAACGACGCCCGTAAAAAACAACGCCCATAAGAAACGACGCTTATAAAAAACGACGCCCATAAGAAACGACGCCCATAAGAAACGACGCCCATAAGAAACGACGCTTATAAAAAACGACGCCCATAAGAAACGACGCATATAAAAAACGACGCCCATAAGAAACGACGCCCATAAGAAACGACGCTTATAAAAAACGACGCCCATAAGAAACGACGCCCATAAGAAACGACGCCCATAAGAAACGACGCTGATAAAAACGACGCTCATAAGAAACGACGCTCATTAGAAACGACGCCCATAAGAAACGACGCTCATAAGAAACGACGCCCATTAGAAACGACGCTATAAAAAACGACGCCCATAAAAACGACGCCCATAAGAAACGACGCCCATAAAAAACGACGCCCATCAGAAACGACGCCCATAAAAAAACGACGCCCATAAGAAACGACGCCCATAAGAAACGACGCTCATAAGAAACGACGGTTATAAAAAACGACGCCCGTAAAAAACGACGCCCATAAGAAACGACGCCCATAAGAAACGATGCCCATAAGAAACGACGGCCATAAGAAACGACGCCCATAAGAAACGACGCTTATAAAAAACGACGCCCATAAGAAACGACGCTTATAAAAAACGACGCCCATAAGAAACGACGCCCATAAGAAACGACGCTTATAAAAAACGACGCCCATAAGAAACGACGCCCATAAGAAACGACGCTGATAAAAACGACGCTCATAAGAAACGACGCTCATTAGAAACGACGCCCATAAGAAACGAAGCTCATAAGAAACGACGCCCATTAGAAACGACGCTATAAAAAACGACGCCCATAAAAACGACGCCCATAAGAAACGACGCCCATAAAAAACGACGCTTACAAAAAACGACGCCCATCAGAAACGACGCCCATAAAAAAACGACGCCCATAAGAAACGACGCCCAAAAGAAACGACGCTCATAAGAAACGACGGTTATAAAAAACGACGCCCGTAAAAAACGACGCCCATAAGAAACGATGCCCATAAGAAACGACGGCCATAAGAAACGACGTCCATTAAAAAACGACGCCCATAAGAAACGACGCCCATAAAAACGACGCCCATAAGAAACGACGCCCATAAAAAACGACGCCCATCAGAAACGACGCCCATAAGAAACGACGCCCATAAGAAACGACGCCCATAAGAAACGACGGTTACAAAAAACGACGCCCATCAGAAACGACGCTCATAAAAAACGACGCCCATAAAAAACGACGCCCATCAGAAACGACGCCCATAAGAAACGACGCTCATAAGAAACGACGGTTATAAAAAACGACGCCCGTAAAAAACGACGCCCATAAGAAACGACGCTTTAAAAAAAACGACGCCCATAAGAAACGACGCTCATAAAAAACGACGCCCATAAAAAACGACGCCCATAAGAAACGACGCCCATAAAAACGACGCCCATAAAAACGACGCCCATAAGAAACGACGCCCATAAGAAACGACGTCCATTAAAAAACGACGCCCATAAGAAACGACGCCCATAAAAACGACGCCCATAAGAAACGACGTTTATGAAAAACGACGCCCATAAAAACGACGCTTAAAACAACGACGCTCATAAGAAACGACGCCCATAAGAAACGACGCCCATAAGAAACGACGCTTATAAAAAACGACGCCCATAAGAAACGACGCTTATAAAAAACGACGCTTATAAAAAACGACGCCCATAAAAAACGACGCCCATAAGAAACGACGCTTATAAAAAACGACGCCCATAAGAAACGACGCTCATAAGAAATGACGCCCATAAGAAACGACGCTTATTAAAAACGACGCCCATAAGAAACGACGCCCATAAGAAACGACCCTTATAAAAAACGACGCCCATAAGAAACGACGCTTTAAAAAAAACGACGCTCATAAAAAAGCGACGCTTATCAAGATCGACGCCCATAAAAAACGACGCTTATGAAAAACGACGCCCATAAGAAACGACGCTTATAAAAAACGACGCTTATAAAAAACGACGCCCATAAAAAACGACGCCCATAAAAAACGACGCCCATAAGAAACAACGCTTATAAAAAACGACGCCCATAAGAAACGACGCTTTAAAAAAAACGACGCTCATAAAAAAGCGACGCTTATCAAGATCGACGCCCATAAAAAACGACGCTTATGAAAAACGACGCCCATAAAAACGACGCTTCAAACAACGACGCTCATAAGAAACGACGCCCATAAGAAACGACGCCCATAAGAAACGACGCCCATAAGAAACGACGCCCATAAGAAACGACGTCCATAAAAAACGACGCCCATAAAAAACGACGCCCATAAAAACGACGCCCATAAGAAACGACGCCCATAAAAAACGACGCTTACAAAAAACGACGCCCATCAGAAACGACGCCCATAAAAAAACGACGCCCGTAAAAAACGACGCCCATAAGAAACGACGCCCATAAGAAACGATGCCCATAAGAAACGACGGCCATAAGAAACGACGCCCATAAGAAACGACGCTTATAAAAAACGACGCCCATAAGAAACGACGCTTATAAAAAACGACGCCCATAAGAAACGACGCCCATAAGAAACGACGCTTATAAAAAACGACGCCCATAAGAAACGACGCCCATAAGAAACGACGCTTATAAAAAACGACGCCCATAAGAAACGACGCCCATAAGAAACGACGCTGATAAAAACGACGCTCATAAGAAACGACGCTCATTAGAAACGACGCCCATAAGAAACGAAGCTCATAAGAAACGACGCCCATTAGAAACGACGCTATAAAAAACGACGCCCATAAAAACGACGCCCATAAGAAACGACGCCCATAAAAAACGACGCTTACAAAAAACGACGCCCATCAGAAACGACGCCCATAAAAAAACGACGCCCATAAGAAACGACGCCCAAAAGAAACGACGCTCATAAGAAACGACGGTTATAAAAAACGACGCCCGTAAAAAACGACGCCCATAAGAAACGATGCCCATAAGAAACGACGGCCATAAGAAACGACGTCCATTAAAAAACGACGCCCATAAGAAACGACGCCCATAAAAACGACGCCCATAAGAAACGACGCCCATAAAAAACGACGCCCATCAGAAACGACGCCCATAAGAAACGACGCCCATAAGAAACGACGCTCATAAGAAACGACGGTTACAAAAAACGACGCCCATCAGAAACGACGCCCATAAAAAACGACGCCCATCAGAAACGACGCCCATAAGAAACGACGCTCATAAGAAACGACGGTTATAAAAAACGACGCCCATAAGAAACGACGCTTATAAAAAACGACGCTTATAAAAAACGACGCCCATAAAAAACGACGCCCATAAAAAACGACGCCCATAAGAAACAACGCTTATAAAAAACGACGCCCATAAGAAACGACGCTTTAAAAAAAACGACGCTCATAAAAAAGCGACGCTTATCAAGATCGACGCCCATAAAAAACGACGCTTATGAAAAACGACGCCCATAAAAACGACGCTTCAAACAACGACGCTCATAAGAAACGACGCCCATAAGAAACGACGCCCATAAGAAACGACGCCCATAAGAAACGACGCCCATAAGAAACGACGTCCATAAAAAACGACGCCCATAAAAAACGACGCCCATAAAAACGACGCCCATAAGAAACGACGCCCATAAAAAACGACGCTTACAAAAAACGACGCCCATCAGAAACGACGCCCATAAAAAAACGACGCCCGTAAAAAACGACGCCCATAAGAAACGACGCCCATAAGAAACGATGCCCATAAGAAACGACGGCCATAAGAAACGACGCCCATAAGAAACGACGCTTATAAAAAACGACGCCCATAAGAAACGACGCTTATAAAAAACGACGCCCATAAGAAACGACGCCCATAAGAAACGACGCTTATAAAAAACGACGCCCATAAGAAACGACGCCCATAAGAAACGACGCTGATAAAAACGACGCTCATAAGAAACGACGCTCATTAGAAACGACGCCCATAAGAAACGAAGCTCATAAGAAACGACGCCCATTAGAAACGACGCTATAAAAAACGACGCCCATAAAAACGACGCCCATAAGAAACGACGCCCATAAAAAACGACGCTTACAAAAAACGACGCCCATCAGAAACGACGCCCATAAAAAAACGACGCCCATAAGAAACGACGCCCAAAAGAAACGACGCTCATAAGAAACGACGGTTATAAAAAACGACGCCCGTAAAAAACGACGCCCATAAGAAACGATGCCCATAAGAAACGACGGCCATAAGAAACGACGTCCATTAAAAAACGACGCCCATAAGAAACGACGCCCATAAAAACGACGCCCATAAGAAACGACGCCCATAAAAAACGACGCCCATCAGAAACGACGCCCATAAGAAACGACGCCCATAAGAAACGACGCTCATAAGAAACGACGGTTACAAAAAACGACGCCCATCAGAAACGACGCTCATAAAAAACGACGCCCATAAAAAACGACGCCCATCAGAAACGACGCCCATAAGAAACGACGCTCATAAGAAACGACGGTTATAAAAAACGACGCCCGTAAAAAACGACGCCCATAAGAAACGACGCTTTAAAAAAAACGACGCCCATAAGAAACGACGCTCATAAGAAACGACGTCCATAAAAAACGACGCCCATAAGAAACGACGCCCATAAAAACGACGCCCATAAAAACGACGCCCATAAGAAACGACGCCCATAAGAAACGACGTCCATTAAAAAACGACGCCCATAAGAAACGACGCCCATAAAAACGACGCCCATGAAAAACGACGTTTATGAAAAACGACGCCCATAAAAACGACGCTTAAAAAAACGACGCTCATAAGAAACGACGCCCATAAGAAACGACGCCCATAAGAACCGACGCTTATAAAAAACGACGCCCATAAGAAACGACGCTTATAAAAAACGACGCTTATAAAAAACGACGCCCATAAAAAACGACGCCCATAAGAAACGACGCTTATAAAAAACGACGCCCATAAGAAACGACGCTCATAAGAAATGACGCCCATAAGAAACGACGCTTATTAAAAACGACGCCCATAAGAAACGACGCCCATAAGAAACGACCCTTATAAAAAACGACGCCCATAAGAAACGACGCTTTAAAAAAAACGACGCTCATAAAAAAGCGACGCTTATCAAGATCGACGCCCATAAAAAACGACGCTTATGAAAAACGACGCCCATAAGAAACGACGTCCATTAAAAAACGACGCCCATAAGAAACGACGCCCATAAAAACGACGCCCATAAGAAACGACGCCCATAAAAAACGACGCCCATCAGAAACGACGCCCATAAGAAACGACGCCCATAAGAAACGACGCTCATAAGAAACGACGGTTACAAAAAACGACGCCCATCAGAAACGACGCTCATAAAAAACGACGCCCATAAAAAACGACGCCCATCAGAAACGACGCCCATAAGAAACGACGCTCATAAGAAACGACGGTTATAAAAAACGACGCCCGTAAAAAACGACGCCCATAAGAAACGACGCTTTAAAAAAAACGACGCCCATAAGAAACGACGCTCATAAGAAACGACGTCCATAAAAAACGACGCCCATAAGAAACGACGCCCATAAAAACGACGCCCATAAAAACGACGCCCATAAGAAACGACGCCCATAAGAAACGACGTCCATTAAAAAACGACGCCCATAAGAAACGACGCCCATAAAAACGACGCCCATGAAAAACGACGTTTATGAAAAACGACGCCCATAAAAACGACGCTTAAAAAAACGACGCTCATAAGAAACGACGCCCATAAGAAACGACGCCCATAAGAACCGACGCTTATAAAAAACGACGCCCATAAGAAACGACGCTTATAAAAAACGACGCTTATAAAAAACGACGCCCATAAAAAACGACGCCCATAAGAAACGACGCTTATAAAAAACGACGCCCATAAGAAACGACGCTCATAAGAAATGACGCCCATAAGAAACGACGCTTATTAAAAACGACGCCCATAAGAAACGACGCCCATAAGAAACGACCCTTATAAAAAACGACGCCCATAAGAAACGACGCTTTAAAAAAAACGACGCTCATAAAAAAGCGACGCTTATCAAGATCGACGCCCATAAAAAACGACGCTTATGAAAAACGACGCCCATAAGAAACGACGCTTATAAAAAACGACGCTTATAAAAAACGACGCCCATAAAAAACGACGCCCATAAAAAACGACGCCCATAAGAAACAACGCTTATAAAAAACGACGCCCATAAGAAACGACGCTTTAAAAAAAACGACGCTCATAAAAAAGCGACGCTTATCAAGATCGACGCCCATAAAAAACGACGCTTATGAAAAACGACGCCCATAAAAACGACGCTTCAAACAACGACGCTCATAAGAAACGACGCCCATAAGAAACGACGCCCATAAGAAACGACGCCCATAAGAAACGACGCCCATAAGAAACGACGTCCATAAAAAACGACGCCCATAAAAAACGACGCCCATAAAAACGACGCCCATAAGAAACGACGCCCATAAAAAACGACGCTTACAAAAAACGACGCCCATCAGAAACGACGCCCATAAAAAAACGACGCCCGTAAAAAACGACGCCCATAAGAAACGACGCCCATAAGAAACGATGCCCATAAGAAACGACGGCCATAAGAAACGACGCCCATAAGAAACGACGCTTATAAAAAACGACGCCCATAAGAAACGACGCTTATAAAAAACGACGCCCATAAGAAACGACGCCCATAAGAAACGACGCTTATAAAAAACGACGCCCATAAGAAACGACGCCCATAAGAAACGACGCTGATAAAAACGACGCTCATAAGAAACGACGCTCATTAGAAACGACGCCCATAAGAAACGAAGCTCATAAGAAACGACGCCCATTAGAAACGACGCTATAAAAAACGACGCCCATAAAAACGACGCCCATAAGAAACGACGCCCATAAAAAACGACGCTTACAAAAAACGACGCCCATCAGAAACGACGCCCATAAAAAAACGACGCCCATAAGAAACGACGCCCAAAAGAAACGACGCTCATAAGAAACGACGGTTATAAAAAACGACGCCCGTAAAAAACGACGCCCATAAGAAACGATGCCCATAAGAAACGACGGCCATAAGAAACGACGTCCATTAAAAAACGACGCCCATAAGAAACGACGCCCATAAAAACGACGCCCATAAGAAACGACGCCCATAAAAAACGACGCCCATCAGAAACGACGCCCATAAGAAACGACGCCCATAAGAAACGACGCTCATAAGAAACGACGGTTACAAAAAACGACGCCCATCAGAAACGACGCTCATAAAAAACGACGCCCATAAAAAACGACGCCCATCAGAAACGACGCCCATAAGAAACGACGCTCATAAGAAACGACGGTTATAAAAAACGACGCCCGTAAAAAACGACGCCCATAAGAAACGACGCTTTAAAAAAAACGACGCCCATAAGAAACGACGCTCATAAGAAACGACGTCCATAAAAAACGACGCCCATAAGAAACGACGCCCATAAAAACGACGCCCATAAAAACGACGCCCATAAGAAACGACGCCCATAAGAAACGACGTCCATTAAAAAACGACGCCCATAAGAAACGACGCCCATAAAAACGACGCCCATGAAAAACGACGTTTATGAAAAACGACGCCCATAAAAACGACGCTTAAAAAAACGACGCTCATAAGAAACGACGCCCATAAGAAACGACGCCCATAAGAAACGACGCTTATAAAAAACGACGCCCATAAGAAACGACGCTTATAAAAAACGACGCTTATAAAAAACGACGCCCATAAAAAACGACGCCCATAAGAAACGACGCTTATAAAAAACGACGCCCATAAGAAACGACGCTCATAAGAAATGACGCCCATAAGAAACGACGCTTATTAAAAACGACGCCCATAAGAAACGACGCCCATAAGAAACGACCCTTATAAAAAACGACGCCCATAAGAAACGACGCTTTAAAAAAAACGACGCTCATAAAAAAGCGACGCTTATCAAGATCGACGCCCATAAAAAACGACGCTTATGAAAAACGACGCCCATAAGAAACGACGCTTATAAAAAACGACGCTTATAAAAAACGACGCTTATAAAAAACGACGCCCATAAAAAACGACGCCCATAAAAAACGACGCCCATAAGAAACAACGCTTATAAAAAACGACGCCCATAAGAAACGACGCTTTAAAAAAAACGACGCTCATAAAAAAGCGACGCTTATCAAGATCGACGCCCATAAAAAACGACGCTTATGAAAAACGACGCCCATAAAAACGACGCTTCAAACAACGACGCTCATAAGAAACGACGCCCATAAGAAACGACGCCCATAAGAAACGACGCCCATAAGAAACGACGCCCATAAGAAACGACGTCCATAAAAAACGACGCCCATAAAAAACGACGCCCATAAAAACGACGCCCATAAGAAACGACGCCCATAAAAAACGACGCTTACAAAAAACGACGCCCATCAGAAACGACGCCCATAAAAAAACGACGCCCGTAAAAAACGACGCCCATAAGAAACGACGCCCATAAGAAACGATGCCCATAAGAAACGACGGCCATAAGAAACGACGTCCATTAAAAAACGACGCCCATAAGAAACGACGCCCATAAAAACGACGCCCATAAGAAACGACGCCCATAAAAAACGACGCCCATCAGAAACGACGCTCATAAAAAACGACGCCCATAAAAAAACGACGCCCATAAGAAACGACGCTCATAAGAAACGACGGTTATAAAAAACGACGCCCGTAAAAAACGACGCCCATAAGAAACGATGCCCATAAAAAAACGACGCCCATAAATACGACGCTTAAAAAAACGACGCTCATAAGAAACGACGCTTACAAAAAACGACGCCCATAAGAAACGACGCCCATAAAAACGACGCCCATAAAAAACGACGTTTATGAAAAACGACACCCATAAAAAACGACGCTTATGAAAAACGACGCCCATAAAAACGACGCTTAAAACAACGACGCTCATAAGAAACGACGCCCATAAGAAACGACGCCCATAAGAAACGACGCCCATAAGAAACGACGTCCATAAAAAACGACGCCCATAAAAAACGACGCCCATAAAAACGACGCCCATAAGAAACGACGCCCATAAAAAACGACGCTTACAAAAAACGACGCCCATCAGAAACGACGCCCATAAAAAACGACGCTTACAAAAAACGACGCCCATCAGAAACGACGCCCATAAAAAAACGACGCCCATAAGAAACGACGCCCATAAGAAACGACGCTCATAAGAAACGACGGTTATAAAAAACGACGCCCGTAAAAAACGACGCCCATAAGAAACGACGCCCATAAGAAACGATGCCCATAAGAAACGACGGCCATAAGAAACGACGTCCATTAAAAAACGACGCCCATAAGAAACGACGCCCATAAAAACGACGCCCATCAGAAACGACGCTCATAAAAAACGACGCCCATAAAAAAACGACGCCCATAAGAAACGACGCCCATAAGAAACGACGCTCATAAGAAACGACGGTTATAAAAAACGACGCCCGTAAAAAACGACGCCCATAAGAAACGACGCCCATAAGAAACGATGCCCATAAAAAAACGACGCCCATAAATACGACGCTTAAAAAAACGACGCTCATAAGAAACGACGCTTACAAAAAACGACGCCCATAAGAAACGACGCTCATAAAAAACGACGCCCATAAAAAAACGACGCCCATAAGAAACGACGCCCATAAGAAACGACGCTCATAAGAAACGACGTCCATAAAAAACGACGCCCATAAGAAACGACGCCCATAAAAACGACGCCCATAAAAACGACGCCCATAAGAAACGACGCCCATAAGAAACGACGTCCATTAAAAAACGACGCCCATAAGGAACGACGCCCATAAAAACGACGCCCATAAAAAACGACGTTTATGAAAAACGACGCCCATAAAAACGACGCTTAAAAAAACGACGCTCATAAGAAACGACGCCCATAAGAAACGACGCCCATAAGAACCGACGCTTATAAAAAACGACGCCCATAAGAAACGACGCTTATAAAAAACGACGCTTATAAAAAACGACGCCCATAAAAAACGACGCCCATAAGAAACGACGCTTATAAAAAACGACGCCCATAAGAAACGACGCTTTAAAAAAAACGACGCTCATAAAAAAGCGACGCTTATCAAGATCGACGCCCATAAAAAACGACGCTTATGAAAAACGACGCTTATGAAAAACGACGCCCATTAAAACGACGCTTAAAACAACGACGCTCATAAGAAACGACGCCCATAAGAAACGACGCCCATAAGAAACGACGCTTATAAAAAACGACGCCCATAAGAAACGACGCCCATAAGAAACGACGCTTATAAAAAACGACGCCCATAAGAAACGACGCCCATAAGAAACGACGCTTATAAAAAACGACGCCCATAAAAAACGACGCCCATAAGAAACGACGCTTATAAAAAACGACGCCCATAAGAAACGACGCTTATAAAAAACGACGCCCATAAGAAACGACGCTTATAAAAAACGACGCCCATAAGAAACGACGCTTTAAAAAAAACGACGCTCATAAAAAAGCGACGCTTATCAAGATCGACGCCCATAAAAAACGACGCTTATGAAAAACGACGCCCATAAGAAACGACGCTTATAAAAAACGACGCCCATAAGAAACGACGCTTTAAAAAAAACGACGCTCATAAAAAAGCGACGCTTATCAAGATCGACGCCCATAAAAAAACGCTTATGAAAAACGACGCCCATAAAAACGACGCTTAAAACAACGACGCTCATAAGAAACGACGCTTTTAAAAAACGACGCCCATCAGAAACGACGCCCATAAGAAACGACGCTTATTAAAAACGACGCCCATAAGAAACGACGCTTATAAAAAACGACGCCCATAAGAAACGACGCTTATAAAAAACGACGCCCATCAGAAACGACGCCCATAAGAAACGACGCTTATTAAAAACGACGCCCATAAGAAACGACGCCCATAAGAAACGACGCCCATAAGAAACGACGCTTATAAAAAACGACGCCCATAAGAAACGACGCTTATAAAAAACGACGCCCATAAGAAACGACGCCCATAAGAAACGACGCTTATAAAAAACGACGCCCATAAGAAACGACGCTTATAAAAAACGACGCCCATAAGAAACGACGCTTATAAAAAACGACGCCCATCAGAAACGACGCCCATAAGAAACGACGCTTATTAAAAACGACGCTCATAAAAAAAGCGACGCTTATCAAGATCGACGCCCATAAAAAAACGACGCTTATCAAGACACAAGCACTGATATCATCTTGTCAACATCTCCAATCTATACTCTTCCTTCGTGTGTGTTATCCGGTCTACCTATGACCCTTCACCATGTGTGACCTCACCGTGTGTGCTAGACATGACATACAGCTGTTTCGTGTGGCTACGTACCGTGGTAGGAGAAGAGCTTGGGCTGCGGCTGAGTGTCCCGCAGCGCGACCGTGTCGGCCTTCAGTCTCGCCGCGTGCGCTCGCAGCCGCGACTCGCACTCCGGACTCCAGCGGGAAGATGACACCCTGTGTATATGACGGTTAGTTTTAGGTAGCTTTCGACATCGATGTAGTAAGGCATAGAGTGTGGGGACTGACTGGCTGTGGTGCTGCAGCCAGGGCCCGGGCGACAGCAGCGGCTCCCCGATGCTGGCGGACGAATGCTCGTCGTCCAGCCGCGCCAGCAACTGCCGCGCGACGAGCTCCGTCGCCTCACGCTGCAACACAGAGGGTACATAAGAATCTGCAGAGAACGGATATCGAGCGGAGAACGGTTATCCGACCCAAGCTAAGCAGAGCTTGTGTTATGGTGACCACCTAACTGATAAACACACTTATACATTTCTAAATACATACATATTATTATAGATAAATTGTACCCAGACGCAGTACAAATGATCGTGCTCATCACACAAACATGTGTCCTGGGTGGGAATGACCACGAGGTCCGGTATAGCAGGCAGGGTCAGGGCAGTCAGAGTACGAGCAGGGCGTGACCTCGTGCGAGTGTTGTGCGGCGGTCTCGGCGAGCGCGAGCAGCACGTCGTAGACCTCGAGCGCGCGGTCGGCGGCCCGCAGCGCGCAGCACAGCGACACGGAGGTGGACTCGTGCAGCGCGCATGCGCAGTACAGCCGCCGCGCCGTGTCCGCCGCGCGCGCCACCGCACAGCGCAGCACGCGCCGCTCCGCACGCAGCCGCAGCGCGCGCGTGCGCCATGAGCACTCCGAGAATGCTGGCACACATACATACACTGTTATACGCGCGGCTTAACAACACATACTAGTAACCTTCCCAACTCGCAAATACCTATACGGTAGATATGTCGCATGCTTCGAAAACTTTATGAAGCAGAAATGCGGCAAAACACGCGACAAGTAAACGATATATTTCAAGTTTAAGATTTAAAAAATATTGTCAAAATTGAACAAACTGAAGAAAGTAAAACCCCAAGCAACCTTCCCATCTCACAAATACCTATACGATCGATAGTTGTATGCTACAAAAAGTTAATTTATTTGGCAAAAATTCAACAAAACACGCGACAAGTAATCGATATAATTAAAGTTAGCTTAAACAAATTATTGTCAAAATTGTACAAGCTAGTGACTGAAAAACAGAAAGCCAAAAATACCTCTCCTGTTCTGTTAACTACATTGAAACATACAAAAACTTATCATATGCTCACCGTCATGGTTCCCATGTTGCTGTGCATCCAGTAAGTCTAGCTCGTTGTGCATGTGATGCAGAGTGCATTTCGCCGGCTGTTGAATAGAACGCCAGCATAAGATACACAAGGTATGTAGAGTTATTTGACAAAAGCTTTCGATACCTTGCATTACGAAACTTTTAAGATATGATACCTTTAAGTTATTCAAAGAAGTAAGATTAAATTAAAAAAAATGGTACCATCGTTCTTTACACGGATAAAACTTTTATATATAACTCCTACTCAAAATACCATAATATTGAGAGGCATGGACTCTTTTTTCATAACGGCATACCCAAGGCAACATGTTGGGAACTATACTGTTCCTACCGAAAACAAATACAAAATCTAAAAACACGAATAACTAATCGTATTAAATATTCATAACATTTAAACAACATGTCAAATTGATTGAAAATTCCTACATATACAAATACATAGACTGTACCTGTTCCCCGGGCGAGGTGCTGGCGTCAGTCTCCTCCGTCCGTCGCAGTCGCACGCGCGACGCCACCTTCGCTTGTCGCGCCTCGATGCGGTCTAACGACAACGGTTATGTATATTTATTTTTGTCATTATAAAAGTAAATTGTTCCGTATCTGCATGTTATGTACTCACCGGCGGAGGAGTAGAGTCGCGGCGACTCGGGCGAGCCTCTCTCGCGCTCACAGCTGCCGCCGCTCTCCTCGTAGTACCTGCCACAAGCAATACACAACTCACTTCTAATATCGTCCGTGTGAATGCCATGTAAAAATGTTTAATGTTATTGATTATATGACTACTCTGTCAAATTTCGAAGTAGGATTTTTTTTAAAACAAAACCAAATGTTAGTTTTAATGAGGCCTTAAAAACTCGACGGAAGATATCCGAATCAATAGTTGGAATTATAATTACTTCGTATGGCTAAAAGTAATTACACGTGTATGTGTGCGTATTTTTGCGTCTGCGTATTTGTAAACCCATGTGTATGTATGGTTGCCTGCGTATGTTGTATATCTCAAGTATGTAAGTATATATGTGTGTGTACCTGGTGGTGGCGGGCCCGGCGTCAGACTCGCGCTCGGAGAGATTGAGGCTGGTGTCGTAGCCGTCGCCCGCCGACGGCGTCGTCACCTCCAGTCGCGGACGATCCGCCCTACACAAACATACATACGCTGCATCGTCAGTATCGATGCGAGAGGGGTGTGGAAACAGAGATCTCAAATGACAAACACATGCACTGCTGAAGCTTGAAACAAATATAAGTGAATTTCAG
The DNA here is from genome assembly GCA_905146925.1 of Autographa gamma. NCBI lineage: Eukaryota > Metazoa > Arthropoda > Insecta > Lepidoptera > Noctuidae > Autographa > Autographa gamma. The sequence continues at coordinate 5,536,748 of LR989879.1, forward strand.
AGGTGTTTGACTTGCGGTAGTGTGTGTGTTTCTTAACACACTCAGGCATCTAGACTGAGAAATGTATAATGTAATTTTTTAAGATCTTGATTGTTTGAGTGCAAAATTAAACCAAACAAATCAAAACATTATTAATTTGTACCCAAAAGTATCGCACCTTTCTCATAGATACAATCACCACACAATACAATCTGTATACACCCTATAGAACCACTACCCTAATCTAAGAATAACATACCTATAATCCTGAGCACTGGAATCAATATCCGAAGTCAAATCATTCTGCGCGGACGCCGGCACCTGCGGAGTGGGCAGCTCGGGGCTCAGCACTGACGGCGTGTCGCTCTCGTACGCCCCTAGCTTGTACGCCCCTTGCACGAACACCTCTCGCTGCGCCCCTAACTGGAGCGCCCCTAGTTGCCGCGCCCCTTGTGTGTAAGCCCTGTCGGTGTAGACGGTCTCCCGCTGCGGGATGGTGTCTAAGTCCTGGTCGTAGTGGTCTTGCTGCGGAACTGTGTCGAGGTCTGTCTCCGTGTCTTCGTACTCTTGTGGGTACAAGGCGTCTGATTCGTAGGGCCTAGGAAGTTTTGTTTTACTGAGTATGTGGTTTCGTATTAAATATTGCATTCAATTTGTGACTTTCACCATGAACAAATTTTCATGCAATTTGTTTTTCCTACCCCTTTTCTGACCCACTGCAGGGCAAAGGCATGTCTACCCTGCTTCCGTCTTACTAAAATGATATTAACTAGTGCAAAGACACATTTATTTTCTATAATTTTAGTCGTGAGATACGTAGAGTCATTCCTTTAGATCTTTACTCTAATGTCACAAGGGCCACTGACGTCATAGTAGTACATTACATAACTTTTACAATATTAATGTTTTTATTTAAGAGTCGTGTTTAAGGTCCAAACACACTTAATTGCCAGCCTAGTTATGAACAATATTTTGATAATAATCTTACTGTTTCACTTACTTATCGCGTTTATACGACTTATCCTTATAGGGCTCTCTGTCGGCAGCTTGTTTATCCGTGCCGTCCTGCCGGTCCGGGTCCTGCCGGTACGGCACGTCTTGCCGGTCGGACGGCTCCTGCTGGTACGATAGGTCTTGCTGCTCGGACGATTCTTGCTGGTACGCCATGTCCACAGACTGTAAACATAGGTAGTAAGACATATATTTCGAGGAAAATAACTAAAGACTTTTAAATATTGTTTTCCATATATTGCATATTTGACTCTTAAGCTTTATTTTTGCCACGGGGAGTATTTAATCAAGGAAAGTTATATTATGAGATTCATGAGACTGTATTTTGAAATTGTGTATACCTGTTCGGTCCTCGAGTGATCCGCATCATTCTCCAGGTCTCCGGCCGGCTGTGTGGTCGACTCGCATTCATCTATAAAAGAAACATACATTGACAGATAAGACATGCGATAAAATTAGGTAGAAAAACTCGAGTTGATGAACAGACATTGGGTATTCGTGAAGATGATAGATGAGACGGTTCTCCTTAAATTATGGAACTCCTGCTGCATTGTCCCATATGACACAGCAGACAACTTCAAAGCGCCCAACTACAGAGAAATTCCCTAATGTATTGAGCTGGTCTAATTAGAACGAAGCCATCGATATGAGAAAAGCACTGACCGGACACGTCCTCCTCGGGTATCGCCCTGGCCTGCTTATCATGCGCGCGGCGTCGCACCAGCTCTGCGATGACGCCGTGCAGCTCGGCGAGGCGCGCGTCATGTGCTCGCGCCGCCGTCGCCGCGCGCTGACGCTCGGCCGCGAGTGCACGGGCGAGAGCGTCGCGCTCCAAGCGGAGAGAGGCCGCGTCTTCGCGGGCAGGGCTGTGGGTGCCCACCTGCAATGCAAGATAGGAATGTAAGTAAAGCGAGTACAGTACGATTCACGAAAGATGACCACAAATGGCGGCCGTCTGCGCATGTACACTCATGAAAAAAAGACTTATGATAAAGTAATATTTTGATTTTAGTTAAATAATTTGTGTTATGTTGTAAATCCTGGTTATGCAAATAAATCAAATGTAAGTAATTTAAGATGTTTATTAAAATAAATTGAACTAAAAATATTATAAATACATAAGACAATCACATTTAAGAAAAAAAACAAAATCGAACAAAATTAATTTTTAAACAAGGAAACACTTCTTTTCGATTGTACTCAAGAGCAGCGCATGCGCGTCAACGTTGCGATAGACGAAAAGCAACTGAGCGGCCTGCTGCGGCCTATGACGAGACGCGCGCGCACCAATGGCGTCGCTCCGGCCGTGACGCATTCCGCCCGCGCCTCACCCCGCACCTCAAAGGGGACCTAAAATATGCGTTCTGCGCAGTGGTCATCTTTCGTGAATCTTACTGTACTTTTTGATATGTGTAGCTCACACTTAACAAGCTACCAATTGTTAAAAAAACTCTATATGATAGGTAAAATGTATGAATATTGTCTTTTTTTTAAGTTTCATATCTTATGCTATTTCAGTTACAATTCATAACATAATATCTCGTTTTATGTTTAAATAATTCAACACAATATTAAAAGTTTATTGCAAAATGTATGAGAGATTTGTGAATTATCAATTTCACCATATTTAACAATTAAACACGTTAAAAAATAGTGCAAACTCCTGTTATATAAAAGTCCTTCCAAATGGAAGAACTTTTATATGCTTTTATTTGCTAATGCAATAATAGAGCATCATAATAAATAAAAAAAACATCTTAAACATCAAACAATGTTCATAAAGACGAGAACTGTTAATCCGACTCAAAATCGAAACTTTTATCCAATCCCGAAAAATGAAGGTCCCTGTAACTGTTTCCTCCAGACAAACGTACCCTCCTATGTCCGTTAGTCCCGGGCAGAGGCGGCGCCGTCACGGGTCGCAGACTGGAGTAGCGCCACGAAGACTCGCGCGACACCTCGTCATCAGCAACGTTAGGACAGCACAGGTACCAAGACCGCGTCCGCCGCACAACCGCGCCCCTACCGGCACCCGCACAAGCCGGCCCTTCAAGCTGCGTTAGGGGCACTCGACCGACTACAGCTAGCTCAGCGAGTAACGGTTCTTTCTCCTTATGTTCGGGCATAGGAAACGTCCCAGCTGTAGAATAAGTCTCCTCGATCTTCCTCGAGTTTTCCGGAGTACTGTATTCGGGGAGACTGTATTGCCTGCCCCTATCTCTTAGGGGCGGCACTTCCCGTATAGCGCCGTCATCGGCGACGGGGCTGGTGTCGACGTACTCGCTGTTGTCGGCGGGCTCGGGCTCGGGCCCCGCGCGCCGCTTGTTGCGCTCGAGGTCCGCGTAGTAGTAGGCGGTGGAGCGCGGCGGCTCCCCGCCGGGGGCGCGCGACGCCAGCGTCTGGATTTTCATAGCATCGTCGAATGTTCTGGAAGGAACGTCCTTATAGATACTGTACCTAGGTACTGTCACCGCTCAGTGGGTGTACCACAAATTGTTAAGACGGTGATTGGTGTTTGGCGTTTCACGGTGTGGCGATGAGGTTTTTACTTTCGAACTGTGTATTAATAAATATGATGAACGTATTTGTAAACGCTTATGAAGTGTTTGACTCATGTCTAAAGTAAGTTATCATTACGATATCATACACTTCAAATCGGTATTAGATTTAAGTTTGATTTGCTTTGGAAAAGGACAGTAGACAGCGAAATATCGAATTCCATTTTATTTAATGCTTAGATGTTTAAGTGTAACCGAAACCTAAACTTAGGTAAGTAAGCGTAACCTGTAATAACCTGTTACACTTCAGAGCAAATTCTAAACTTTGTCCATATCTTAAAACATTATTTCCCCCATCTCACAGTTAAACACGTCGCTATCTCCCGATCCATACGAACAGCTTCCTTGATAGCTAATTACGATCATCAGAGCATCCCGCCTTCTCCTCCCATCTTCTCCCCGCAACCCTCCCTAACGAACTTAACCCACTAAGTGAGTTTTAATAAACATACTTTGCTCGTAAATTAGGTATCTATAGGACATAAGTACAGCTAAATTGTCTGGTGACGAATAAGTTGAGGGTCAGAATTGGTAACTACAAGGGTATAGGTCCGCAGGGAATGCACAGAAAAGATTTATTGAAAAACAATCTGCTACTTTTACTTCACCATCTTTTCTTTAAATAAGAGTTTTATTATTGTCTATAATAGGCATGCATATAAGTATCATGATTTTATCATTATTTTTTTAATATTGTACACAATATAATTTATGCTGTTGGTATAACTAAAAAATAAGTAAATAGTAATATAATGTTTTTACTCCAAGAAGGCCTTTTAAGCTTTGTCAAAAACGTTAAACGACTCTAGTTACAAGACCCAAAATGTCATTCCTATTATGAAGAACCGGCAAGAAACTCCATAGCTTACACTTTCAATAAAGGTAAACAATGTTATAAAGATAGGCATCATCATATATCCTCAATCACTTCCTAAGCCTAACATAGACACCCCCCCTTCCCCCCACCCCCCGCTAACTGCAGGACCTCGCTCGGACCTTGGCGCTATATTTAAACACAGTTATTGATCACTCTCCGCACAGCAGTACATATAGTGTAGCACATCGCTTAGGGGCGCCACTGTCGCCACGAAAGTGCACTCGAGTGGATGATGTGTAGATATGATAAGATTGATCATAAGGGTAGGCAAGACTTGAAAGAGTTGGGTAATTTGAATGAATTTGAAACTTTTTTTTTTAAATATGTCTTAAATTAATTTCTTATGGATCCCACTTTAAAAACTGGGCCAATATAATGGGAGCACATGGGAAGCACAACTTTCAAATAAAAAAAAGAATCATCAAAATCCTATCACCCAGTGAAAAGCACTGAGGTAACAAACACAAAAAAAAATCGAATTGAGTACGTCCTCGTTTTTTGAAGTCGGTTAACAGAATAATGATAAAGAATATTACACACATACATTACATACGAGATACGCGCGAAAAACATAACCCTTCTTGGCAGTCGGGTAAAAATAGGTCAGATGTTTTATATTCTTCGAAATAGAGTTTCTAGACGGAAGCGAGATGGGCGACATTAAGATAAAAAGCATAATATGACACCTGCTTGTTGTCATGTGTACTACAATATAGGGAAGTTTTTTAAATGCTTGACTGGTCGTAAGAACAAAATACATACTGAATAATAATGTCGCAATCATATTCTAACTAATTAGGAAATTTCTTGCTGGCCTATGCCTGTATGCACTTTTTTCTTTATTTAAAAATATCAGTCTGCAATACTAGATAACATTAAGCTACTTCCTGTAAATACTCGGCAATTTTAGTTTGTTATTCCAAACGGTTCACATAAACTTCTATATATAATTTACCGTACATAAGTAAACCGATATATCTATGATAGATGAACAGCAATAACACAGCGTATGTTTATTACGCGAGCCGTGAGCAAACAGATGTAGCTGTACTACGCCCGGCGGAGATCGTGTTACTGCATCAATCGCATCAATACTGCGATTGTGCAGCTACGTTATAATGTTATAATCACTGTTGTATTGGCGACATTTATATTGTAAGACTAATAGGCTAGAAAAAGCAGGTAGGCTGATAGGTAGGCGAATGCTCGCAGAAAAGGCAGTCATTGATGTTTATGAGATACCTACAATAATATAAGGCTTTTTATTAAATTAATAAGTATAAAATGTCATCAGAATCTGTACTATTTTTGGCACATTTTTATTTCATTTTTAAGATAGAGAAGTTCTAATTTTTTAGGTTTGTTTTTATGTGTAGGAGACTACTAAGTTATCTATGCTGGTAGGCAGTACGCAGCAACAGTGGCGACTGACGGGTGCTTCATCTATTAGGTATTTTCAAAGATGTGTATTACAAAATTAAATGGGTTTAAGAGATCAATGAAACAGGTAGATAAGACTTGTAGCTATTTATAAAAGGTTACTATAATACACCGGGAATAAAACATAGGAACTTAAAAACGAAAGCCCTACAATCAAGCTACAGCGCCAACGCGGATGTAAAAAACAAAAGCTATCGGAGTGAACAGTGGCATAAATAAATAAATAAATAAAATAAATGCGGACAACATCACATACATTGTTCTGAACCCAAAGTAAGTAGCTATTAAGCACTTGTGTTATGGAATTCAGAAACAACGAAGGTACCACAAACACCCAGACCCGAGGCAATGTAGAAAAGTTGATTTCTACATTGACCCGACCGGGGATCGAACCCGGGACCTCAGAGCTAGCGACACCTTGAAACCGGTGCGTACGCCACTCGACCACGGAGGTCGTCAATTAATGAAAGACTCAGAAATACCGCGAACGTCCGAAAATAACCCGATAGTGTTCATTACAGCGCGAGTTAATTGGCACTTCTGAAAAGAGACCATTTATTACGGAAATACATTATAATAAAAAAAGTTCGTGTAAACTCAGTTCCCGAATGGCTACTCCTGCCTAGCCTTTTACCAAGCTATGTTCGGATCGGCCTTTAGTGTCACCGAATTTAACGTAAGTATCTTGTTGACCTGAGCTTGAATACCGTATTTTACGAGCCGAGTGTTTATCTGACTTCGTCTTATATCCACATAACTCATTTTACTGGGTAACACAGTATTCCACATTGAGACTGGATTTCTAAGCGACTAGTCTACATAGAACTTAGTTATCACGGGTCAATGCTCGAGTGTCGTTATTGGTTATTAGTGTTTTCATTAATCACAATTGATAGAAGATAATAAATAGGATATTAGAAAAAGATCCCGGCTTTTAAAAATCTTAGCCTATATTCTTCAAACCACCAGACAATTGATTTTACACAAAATATGTAAAAAGGAAGAGTCTGCTATTAAATTTATACGGGAGCACCCCTGATGTATCGATGGCAATAACTTTGGAAAACGATCCACTATAGTCTAACATATCTTGCAACGAATAAACGAAAAAAGCAAAACAGAAGTAGCTTTAAAATATTTTTCTAGCTATCGATCTAGCTAATACCTCTAGCATTTTTACCTGGAGCGTTCCTTGTTGTTTGACTCATCAGAAGCTATACTAACTAGCTAAGTAATAACTTCGGCGTATCAAAAGCTCTACCTAAGTACTGTTTGTGTATCTCGTCACGTGTGTCCCGCATCGTCGCCGGCGCATAGTGCATCGTGCACAGACCCCGCGCTGGCCGCCTGCCAGCTGCCGCACGTGAGCCGGCCTTGTATCAGAGCACTCTTGTAGATGTAAACTATTCTTCGTGATTTGTATAGATAGACGGAAGATTTGTCTTAGCGATCAGATCACAATTGAACAGATATAATAATATCCATTGCATTCGAAAATAGTCGGATGATCCCGAAGATGACGACGACTAGACGAGTATGTCTAAATGATATAAAATATACGTAGTTTGGTTTTTAGATGTAGAATTGGCACAAGGCTTTTTGTTTATTTATTTACAAGTGAAAATTCTTTATTTGTCAAACATGAGTTGACGAAAGGAAATTTTTGAGAAGCGTGTCCATATTCACTCTTCTGCTATCAAACTATATTGATTAAGTTTCGTTTTTGTGAGTATACATAATAATATATTGAAAACTACTCTTCTACTACCTACTTAAAAAGATTTTGCAAACCGAAATAAAGTTGTAGCTGGGTTAGATCTTAAAAAATAATAATATGCTAATGTAAGCAAAATCGCTTTTAAAAGATATTTTATATAACTCTCAACTCTCTTAGTTCTATTAAAGTGTCTTGCTAGTCGGTCTCCATAATTAAAGGTAAAAGAAACATTATGTAGCTCGAGATAGACAACCACCTAACAGTATATTTCCATCCAACTATTTCTTGTTAATCGTACCGTATCTCTAGACAAACATTACAGTAAGGACAATATTAATCAGACGCTTCTGAGAAAAACTCCGCGACTCGGCAATGAAAGTCGGCGTCAATTTAGTTCGTTCAACAAAAACAGTCATTCAGGCGGCGCCATCTTGGATAATTGGTGAATGAGTCAGTTGAGCGGGAGTCATACTACCCTCTGTTAGTGAGGGACACTGTACAGGTACGGCAGAAGGACAACCCTATACTTTATAATTGGTGTGAAAAGGTTGTATTTTGAAGGTTCTGCCATGTGTTGTTTCTTGATTTTATCACATTGTGTTATTTCTATAATAACTTTAGAAACTGCGCGTCGTTTAAGAACCAGTCAATAGTCATACCGATCGTGTGAATTCTTTTATTTGTAGTGTGTCCTCAAATGTGTTTATTTTTAAGTTAAGTGACATCTCCGGCAGCGTTGGATCGATCTTAAAAACATCTTTTTTTACATTCTATAGAGTGTATATCTTCGCTTCTTGATATACTCGTAATTTTCTTAGTAATTTAGAACAAAATCTGTATTGAATAGCATACCGCATTGAGCATTTCGATAAGTGGCATTTGCCCTGCATAACATCGGTTTTATCAATGTTATTCATACGTTATGAAAAACCTTGCATTTGGAAAACATCTCCAACTGTATATTCTGAGTATATCCGCGTGATGTCCCGGTGCCCCCGATGCGACCGGAGCGCCCCGGGGGAGAACTAAATACAATCAGCACATTTTGCGATACCCCCCGACTGGGGTGCGGCCGCACTTCATAAGCGGAAGCGAATTAAATAAATAATGAGGCCTGTACTTTCAAGTTAATCATTTCAAAACTAAGACAAAAAGTGAAGTATAGTGATCAGTCTTTTGATGACCGAAATGGAGTTTCTTGCCGGCTCTTCTCCATAGGAAGGACACTTTGGAACCGAGCAAATAGAATCAGTAGATTTAACGTAACGTTTCTTGAGCGCCTTTTTTGGTTTATGAGAAATAAAAATATTTTGGTTTTCATTTTGAAAATAAAATTCGTTGACATTAGGGACAACAAATTTAACAGAACAGGCTGGGTCGTTGACCCCACAACATAACGTTTAGTTATTCCTCACAGCACGACCCTTATTGAGCACATTTAGTGTTGTCTAGTTAGAACAACACCATTAACGGTGCAGTTATAACACAAAGCCTGACATTACTGTGTAGTCATCATGTTAATTGTTAAGTTTAACGTGTTTAGTTACTAACACATACATTTACTACAATACGCGGACGTTTGGAGACAAAAGAGTTTCAATTTCGTGTAATTATGATGTTCGGAGACTGATCAACGATTCTTTACAATTTATAAATTGTTCGGAAGAAGATTATGTTTGAAGTTTGCTGCGAGATTTAAGTAGTTTAGTATTTCTACATTGTCTCGGGTCTGGGTGTTAGTGGTACCTTCGTTGTTTCTGAATTCCATAACACAAGTGCTTCCGCTACTTACTTTGGGTTCAGAGCAGTGTATGTGATGTTGTCCGCATTTATTCATTATTATTTCGTCTTGTTTAATACTGTCATAGACTTACGACGATTCATCTATCTACACAATGTAATAAGCAAATAAAATTGTTCATGTGTTTAATCTTTTAACTACTGGTTGAAATAATAACACAACCTTTTTATCTGATTGAAAGCTATGTTGTTGCTAATATCAGAAGAATAAAGTTGTTGCGTAAATTATACATTGATTTGTTATTCTATAACCGTACAACGTGAAAACATAATGCCACCGTGTGAAGAATTTGATATAGAATGTATGGCTTTTTTATAGTAATAATATAAAAAAAAATCTACAAGTTGAAACAGAGAACTTTGTGTTTTCAAAAATATATTAGGTATATAAGCCTCTACAAATTGGGTTCCTAATAGACGAAGGCCGCGTGGAAGACCCAGGCGGAGATGGAGGAATGAACTAGACGCATATAAAAAGGCGTGGCAACAAACAGCAATAAATAGAGACTGTGGAAAGAAGAAAGGGAGGCCTTTGCCCTAAAGAAGGCCAGTTCCGGCTCTAAATGAAAATTTAATGAAATAATATCGGTCTCAACTTCCTCACCAGGACTAAATAACAAAACAAATATTCCAAAACACAGCTACCCTCTGCCAATGCGACCCCACCAAGTGATCCAGAGGGTTGTGTCCGGGGCGAGGGGCGCGCGGGAGGGTGACCTTGACCGACAGCTGATGCGGAGTACAATGTCAACACTATGTGTGTGTGTACTGCGGCACTGTTGCTGGTAGTCTGTTATGTCGATATTGACGGTATCGATGTCATTACGTACTGAATTACTCTGTAAATGTTTGTTAGAGTCGCTCTGTAACATACTGGTGTTCAGCTGGCGGTGAGACTGGAAGAACATAGCATAGTGCGGGGAAAGGCTAGGAGGAGGATGAGTCAGATGTGATATATTGATACGTAGAGATGATACTGGTATATTATTGACTGGTAATAACTATTGATTTGGGAAGGTTTTAGTTTTAGTAGCCTTTACTGTACTATGATGTGTTCGGTTTTCTGTTTCACCAACACCTGCACTCTTGTCTGTTTCACTAGATATATTTTTCTTTCATTGTCCACTACCACATTTAAAAGTACTGAATCCATACTGTCTTATCGTTCGTTCGTTTTCAACTGTTCGCTAGCACACACACGCACACACACGCACACACACGCACACACACGCACACACACGCACACACACACACACGCACACACACACACACACACACACACACACACACACACACACACACACACACACACACACACACACACACACACACACACACACACACACACACACACACACACACACACACACACACACACACACACACACACACACACACACACACACACACACACACACACACACACACACACACACACACACACACACACACACACACACACACACACACACACACACACACACACACACACACACACACACACACACACACACACACACACACACACACACACACACACACACACACACACACACACACACACACACACACACACACACACACACACACACACACACACACACACACACACACACACACACACACACACACACACACACACACACACACACACACACACACACACACACACACACACACACACACACACACACACACACACACACACACACACACACACACACACACACACACACACACACACACACACACACACACACACACACACACACACACACACACACACACACACACACACACACACACACACACACACACACACACACACACACACACACACACACACACACACACACACACACACATACTAATTACAATTATAATTATGTTTTTAATATTCTAGAAGTTTGTTTTTAAGTTTTTTGTTAACGTTACTCCTTATTAATTCCTTAATTATTCCTTGTACATAACTTTTACCATATTTACCATTGTAATTGAAGAGCGGGTCCTTCTAGCACAAGTACATTATTACTTAATAGAAGGGCCCTGCGTAAGATTAACTGTAAAGTTCAATGGTTGAAGAATAAACAATTTTTATTTATTTATTTATTTTTATTTTTTATTTATTTTATTATAAGCGAACTATTATTATTTGGAGGGGCACTATTTGAAGAAATGAATTCTGGCTAGTAATCTAATAACAATTCAATAAGAAGTTGATTATCCTATCGTCCCGGGACAGTTGGCTACATAACAAGGTTTAGGAGGAACTGTCGCAGGCTGCGGCGTCACTGCGGGGAGTACTATCCACCTAGCAGGGACAAACTACAGGTATATGACAGGGTTACAAATTATCAAGATAATTATCCATCCACGTAAATAAATGTATGCATCACAAGTACCTAGGTATTTTTTTAATTCTAAAGTTACTTATTTTAAAATCATATTAAAATTTGTATAGAACATCTTTTGATAATAAACTGCCTCGTTGGCCTAGTGGTGCTAAGCGCGCATGCTACGCTAGAGGTCTTGGGTTCGATTCCCGAGTCGACCAAGATGTTATTGGTTTTTTCTATGAAATTGTCAGTAGCAGGTCGGAGTTTGGATTTGTGCCCGGTTAGTGGCAATAGGCTCGCCCCCTATTACATGGGACCTAAACATATCGGCGAACGGTGGGTGTACATTGGTACGCCACTGCCTACCCCTTCGGGGATACAGGCGTGATGATGATGATCTATTGATAATGTGGCCTTCTCGATAGCGAAGCCTAGCCGCCATTATTATCATTAATAACTAGCTGTGCCCCGCGGTTTCACCCGCGTGAATTCCTAGGTCACGTTCCCGGTGCCTTTATATGGGGGCGGACATGAATCCAATAAATCACTATCGTAACAAAGGTCAGGATTACAATTTTTTTTTTTCATAAAAGCCTTCTCCTGGTAATAACTAACACAACAAAAAAAGAATTAGCGAAATCCATCCAGGCGTTATTGAGTTATGCGCTTACCAACACATTTAGCGATTCATTTTTATATTATAGATTATACATCAGCCCTGGTATATAATACAAGTACTTACAGATTAAAAGTACATGAAGTAAGCAGAGAAGTGGATGGAAATACATTCAGGAACAATTATTATACATGATTTTAATGATCAAAGTTTATAATACATTGCCTCCTACTATCCAGCCCTAATTCTCATTGCTTTGTGCAAGCTATTAACTCATTTTCTGAAGTAACGCTCTTGGTGTATAATTAAAAGAAATGAACGAGTAGAAAATTAAAAACGGCCGTACCTAAATAAATACTTATAAATCAATGAGTCTAGTCTCATTGATCATCAACATCTCCCTGCCCGGTCCCAATTATTTGTGGTCGGCGTATAAAAATAATTAACGTAAATATTAACATATTGTACTATAGCATACACATTACACAGTACCTATTCGTTAAGCCTAGAGCCAAAATAAAGTATTTAAAGTATTGTGACAAGTGGTACTTCTGCCTCTCACCTGCATAGTGACTTTACTCTTAATTCACGGTCAAGTTCCCGTACTAAATAGTACGCTACAGGAATATCACCCTTAAACCAATACTATTAAGTTCAAAATACTGGGCTAGTGTTAAAACAGGCACCTTTTGTACAATCGATACGGAGTGTCGTCTGCTAAGTCTAGAATTACAGGAATGGTACGCGAATTTGAACCTTGTGGCAATGTGTTTAGAGTTGTTATGTAACTGCAGTGGGTACCGACGCAGTTTAGGTTGGTAACGTTTATTGCTATTCCATGTTACTGGTATTGCGTATGACATAATTTAAGCAATAGTCTTATACAGGAGTTTTTAAAAGCGACTGGCCGATGCAGGAGCCAGTACATATTATGTTAATACTACTACTACTACTGAAAAATAAAGTCTGGTGAAGCAATCCAAGATGCGCACAGGCTAACGAATGCTTAGCGATCCCGCGGCTCCAGCAGAGCCCAGAGGCGAGAAGGGAACCGGGGTGTTTTTGGTCGGTGCAAGTCTGACACATCCCCACGCTGTGCCCTCGACGTGGTTGAACTCATTAGATTTTCACATAGTAAAAAATGGGGATTGCGTCTTGGTGAAAATACAAAAAAATGGTGATTCTATCTTGGGTCAATAATTTTCTAGTACAGTCAGACCATCAAGTCGTCCCCGGACCAAAACTTCTTAACTGACTATTTTACCTATGTACTGTATTTGTATTTTACTCGTGTAAACGTATGATATATACAGGAGGTTCGGCTGGCACTTCCCCAGACGTCCATATTCTATTGCGACGTGAATACTTCACAACCAGCGCGAAACTATACACCATACGACATTAAGCACCATCTTAGCTCAAAGATAAACATAACGTAACACCATCACGCCTGTATCCCCGAAGGGTTAGGCAGAGGTGTACCAATGTACACCCACAACTCGCCGATATATTTAGGGCCCATGTAATAGGGCGCGAGCCTATTGCCACTTACCGGGCACAAATCCAAACCCCGACCTGCCACTGAGAATTTCATAGAAAAACCCAATAACAGCTCGGTCGACTTATGAATCGAAATCAAGACACATAGCGTAGCAGTCGCGCTTAGAACCACTAGGCCAACAAGGCAGTCAAAGATAAAACAATTTATTATTGCCATTATGTTGACTGTATTATAAAGTGTTGGCTAAAGGCAGAAACATACTTACGTGTCATCATGTCGTGGCGTGGCGCGCCAGAAGAATATCGGTTTCATACATTTTATATGGTTAGAAACATATTTGTCGTGTCGTGTCGACATGCAAATATGTCTCTAACCATATTAAATGTATGAAACCGATACGCTTCTGGCGTGCTTCTGGCGCGCCACGCCACGCCACGACACGTCAGTATGTTTCTGCCTTAAGTTTTACAGTAAACTAGAACACAGATTATCACAGTAAAGTGTACGAAGCTGAGTCAATAACTGTAAGCTGAACTAATAGTCGAGTATCGCTTGTTCTATTTACTCATAAATAGGTACCTATGTTTATTGAGAACCTACTTTAACACTACTAGATAAAATATATATTTATTACATACAAAATGTATGAATATTATGTATCTTAATCTATCTTAGCAATTTTCATCAAATTCCTTACGGATTAAATTTGGCGTGGAAGCTATAAATTCAACCAAACTTTTACATAATTATAACAACGAAAGTTACGTAAACTTAACTTAAATAATACATCATCATCATCAACATCTCCCGATCCTTTACCCAACTATGTTGGGGTCGGCTACCAGTCTTACCGGATTCAGCTGAATACCGTATGTTACAGAGCGACTGCCTATCTGACCTCCACAACACATTTTACTGGGTAACACAGTATCCCATAGTAATCTTACTGAAGTTCTATTAAATAATAATATCTTATATAAAAAAGTCTCGTGTCACAATGTTAGTTACCATACGCGGTACGCCCCCGAAACGGCTTGACCTATTTTTAACCGACGAAAACAGAGGAGGTTCTCAATTCGACGCGTATATTTTTTTTTTTTTTTTTATGTATGATCACGCATATCTTTTTACTGAGTAGTCCGATTTTGATAATTCTTTTTTTATTGGAAAGGGTATACTCCAAAGTTGGTCCCATATAAATTTGAAAAAAGAATTCCCACCCTAAGGGTGGAAAAACAGGGGTTAATTGATTGTTCACGCACTGTTCGTAACGTATTCCCACGCGTAACTTTTTACAGAATAGTTCTATTTTGATAATTATTTTTTTATTGAGTAGGCTATACCTAGAAGTTGGTCCCATATAAATTTGGAAAAAATATTCCAATCCTAAGGGTAGAAAAACAGGGATATATTGATTGTTCACTAACTGATTTTAATATATGACCACGCGTAACTTATTACAGAACAGTCTGATTTTGATAAATCTTTTTTTATTAGATTGTGTTGATTTTGTTTTATATTATATTTTATTAATTGTTTAATTTTAGATGTAAGTTTAATTTTATTTTGCTGTGCCCTACAGGGTCCACGATTGTACTTAGCTCTAAGCCATTTTGTAACATCTCTTACTCATTGTGGAATGCAAATAAATATGAATATGAATATGAATATGAATAGATAGGGGGTTAAACCTTGAAGCTGGTCCCATATAATTTTACTCTAAGGTTGGGAAAATAGGGGTGATTTATTGTTCACTCACAGATTTGAATACTAAAATAAGGTAGTAAGCTATTTTAAAAATAATAAATAATTGAGCATTTAGCAATTAGTATATAATAGCCACAAAAAAATATAAAATAAAAACTTTTTAACAAAAAAATTAAACCGCCGAAAACACTGAAAAGCAAAAAATAAGAAACCTTTTTTTATTAAATCTTAATAACTAAGTTCTTAAACGAATGTGAGTATACCTAAATAATTTTGAGGCGGCGCCAAACTATCAATTAACAAAGATCACAAATTTACCTTAAAAATAAAGAAACAACCAAATCAAAAACGCTATATACTATAATTATATTCTTTACTTACCACCTACTAATTCCATTGTGGAAAGCAAATAAAAGTTTTGAGTTCGAGTTTGAATCAACTTAACAATGCAATGAAATCTCCAGCGATAAACATTAAAATTTCTAAAAAAATTAAGCACCTATATATCGTAATTAATTAATTTGCCTGTTTGGCGCCGACTCGAAATTATTTAGGTATACTCACATTCGTTTAAGAACTTAGTTATTAAGATTTAATAAAAAAAGGTTTCTTATTTTTTGCTTTTCAGTGTTTTCGGCGGTTTAATTTTTTTGTTATTATGAAATTTTATTTGCATATTCAGTAGGTCTGAGAATCGGCTGCTATCTATTTTTCATAACCCCTAAGGGGTAGAAAGTAGGTTTGTGGCAGGTAGTAGGCAGGTGCTAGGTAAAAAAAATTGCATTACAAAGCTTGCCGGGTACAGCAAATTTTTATGATAAAATAGTTTTACAAGCTAAGTCTTCAATTTTAACAAAATGACACTACTGATAGCGTAACTCTACGAACTTCCATTCTAAACACCCTATATACCTACACAGGGTGTTACGTACGTCACAGCGGTGGGGGGCGCAGCGGGCGGGGGCGGGGGGTGGGGGGAGTGTATATCGGTCATACAAGTGCACAATCAGTGCAGGTCGCATCGCAATATTGATTCATAGCGACATCTGGGGGCGCGGGCCGCGGTGACGAGGTGACGTACGGAACTTAGTTAATGGAATAGAGTTGGAAACATGAACGTAATAATACACCTAGTATTATTTTTTTAATCTCTACTAGTACTAGGTACTTTGAAGATACTCGAGTTATACTTATAAACTGATCTTTATGTTTGTCTTCAGAGTTTGAAAAGGTAAAAACTAGAGTGTGCGAGTATCGTTAAAAGCTCATTGCGCCGAGCGTTAGCACATTTTTGACTGTATGTTGTACATTTGTGTACTGATTTAAGTTATTTCCTTTGCAACGATAGACGTTTATGCAAAAATATCGATGGTTCCGATAGTATTAGGGTTTGATATAGATTTATTCACACGGGGCGCCAAATTTTGATACTTTATTTATGACGAAACTAGTTCATACTCGAGCTCACGGTTCATACCATGATTAGCGCACTCTGTAGTTTCTTATCTTTAATCTAAGGTTAATGGGGAAAGTTATAGTTTTGTTGTTTTTATAGTTCAAGGTCGAAAAAGGCTATTGCACTTTTATTACCGTACTTATCCGTAAAGCAATGACTAGTGTTTGTTAGTTTATGTTCGTTTTATTGTATCAATTCAGATGTATTATAAATAGCACGTATGCGGAAATAAAAAGAAACGACAAAGGAACAAAAAAAGAAGGTTAATCGTAATTATCGCGGATAATAATAACTGCAATTATGCAAAATAATGAAGAGCGCTCTTTATACCACTTACTACATACCAATTATCCTATTGTCTTTCTCCTGTTTTACCATAAGACATAAATTTTAATCAATACACAAACAGTCTTCAATAATTCTTATTCCCGTTTCATCAAACATATCATATTCCGGGTATCGAACACCTCATCCAGCGCAGTCCATGCCACACTCTACCCACGGATCCACCGGGCTCCCCCCCGCTCCCGCAGCGCCCCGCGGCGACCCAATTAGTGCACGCGCCGCGACAGATTACGTAAGAACGCATCTCCGATAAACTGGCATCTTATATGTAGGTAGCATGTGTGGTGAAATACAGGGATATAGAGGGCATTATATACTAAGGCGATTCGTGCTTAGTGGTGCTAAGCGAGCCTGCTACGCTGGAGGTCTTGGGATCGATTCCCGAGTCGACCAAAGAGTTATTGGGTTTTTCTATGAAGTTCTCAGTAGCAGGTCGGAGTTTGGATTTGTGCCCGGTTAGTGGCAATAGGCTCGCCCCCTATTACATGGGACCTAAACATATCGGCGAACTGTGGGTGTACATTGGTACGCGTTTGCCAGCCCCTTCGGGGATACAGGCGTGATGATATGTTATGTATGTTATGTTATGGCATTTCGTGAAGAAAAGAAAATAATTAACCGCGAAGTATTACAGTACTTACATGGAATTAACTTGATCAGTCTTATTTAAATATTGTATTCTTTTATTGCTATGAAGCGAGATAACTAAAGAACTATCAATTCAAAAATAACTTTGAGTATTTACTACTATTTACGAGTATTACAATTTGCTTCTGACTTGAGTCGGAAGCAGTTAAAAATTAAACCGAATGGTCAACCGTTATTTGTGTACGTTTGTTAATTTATCTAATACTTAGGTACTGGCTGTGTCCTGAGCTTTCAGTCACTTGTCTTTTCTCCTAAGGCAAGTAACGTGATGTGAAATAGCCTTTTATTTCCTAGAAAATAAAGTTCTAATATTTTGAAATAAAACGTCTATACTAGCACATTTATATGAAGATGCAAAATGATTAATAATAATAGTATAAAAATAATAATTTTATTAGTATAAGTGTTTAGAGAGTAATTTAGACTAATTATAATAAAATTGTCACACACTATTGCATTAGGTTCCCCTGTAATAATAGTTGTATTCTGTGGTACCTAAATAAATAAATTAATAATTTTACCATCGCATAACCTGATCTGGTCACAAAGCACGCGGAAGTTTTTATAATGCAGTCCCAACAGTTATTATGAAACACATCAGCCTTTGATGTGCCTGTTATAGCCAACACTCTTGCCACACACACACATACACCCTCACACACATGCACCCTCGCACACATACATACATACATACACGCCGGTGGAAGATAAAAATGTTCTAAATTGTGTCAAATCATAAATCTTAGGTTTCCTTACGGCACATTCATTTTAACGACTAAAAACAAAGATAAACAAATTTTAATTATGTAGGTTAATTTTTATTTATTTGGTTATTCTATTCTAACGGACAGTTTCAACTTTCATATTTATTGATATTTCAAAAATGAAATTCCTAATTTAAGAATTCCCGATTAATTTTAGTGAGGTAATTGATTACGTAATGCTGAACAGAACTTCATAAACTAAACATACGTCATACTCACATCACCCTTCTTTTTGCCTCCGGTTAAAAATCATCCGTCCGGGCGACCGGCCCGTATTCATTTCCCAGATATCGGGTCAAAACCAACGGCTAATTACAATGCCTCTGTTGGTGACAACTGTAGAAAATCAACTACTCTCATTCCTGCAGGAGCGTATCCTATGTATCGGCCAGTAATGAGGCACTAAGAACCTCCTTGTTATATTTTATTTGAACAACACACATTTCTGCGGTACAATAATACTAGGGTGTGATATCCAATTTCCAACTTCGTGCTTTCTTTTGCCTGGCTTCTGAGTGCCAGCATGTATTGAGGTAATCTTCGCAACATATACTAGGTTATACCAATCACGTTAGCTAACAAAGGATTTGTCAAAACACTTTAAATTACGGTGGTTAGTCCAATTGTATCCTCATTAGTATCGAAAATATCGGCCTAAATAACAAAGATGATCTTCAAGAACCAGTGTTTAAATGAAACCATCTCCATTCTTATTATTTTTAAAAATATGGAACTGTATACCTAAATTTTAACGGAGCATAAATGTATGTCTCTTTTGTCTTGTACCTTTATATAACCCTAACGCAGTAGTCAAGTAACCTTGACTCCTCACAATGCCTCGCGAAATGCGTCACTACCCCCAGACGGCATAAATAATAAGTTACCCGGTAACAACCGTACTACCTGCCTACCTGCCTACCCCCGCGACAGCTCGTAAACACTGCGAGCGTGACGTCACAGGCATTATAGTTTTATTGCAAGGAGGGTAGATATACAGGGTGTAAAGTAACCCCTGTCCGACCCGAAAGGGGGATTAAGAGTTCACAAACAAATGCCCAAATAAAAAATTAAATTTGAAACATTCATTATAATAACAATAAAAATAAACTTTGAAATAAATAATATAAATAAATAAAATAAAGGTGTTAGTGGTGGCCTTTTGTATGATCATTTGGCAGAACCTGTGACGATGCCGTCACTCTCACTAGCCATTTGGAGAAAACAAAATTTTTAGGTTATAATTATTTTTTTATTTTTTTTTCCATTTATTTTCTACATTAATGTAATCAGATATACCTAACAACCCTTCAACGGATCGGACAGGGGTTTCGTAACACCCTGTGTATCTTGGTAGTCAAAGTTGATGGTATATTGTAAAGACAGTTACATTGATCGTCTATCGAAGGACGGATGTAAAAGAGTTCGTTAAAGTATTGTCGCAAATTCCTTTTATAGTTACTTGGCAACTAGAATGAAACCTTTTTAAACCGTGGCGTCTGACCTTTAGCGCAGGTTAGTTATTTATTTAAAGTTAACTGTCCCTCTGCACGACAGGCCTCCCTTACCAATGTCCGTTATTTAACTAACTTTACTTGTTCTTAATTCAGGTGTTTGAGTTTTTGATAAAATAATAAGATGTACTGTAAACTTGTAACTGTCGACGACATAATTAAAGTCTCTGATCGAGTCTGGATGAGGCTGGCACAGGAAATGGCACGAAAAAGGGGAGGCCTATGCCCAGCAGTGGGAGGAGAAGCGCTGTGGATGATAACGATGATGAATGTAAACTTTTAAATGGAGGGGCTTATTTGTTTATTAGATTTCCATTGAATAGAGAAGGTATGCAATTAAATACATAATCACAGCTACTTAGCTGCACCTTTTCAACGCAGACATTTTTCAAAAACCAGTATGTTATAGAGCGACTGTCTGTCTGACACACAACACAGTACCATAATAACTCATTGCAAATCAATGTAAAAAACGACTAAATATAATAAGAAAGCCATTATCGGTATCACTTGGATGTAAAAAAGAATTTTTGAAAACGGTTCACAATTTCCTTTGATTTCGGGTATCATAAATACAAAGAAGTATTTACAGAAAAATCGAGAACCTCCTTATTGGAAGTCGGTAAATAAGTAGCTTTCATCTAACAAACAGCAGTTTATTCCCCCATTCAAGTCATTACACTCGCTGCCTGCTTTGGCTGAAGTCAGGTCGTAAAGTGTCGTGACGTCACCGTGTCCTGGACTGCCAGTGAAAGTGGATCGATGCAAACGGATAAGGAGACTGAACGTGTCGGCCTAAAGCAGGATGTGGGTAGGTGTGCTTGTGAATGATAACACCAGGATTAGTGCAAGGAATATCAACGTTAGTTATCGTCATTTGAGGCTTATTGCATATACCAATAAGCCTCTTTTCATCATTTGGCGCAATTATAAATCTATAACATTAACGCGAGGAAACCTAGATTAGAAATAAGAAAAAACTAGAGAATGAATTCAGTCTATGTAAAAGTGCAAAACAGTTTAGTCAACTTGCATAATAAGAGGATTTTATTTATGTCTCCACGGACCATTTGGTACGGAAGGAGTTAATGTAGGATAAATTGCAACAAATAACCCTGAAAATGAGATCATTGAATCTTCCGAGACTGTTTGCGTAATCTTCTAACTTTAAAAGGCTGGATAAATAAGTTCGAAATTCTATCTTGTTTAATAAAACAAAAGAAAGCCGTCTAAACTACATTCTCATATAAGAACTACCTATCTTAGAAAATACATAAGCACGTGGTTTACTTTCAGTATTTTGACAGCCATTATAAAGATATCCATTTCTCAGATAAACTACTTTAAGCCCAGTGCTTACATCCGCACTCATCTGCTGCCAGTTCCCAGTCCTCCACAATCCCTCGGCATCCAATTTACTTTTTACCTCTGCTCAACAAAAACATCCAATTATATTTCTTCGCGCGGCAGCCGGCTCGTTGCCATAGTAACGGGATAACATTGTCCTCTCTACAGTTTTCCATCATAGTTCCGAGAGAGATGAAGCTATACAAACATGTATCTCTGTCTCTTTCACTCTTATAGTAGCTGGTATTAAGTGCAAGTTTTCTGAACAATTGTCGGTAGAATCTTTGTGGTGTTTTCTTTAGGCATGGACTATGGAGGGTAGAACGATACGGTTTGCAGAGGATTAAGTGATTACATTTGTAAAGTGTTCAAAGTTGTTTTGTTGGCTAAATTGGTGGGCTTTTTGCTTCCATTTCCATGTTGTATCCCCGAAGGGTTAGGCAGAGGTGTACCAATGTACACCCACAGTTAGCCGATATGTTTTAGATCCCATGTGATAGGGGGCGAGCCTATTGCCACTTACCGGGCACTTACGGGTACCAATAACACCTTGGTCGACTCGGGAATCGAACCCCAGACCTCTAGCGTAGCAGTCAGGCTTAGCACCGCTAGGCCAACGAGACAGTTTGTTAAAGAAATGTTCTAATTAGGTATACGCGGAGATGATTTTTTGTTTTAATGATTATGTTCATGAAAAAACAACGAATCGATTAAATAATATAATTTTGTAGAACGAAACAACCAAGAAAGTTGGTCCGCTTAGGAGCTAGTATTGTCTGAGCTATTCTTGTCGTTGAATCAATGCTTGTTCTTTGCATTCTCTATTATATTTGTTAACTAACTTCCCAGAATGGACTATAGGATACAGTTAATCATCCTTAGGGACACACAACTAGGATAAGATCCCTATATGATTTACACATTTATACATTACTATCTGTTATATTTATTATTAAGACATATGTGTATCTGTTTGTTTTCCCGAAATAAATAAATAAATATGGTAAGCAGACTAAAAACTTTGTGAGTGATTGTCACTTTATTTATTACTTGACTAAAACTACAGCGAATAGATATGGTACCTACTTATCATGTAATAAAATAGTTCTTATAAAGAGGTAACAAGAATAACAAATTAATTACTTGTCGGAAATCTTTGAAGTCCCCTTTTTATATTTATTTCGATTGCTTCCTCCCCGTGTATTGTACAGAGAATATTAATAAAGTCATAATGAAACAATATAATATGTACAAAGGAGATCCCATTCGCAGTGCTTCGGATGATAATACGATATTTGTAAGAAGGTAATTTATTATTGATCCTGGCTTATTCTTAGCGTTATGGCTGGTTTAGATTATGCGAGAAAAATCGTACAAGTTGCAGTACATTGCCGTCTATAATCGATCACTTACAACAACATACAGTGCAAGTGCCGCAGTGTACAGCTACTCGCACGATATTCCTCGCATCGTCTAAACCAGGCCTTACGGTAGAAATGGAGGGTACGGAGATATCTTATACAATTACAGGATAATAACTGGCCTACATTCTGAAGGGGTGTTATCAAATAGCATTAGATGGAAATAGAATGACTAGGAATATAAATGGTTGACCAAAATATCAAACTAATCACAGCTCTTGACATGAGGTTGGAAAAATGACTACTTTTTGTGAAGATCAGTTTCTCAGGAACTGATGGAAGTGTGTTACTATAACTAACCATTCAAATAGGTAAATAAATATTTGATAGTTGTAGTAAATCGCTGATAATATAAACAAGGGAAATTAGCGCAAAAATTCATGAACACGTTGACGTGATATAAAGGTAGCAGGTAATCTATAATATAAAAACATTTTCTGGAGTTGTTTTAAAGGCCCAATATTTAAGGGAGGACAAATTACAAGTCCTATATCTGAACCAACCGCACTCATTTACAAAATCATCTCAGTCCATCATAACGCACGACCTTAGTACTACGCAGTACCTAAATGTCATCCGTTAGGTAACGCTCAGTACCTGCGCCGAGCACTAGGGCGCCTGCGAGGGAGAGGGGTGGGACCGGGAGAGGGGGGGTGACGTCACAGCTCGCCCGTAGTGCGGGACAAAAGAAAGTGACGCGAGCACTGGAGGGGCAGGAAGTTATAGAGGAACGGTTACTGCCGGTGCGGCGATTGCTGGCTAATGATGACAATGGCAGTGAAACAATACTGTATAGCATTATGGTATGGATTTGTACAGCGGTTCAGCCCGCGTGGATGTCGGATATCGTGGCAAAAAGTATCCTATATCCTTTCTTAGGCTCTAGACTATATGCCTATCAATATCCCTGAACCAATTTCACTTATTTCCGGTTAGTCGTTTATGCGTCATTGCCGCAGAAACAGACCTTCCGCATTTATTATGTTAAGTAGGTAATTAAGGATTGCTAGATGGAACAATTAATATTTTGAATCACATTGTCATTGATTTCAAGAGTTTATAATAATACCCAAATCGCAAAGCACTTCCTTAGGGACATCGGAAACTAATCCTAAATCGCACCCTAACTGCGATTACAACTTCCAATTAGGGTCTCTTCACATTGGGTAATGTTGCAAGCTCTTCGGTGGCAAGCAGAAACATACTTCAGAATAGTAAAAAGTCGTTACAGACTTGATAAATTTACACGTTGAGAAAGCTTCTTTATCCGTTGTTTTAAACTAAACAATAAGCCGAGTGCTATTACGTGCAGAGGACTAACTCCAGTGGAAATCCAATCTAAAATAACATTAGCGACTATAAACGTTACGTGTAAGCCGGGAATCGAGCTCGGGCCTCAGCATTGAACCTGAACGTGCGATACAATAGTATGTAATCGAACTGCACAATACATGCCAACAATACTGCGCATACACATGCGGCAGTGGTGGCCAAACTGTCGCAGTTATTCACAAGGCTAATAACCGACTTAGAAAAAGGATGAGGTTCTCAATTTAACTATAGATACATTTTTTCTTTAATCATTGATGTTTCCGTATATACCTATTTCATTAAAGACAGTTTTTTTTTACAGTTATATGTAATCTTTACGATATTGTCAAAGAGGCAAGGAACAATATAAAAACCATGAGTTATGTACGATTTAATATATTTTATACTAACATGGCCATCATTGGAACTCATATAAAAAATAATAAAAATAAAATAAAATCTTTTTTTCCTACAAGCAAGGATAAATACAACAAATGAATGTAAAATGTAACAAATGAATACCACCGAGACACTCAAGCACTAATCTAAAAACAATTGTCAGTCGTTGAATAAGCAACCATATTAATCTGATGAGGTAAATAGGAAGAGTACAGAAATCTTATGTAGCCGCTATTTATAAGAACAGACCTACATAATCTACTAACAATAACTTCTTTAGTAGATTATTGGTTTGACCAAGTTGGCCAACCCTGAACCTGCTATACACAATTACACAGCACAGTGCATACCTATGTATACACTGTGCTGTGTACGCACCTTTGCCTCATAAAACGGCTATAATGTTACAAGTCAATTGTAAGTGTAATGCATAGACTAGGTATAGCAATACTAGACGCATAACGTGCGTAGACCATAGACTTTACATATTCATAGACCGCTACTATCGCTAGTTTCCCCTTGTGCCAAGCGAGAGCACTTTTTAGTCTGTATCTAGTACATTCGTTTACTGATTAAGTTATTTTTCGCGCAACGACAGACTTATAAACTAAAGATGGTTTTGACATTGTTAGGATAATATTAGTGTTTTAGATAGATTTATTTAAACGGCAAGCTCCATCTTTATACATATTCACGACAAAACAAGTTCATACTAGTGCTTACTGTTCAAACTCTGATAGACTCACTCTATAGTTTTCTATACTCTAAGGCGTCGACTATAAAACGTACCGAGTGTACCAACTAATAAGTTGCCCTAGGTCAAGGATCATCATGTTTGCGGATGTATAAGTCTTAGTATCTATAGCGCTTCTTGGCTTATTTCCAACTAGCGGCCCGCCCCGGCTTTGCTCGGGTGCAACGCTGATACCAAATATAACACAATCATAAAGTTCTGTAGGGCGAAGCACAGCCTTAGAAGCATTTTTTGGTATAGGCACGCGCCCCCCGGCCCCCGCACGGCCCCCCGGCCGGTACCGCCGCAACCGCTATGTCCCTGCATTTTAAATCTGTAATATCTTCGAAAATATTCATTTAAATTACATGCTGTAAAAGGCAATATTGATCTATATTACATGCACAATTTTTTGAAGGTACTTAATTGGATAAGGATTAATGCTGTATTGCTTAAAATCGTCTTTTCGTGAATAAGTAATAAATAAAGGATAAAAAATGGTTATTGTGGGTTACCCTCAAGAGATAGACATATACCATCGCGGACTTTTTTGTAGATCTTTTTGAGGTGCACAATACTGTAGTACATTATTTTGATCTATCTCGTAGGGTTCAGCCAGCGTTTGCAATGAAAGCGCAAAAAATGTGTTGATTTACGACCTGACGTCAAAAATCTCTAAGATTATCCATGTTTCTCTACTATATTATGCATGTATTATACATATAAACCTTCCTCTTGAATCACTCTATCTATTAAAAAAAACCGCATGAAAATCCGTTGCGTAGTTTTAAAGATTTAAGCATACATAGGGACAGACAGCGGAAAGCGACTTTGTTTTATACTATGTAGTGATTTACAAGGACTTTTCAGGATGCAAAGAATAACTAAACGGTTTCCATAATGTCGAATTGTAGATCAACACAAGAAATTGTCAATGATCTGACAAATCTCATGTTAAGTGCTGTGATTGGTTGTTAGTCTTTTGGTCAAACTATTGCAATCGTGATCAGTTGATTTTACAGCCGACTAAATTGACCAGTGTTCCAGAAATAGAGGGTGAGTAAGTTCATTCAGGTTATAAACTGCCTAATTTCTTCCAAATCAGTCGAATAGGTAACATATTGTGTCCTCGGGCACATCCGATCTACGCTCGAGTTTGAGTAGTTTTTTCAGTGATCGTGAAGCAAATATCTGTAGTATTTGATCTTTTACTGATAGGAATATAGAATTTGTGAAGTTAGGGTCGATAGAGTTAGGCCGTGTAGATTCAGAAGCTTGGCTCTACATGAGATAACATTTTCACAAATCACAGGTTAAACCTTATATGGTCGTCTTGGCAACATTTTACATGAAATATTTTAGGTAAGTATTGGGATTTACTTTTAGATTTTTTTATATCTCCTATACATTAATTTCCAACATGAATTAATGGCAACATCTTTTTCAATACCCTATGCGTACTACAGTACAAGTTACATAAGTACTGCGCGCCCGAGCGAGGACGCGCGCCCTACATCCCCGTCCTACATCCAGCCGGGAGGACACCTAGGTCACCTACAGATCAAAGTGCCGCTAATATTGGCACAAGGTTATGTACACCTCCATTATAACTTATTATGTGACAGGTTTTCAAGGTAGTTCCTGCAGTTGGCTAGGTGAGACTTGTATGTGTGTGTATGTTTTAAATTATGTATTGGTGTGGAACATACTGCAAAATGCACCGGAAATGATTTACGGATTGGGTGAAGAACAAGCAAGGTGTCAAACGCTAACGAGGGAGCCATAAGCCTTTTAAATACATTTTACAACTATGATAGGTCCATGACCGTGTAGACAGGGTGTTCATAGACTTTCTTAGTAGCCTGAGAATAAATGATTTATTATTATTAAAGACTAGCTGTGTCCCGCGGTTTCACCCGCGTGAATGACAATTCATACACCATCTTTATCAATTATAGCCTATGTGTTAATATGATGTATCAGCTATATTATTGTAAAGTTTCATTAAAATCCATTGAGTAGTTTTTGCGTGAAAGAGTAACAAACATCCACACATCCATTCTCACAAACTTTTACATTTATGATATTAGTAAGGATTATTAGGTAAAAGAAGACTGCTTATGACACGACGGGAAAATGGTACAGAACTTTAATTTTATAGAATAATGAAAAAGTATGTTTTTAACCTACCGCAAATTCGCGATATCTACGATATCTTCGACGAGGGTGCGTCATATTTACATACATGCATATCATTTAAAGTCAGTCAGTCAGTCAGTCATAACATAGACATATTAGCTACATGACTATATATCTAACTTAGCAACATCAAATTAAATTAAGTCAGTAGCCACAACAACCACAATGGTCCCTCCCATATGGTGAGGACCTATATCTGTGACAATGTGTCGGCGCCTCTGATGACTCGCCGGCGCCATGTTCAGTCTGTCAATGCTAAGTACAGCACTCCACAGAGGTTGTAACACTGTAGTGGCAGGACCTTTATATTTTGAGTGATAAGGTTGATTATTGTGGCTTTATGTTGTTACTGTTAGGTTGACTGCACTAAAGGAATTGTGTTGTACAAATAGAACTTTAATTTCTTTCAAAATAAAGGTTTAGTTTGGCAACTAATGTTAGGTTTAGGTCCATGTTATCATGTATTCTGGTAGTCATTGTCTGAGCTATATTTTTAAGTAAGGTTTGTTTATTTTATGGTGATCAGAAGGTTAAAAAGCAATAGGAATAGTCTTAAAACTATGCAAAGTCTAAATTAAGATCATATGTTAAATTCAAGTTAGGTTCTCCACTTACTAGATACAGTTGTCCCGATAGTAAATTGCATGAATCACTTTAAATAACGAAATATAATTCAAATCCTATTAAGTAGCCTTCAACCCAACTCTGGGCAGAAGTTTATTTCTTTGGCACACTATGGTCTAAACATCTTGATGAATTTTCGTTTAAGAGGTGGAGACTAATTCGGGTATTTATGAGAGTGATACCTACTACATAATGTTTTTTTTTTCAATATTCCCTACTTTACTTTTTACTTTGTACACCTATTTTGATCAATCACAGCAACAATTCACTGATCTACTACTTAAATACTCTTTGCAGCTCAGTCTCCTGCCAAAACTTATTCCGGACATGTAATCCATTACTTCCAGATTTTAATTTAGGTAAGTTTTAATTTTAGTATAGTTAGAGTTTGTTCTTCCAGATTTGTGATATTTTTAGATCTCAACCCAAGATATATAATTAAGTACCTAGTTTCTGTTATAAATAATTATGAGCCATATTATGGCACATGCTTATAACTGACATAGAGTACTATCCTATCTGCCGGGTTGGTGGGAGGCGTCTCCAGACAGAACAGCTTGAAGCAAATTGGGGGAGACCTTTGCCCAGCTTTTTTTACTAACCTTTAGTTTTAGTACTTTTTTTGGAATACAACAAAAGTCATATTCCTTAATAGTGAACTTAAGTTAATCATATTAATTTTTGTAGTCAGCCAGTATCAAACTTAAGCTACAGTAAGAAAAAACAACAATTTGGTTTTATGATCAAATTCTTCATGGTGTTTAGTGGCAGTTCAGCAAATTCTTATGCACTATTCTTTGGTTAAAAAAAGTTAGATTCGATCTGAATTATCAAAGTCAATAATATAATATATTCTGTAATACCCTCACCCTGTTCAGGATAAGAAATAAGAATGTGTGTGTTTGTTAGATTTTAATTACTTACTATAACCACGAATTCTATAAGAAAGTGAAAGCTTATAAAAGCTCTGCTCTACATTTCAACTACGTACGTCTCTCCAAACTACGCAGTAACAAACATTTTGCACTTAAAACATATTTTCAATAAGTTAAAAACCTCATCGCCATTAAAAAAAAACAAAATATCCGCGCGCAAAAAACCACAGATGCATTCAAAAATCGAACGCCGAACACCAATGACGTCACACTGCATTACCGTCAAACAAATGTAGGTCAACGATGCAATCCCACTAATTAACACCTGATGCAGCTGCCTGCCCAGCGCTGGGCCCCTCCGCACTGGGCAACGTGGGCAAACACGCCGGAACAACACTAGCCCGCGGGCAACACATTCACAATATTGACATCAATTCGAACACTTTGTATTGCGAAACACTTTCGATAGTTATTCACTCTTTCATTCACTCATTAACTTCACTGAGACGCATTATTCTATCACTAAACTCTCTTTAGATAATATTCACCGTATTTTGTTTAGTTTGTGTTATTTTCAAGTTTATTATGATGACGTAAAACGCGAGCGGCAAGCGGCTGTCGTGTGACGTAGCGCGCCGCGGAATGGCGCATTTAGGACTGGGTTGCCATGTCGCCATGTTTATTTACCTCTGATTACAACATCAGGGTAATAGCACTAATTACGGAATAAAGTTGTGTAACTTCAATGAGAATTATTGTTATATTATAATTATTTTTATATTCATTAATATTAGCTGGAATGTAAGTTTATCCGCTGTTAATACTGTAGGTCTGTAAAGTACATAATTACATTTCATTTCTAAAACGTAATTTAACTAAATGTTGATACATTTGATTTACAGAAGTTAAACTAATATGTTATAAACCGAAGTTATAGTTATTAACTTTTTCATATAAGGGGAAGTTAACACACGGAGACGATCATGTTTACCATATATAGTGTTAATTTTGAGCACTTGGCAACATTATTTTAAATGTCAATGGTCATCTGCGGTTGTTTAGCGGTTCTACTACGAGTTACATACTCGATCGAATATCACACTTATTTAATTCCTCTTTTTAAAAGTAAATTGAGACGATTTTATGACGAAAATCCTGATGCAATTGTTGGTGTATTTCAGTTCTTATTTTGAACAACAACATTGAAATCTTACACACCAAACTTACAGTTAAAAAGAGTATATTATAAGTAGGTTGTGTAGGATCCCTGTCAACTCACTAGTTTAAAGCAAGTGAGTTCCCATAGTCATGACGGACAGGGCCACCGCGGCAAAGTTTGCCATTAATTATTAAAATAAATAAATATAGCATCCATGTTTGTTGAGTTAACCGCAGTGTGTGACTACTGTTATGCAGTAACTAGGTCAGGCTAACGATGTTAGTGTCATTTGACATGAGGACGTTAACCATTGCATGTTAAAACAGTAAGCTCTTTTGCTAATGCAGGTTATAGCAACCTATGTATGTCAAACTGTTTTTTTACATTGCGAACTTATTGTAAGCTTGTTTATAATAAGTTACAGATCAATTAAAGATTTTTTGATTGTCTTCACTCTTGTAGCAGGTCGGAGTTTGAATTTGTGCCCGGTTAGAGGCAATAGGCTCGCCCCCTATTACATGGGACCTAAACATATCGGCGAACTGTGGGTGTACATTGGTACACCTCTGCCTAACCCTTCGGGGATACAGGCGTGATGGTATGTAATGTTATGTTGCACTTTCTATAAGATCTAAGGTACGGCATTATAAGGCAATGACGTCATACTAGACCGTAGGGCCTGCGACCCAACAGCGTCGCGTTGCCATGGCAACCAGCAGAGCCGCCATGGCTCTCCAACCTCGGCGCCATGACTCCCACATAAGTGCCACCTACCAGTTATAATCATGATTTACATATTATTACCGATATTTATTGCCAAGTAAAGTAGATAGTTGATAGATTGAAGTTACAGGTCAAACAACTCATGCAGAGGTAGGTAATTCGATGGGTGGGCTTTCAAACATGGCTGCTCAAATGTATATTTTGATGTCCTGTGAGTATCTAGAAACTAGTAAAATGCGCGAAGACACTTGAATGATAAAGTATTATTAAACCTAGGTAGTGGAAATGCTCCATACGAAACACATTTTATTTTGTTTTAAGTATGTCCGTTAGGTTGTGACGTATAAGGAAGTTCAGGAATTGGCTCGCGATAGGAGGAAATGGAAGGAGTTGCACCGACAAGAGCTAGGCTCTCAAATTAAAGAAATGTCCGTTAGGTTCTTAGTTTGTACGTTAACTCATATAAAATCATATTATTTACACGTGTTTTTTTGAGAGTTTGGAAGAGGAAAGGGGAGGCCTCTGCCCAGCACTGGAATCTAAAGTAATAATAATCCAGCCCATTAACGTCCCACTGTTGGGCACAGGTCTCTTCCCATATAGAGAAGGCGCGAGCATTGATCACCAAGCTTGCTCGCTGCGGATTGGCGATTTCTAAAGTATGGTAAAAAAAGATGGAGTCGACTTTTCCTATCTATCCTTCGACATAGCAAACTCAGGGGTATTTAACGTCCAGACAATAATACGAGCTTTATAAGATTGCCTGAAGTATTCCAGCGTGAAACAGGAAGTGTATTTTGATTGCCATAGTGTAGTGGACTCGATTCTATTCCTGGCATAACGGCGTTTCCTTTGCCCGCGCGACGCGACTCAATTAATGGCGCCTGACAGATTTCAAATCGTATTTTTAACTGTCACTGATGTAAGTTTTAACGGTTTTCTTTCAATGTGTATAATATTGCATCTTCAACTAAGTTGTAAATATTGCACATTCGTATTTCGGTAATAATAATTTTATTATTAAGGAAATATCTGAAACAACGTATGCAAATAAATGACTGTCGTCTGTCTTTACAAATTGTTGTATATAATGTCTATACGACATTATATAATCAAAGGTCTACACTACAAATGTTTGAAAGTTAGGTTAAGAACCATAGGTATCTGTAACGTTCGTTTCCAAACACATAAAACTGCATCATAATCAGTTCATTCGTTTAGGCGCTGCGATGCCACGGACAGGCAAGCAAACTTCACCCCCTTTTAGCGTCGTGGATTAAACATTACAGTTCAAAACTTAACTTTTCAGTTATCGTCAATTTAATTTTATCTATATGATATAGATATTGTTATGTAGCTATAGGGCTCCTATATAGCAGGGAGGGGAAAGGGGAGGGGTCGTCCCAATTAGCGCGCGGCGGAAGTCGAGACACGATTGTTTTTATATTGGTTGCGACGTGTGAGTGAGAGAGGAGCTTAAACTGTTGGTGTTTACTGGAAAAGGGTCGTTTGGGAGATGATTTAGTTGCATAACAAAGCTCATCTTATAAAAAACATTCTATGAAAATCTTTTTCAACCTAAAACCCGTAACTTTTCGTGAATGTAATTATGAATGTTCTTTTCGTAAGTCCTGACTTAAGGTCCGCTTGTCCGTCTATTTACTCGAGTATTTTTAGTCGCGACACATAAGTTAGTAATTAGCTTATTAACTTTAATCTTCTCCATTGTTTGGCGTGGTGTAGAGATGCAACAAAACATCTTCCTTGCTCAAAAATGAAATAGTAACGTAACACACTGACTGTATGGCACGAGCTGTCAAATAACTCAGATCGTAGAATTCGTAGATATAACATAACATAACATATCATCACGCCGGTATTCCCGAAGGGGTAGGCAGAGGTGTACCTACCAATGTACACCAACAGTTCACCGGTATCTTGGTTTTAGGTCCCATGTAATAGGGGGCGAGCCTATTGCCACTAACCGGGCACACATCCAAACTCTGACCTGCTACTGAGAATTTCATAGAAAAACCCAATAACACCTTGGTCGACTTGGGAATCGAACCCAAGACCTTGGCAGCCGCGCTTAGCACCACTAGGCCAACGAGCAGATACAAATAATTAAAAGCCAGTGCGCACTAACTGCGCGAAAACAGAAAACACAATTAATGTATAACAACACGTTGGCTTTACAGCTGAAAGTTTCAGTAGCAATCTGTTTGGTGTTGCTCTGTGTTCGTATAAAGTTGCACGCGTTGCAGGTTTTATCATACGTCGCATAGTCAAATGGAAAAGTTAGTGTTAATGTTTGTTTGTTAAGCTTTAGCGAGAGGACTAATGAATGGATTTGCATGAAAATTGGCAGACAGGTAGTTTATAATGTAAATTCATACATAGGGTATCTTATCCTGGTAAATCTACGGGATCAAGAACTACACAAGTAAAGTCGCAGGACGTCTTTTACACATGTTTTAATCGCCTTGCCCTGTGTTTTTATCCTCAAAGTTTTTGTTCCAAACTTGCAAGAATAAAAGTGTACATATTACAGACTATCTGTGCGCAAAATGTAATCCGAATCTGTTGAGCAATTTTCAGAGGTGGAGATATACAAGAATGGAAGTTACCCCAGATTAAAGTAGATAATACGAGTATAATGTTTTTTTTTTTTAATTTAATGATTTATATTGTAGTACAAGAAAGTTTATTAATGACACGTGCCTAAGTACCCGTGGCGGCGCGAAGGCGGCGTCGTTTATAAAAGCGATAATACATTATGTTAGGACATTTATTCTAGTCTTTACTCATATAAAAACTTACTTAAATTAAAAAGAGATTTCTTCATAAAACAAAATTATGAGAAAATATATATTTATTTATTTATTTATTTATTTATATATAGGAAGACTAACAGCTAGTACAATAGGTAAAAATACATGAATTTGCAACATACAGCTAATTACAAGTCTTCACTGATACACTGCACAATAAAATTAACAGATGAAAATAGCACTGCCTCTTCTAACAATACATGTTACATTCAAACAAAATATATAAAAAATCTTTAACTACCCTAATAGTCGACGAAAAAATCTCGGCTTAGCAACCTTCTCACTAATATTAAGTTTGCGTTAAAAATATCAATGTCGTGTGTTTTGCAAATC
The DNA here is from genome assembly GCA_905146925.1 of Autographa gamma. Taxonomy (NCBI): domain Eukaryota; kingdom Metazoa; phylum Arthropoda; class Insecta; order Lepidoptera; family Noctuidae; genus Autographa; species Autographa gamma. The sequence goes on from LR989879.1 coordinate 5,570,969, forward strand.
AAATTTAGGGTCTTACTTGCTCGCCATAAGAAAGTGTTTTGACGATAATTTGACGAAACTAGTGGTAGGTGAAGTGGTGCATAATGTCGCATAGCTTTGGTGGGAGTGTTAAAACCAATTTTAGACAGAAGTTCGTTAGATTTATGTACACATTTATACACTCAAAATAGGATTCAAAGTTAATGGCGGCTGTGAAGTTAGCTACACTTAGCGCAGTATCTCGCCCCGCACCCCCGCTGGCGCATCAGTTTGTTACACAGCAGCGAGGAGCCTTGTGTTCAGAGCCGCCATTAACTTTGCACCGTACTGTACCTAAAAACCTAATGGTTATTTTGATAGCACTGTCATGCACACATTATTGTTACCTAGTCTTCATTAAAATAATGTTAGTAATATTGTACACACCTCTTCCAGTTGACTGAGTGAGGAGCGACTCCCCCACTCATCCCATGTCTCTCTGTCATCTGAAACAAGACCATTATGATGATATATGGAATTTAGACGCTGAGATCGCTAAGAAATAAACAATCATGTGTGTTAATACTGTCTGTCTAACAATACTTTAAACCCTCACTCCATTGAAAATAGTTAAAGTTGATTAAAGGAAGCGGTGGCGCAATGACTTAGTTGCATACCGCGAGGGCGGGTTTGAGGAGGCGTGGGATAAGGTTGAGTGGAGGGACTTGGGGGAGGCCTTTGCCCAGCAGTGGGACAGTATAGGCAAGTAAAAAAAAAGTTTATTAAACTTTTTGCTTGCTTTGCTATTATATTAAAGTCTAGTGAATTAACTTTGAACTCAATGGCGGGGAATGTGCCCAGAAGGCAAGCAGCATTGCCACGTTGAATGGCTATGCCAATTCTCTGTGCAAGGAACAAAACTTTGAACTTAGATGTCATATACTAGATGATACTATATCATGTAAATATTAAGAGGTAAATGCATGACAAGAATATTTAAGTAAGTCCAACAATCAAGGTTTGTTTCATAATAAATATACTTATTAATATACTCACAGTAGCTGGTGTCACTGCCAGTCTCGACGGAGCGGCGCGCGCCCGCTGCCCGCATTGTTACTCCTCACGATGTCACTGGGGAATTAACATACACTTGATAAGAACATTAAACAAGTATTCATGTTGCTATGAGCATTTACACTGTATACAATACCATTTGGGAAATACTTGTGTAATTCACTGGTGTACAAAAAAAAGTTACTTTGAGTTCATTTAAATCTTAAATGATGTCATATAATGTGCTTATAAATACGTGTTAATTACCTTAGAATTAAGGATTAGGTGATTCAGTATAAATGTAAGTATAGAAAATGAATGTGAATTGCAATAAAAGCTATTATATTAACAGTTTTAAGTCATAATTTCTGATTAATAGGCCCATATAACGTAAAGTCCTTACCTGTATAACTATCGCATGTCGCCGGCGATAACTTCACTATAACTTATTATCCACTGCACCACAACACCGCGAACACTAACACTTGCACTTGCACTGCAGTTCTTACACTTTTCGCTTTACTTTAACTCCAAAAATAGCTTTAAATGCGGCATCCCACGCCCACTATACACACGCATAGATATCTATACAGTTACACTAACTATCCCGCGGAGACGGACGCGGCAGGTCTGCGGAGGTGTCTCCACACATTGCAGCACAGTTTCACGTGATAATAACAACAATATCATTGATGTTTCTGTATTTATTGAAAGAGTTCATTGTTCCCCGTGACCCCTGTGTTTACAACTTACTGTCAAAGTGTCAAATCGATTGCACTGAGGCTGGGTTGCGTTCCGTTATACGTAGTCATGTGATTTAACATTTACTTTTCCTCGAATTTGAGTTGAACTGAATAAAAGCATAATAAACCAATATTTTTATTAACAAAAATTGTGATAATCTGTCCAAAGCACAAATTTAAATTAGTAGAAATTATCTAGTTAACTATTAATTTTGCTAATCTACTTATGTAAATGGATGTGTAAAGGAACGTTATTTCAGTAGCTATTAAGACGAAGTTTGTTTACATTTGTAGCAGGCAATGCAGTGGGATTCTAATAATCTTCTATTTGATCTTAAATGGAAGAATAACATTGTATTTAGGTTACATTTGGTGTGTATCTGTTATTACGAGATGCTTGTGCAATCTCAAAAGCAACTTAAAGATTAAATAAAACGCTACCTATATAAACTATGCTATGGGATAAGGGAGTGGAGTAGGTCATTGGTTTCTTAAAATTATCGCTAATAGGCACTAATTGTCGATTAATGTGTAAGATTATTCTAAAATAATTATACCAATACTCGTCATCACGGGGATTGGATATGTATAAAGCTGCTTCCTCAAAATGGAGCTGGCCCGGACACAGCTGCCGCATGGCCGACGACTGTTGGGCCAAAGTGACGAATATGTGGACTCCACAAAACGTCAGAAGACGTCGTGGTTGGCCCAGAAGGAGATGGCGGGACGAGCTTGACTGTTATTTCATATTATAGACAACAATAGCCTAGTACCGGGAGAATTGAAAGAAGGAAAGGGAGGCCTTTGCCCTGCAGTGGGACGATAATGGCTGAAAATAATAAGAAATAAATAAACAACTCGTCATCTCAGTGTTCTCTTATTTCTTTCACTTATTATCTTTCACACTATCTCTGAATCTCTCGGACTTTCTCTGCTAACTGCATCTAACATACTTATTCCTAGTTATTTAATATTATACCGCTATGCGGGCAGTCGCCAGGGGCGTTATGGTGCTTAGACTTCGGTTGAACCCGTAACGCCGCCACTAAGGCGAAGGATGGCACCAGGTGTTTTGCCGGAGTAGTCGGAGCCTTTCTCAAGGCTCTGGAAGCCCGGACTCTTGCATCCTCAACCCCCTGGGGATGCAAGGCTGGCTCATAAATGAGATTCACCTGACAAAAAAACAATTGCTCCGTTGGATATTCTCCAAGTTCCTGCGAGAATTTTAAGCAGGTAGAACAATTTATCCGTGGTTTGGGATGTAGGAACATCATACAAATAAAAGATGGTTTAAAGAAATACATATTTATTTAATAAATGCAACAATCACTCTCTACTCTTCTTGGCGGGAGATTCCCCGCTGCTCCGTCTCTTTCCCTCCTCTTGCTCATCGCTACTACTCTCGCGCCGTCTCTTTCCTTCCCGCTTGTCCTCACTGCTGTCGCTCTGTCTCTTTCCGTCCCGCTTGTCTTCACTGCTGTCGCTCTGTCTCTTTCCGTCCCGCTTATCGTCGCTGCTGCTGTCGCTCTGTCTCTTTCTGTCCTCGTGTGTTTCCGGCACGTACTTCTTGGTTCGTGCGGGTTCGGGCGAGTACGCCCACAGCAACATCTGTATGTGTTCGGGAGTCGGCGCGTCTTTGTCGGTGAACAGTTTGGCTTCGGCGTACTGCGGGGAGAAAAATATTGGAAATTAGTTTATATGGTATTTTACAATGGAGAATCATAAAAAGACTAGAGTGGTCTAAGACCAGCTTCTTCTGAATAGCCTTTTCCCAAACTATGTAGGGGTCAGCTTCCAGTCTCATCGGATTCAGTTGCAAATTGTTCTTTACACGAAGCAACGGTTTTATTGGAGCTACACGGTACATATTACTGGGTAATTAAGTTTTCTTGAAAAGTCTGTTTTGTAGTAATCGTAGTTTGAAGATGTTATCCCTTGGGAGTTTCCAGAGTCAGGGAAGAAAAAACACTTTGAGGATAGTTTAGCCGGTACTAGAAGACAACCGGATCAGGACTTTTTAAGATAATATAGCTTTAAGCTTGAAGTCAGATTCAAGATATTTACGATTAGGATATCTTGGATCCCATAACAGTCTTGAGACAGAGACAGAAAATGGCGGTCTCTGCAAAATCGAAGACGACAGAAGTTTTTAAAGATTATGGTAAAAAATATTGCCTTTGCACGAAAAAGCACGGTTTGGGCTCCACATAAATAAGATAATTATGTATCCTCTATTACACACCTTTTCCTTCAACTCCTTGAGCGCGGTATTCCTGACGATGTCCCAGGTGTTCCCTCCCCTCTCGCTGACGGTGCGGAGGCGCTTGTACTCGCCGCGGACTGCACGGTACGCCGCGATGAACGAGCGCTGGAATAATATGGCGCTGGTTAATGCTAGGTGTATGGGGGGGATGAGTTACATAGAACAACAAAGAAAAAAAAAATGTTAAATGGAGGGGCTGATGTAGAAAAAAGAGCCATACCCATTTGACGGGCCTGGTGGCCTAGTGGTTAGAGACCCTGACTGCTATACCGGAGGTCGTGGGTTCGATTCCCACCCGGGACAAATGTTTGTGTGATGAGCACGATCATTTGTTCGGTGTCTGGGTGTAATTTATCTATAATATGTATGTATTTAGAAATATATAAGTATGTGTTGTCGATTGTCTGGTTAGCATAACACGCGCTCTGCTTAGCTTGGGATCAGACAACCGTGGGTGAGATGTCCCGGAATATTATTATGGAATATTAATACCCTAGTCAGGTTCCAGTCTCACCGCCAGCTGAGCTATCTTGTTAACCGATTAAAAAAAAAGGAGGAGGTAATCAATTCGACTGTATTTAGCTATCTTATTTCCGTAGAACTTTTGATCGGGTGAACCGATTCCGATGATTCTATTCTTATTTGAATGCCGATGCTACTCGTATAGCTTTTAATTTTGGTCCAGTTTTGACAGTGGAATCCATAAGAAAAACATCTAAGAATTAATTTGAAATCGTCTTTTTTGTTGTTACCTGTTGTTCGCTGACGTCATCTCCGGCCAGTTTCTCTGCAGTCTTCACTACCCCGAGGCTGAGGTATGCGTTGTTCTGGCGGGCGCGGTGCTGCGACTCGAACTCATCCAGGAACTCCTCGAATATGGCCATGGCCGCCTTTATGTCCGAGATCTTGCCCTCGTCGCGAGTGCCTGCAAATTATTTACAATAAATTATAGACAAATACAGAAGGCGATGCTTTAGCTGGTGAAGTAAAAACATCTACTAGTATATAACGCTGAAGAGCTTGTTTGTTTGGTTGAACGCGTTAATCTCAAGAACTACTGGTTCAAATTGAAAAATTATTTTTTGTGTTTGATAGTCCTTTTATCGAGGAAGGTTATAGGCGATACAACATCACGCTACGACCAATAGGAGCGGAGCATCAATGAAAAATGTTCCATAAACTGAGAAAAATATTCCTTTTGAGAGCTTCCGTTGCCTGCGATGCGTAAACCGTTAAAGTTACACAAAAATGATGTTTGTAATTACACATATGGTTCTCTATCGCGTCACCTAACTTTTTTATCCATAATTTAGTGTGACATAATTTTTTTTGTCCTAATCATCATTTGTCCGAATGATTACTTACCCGAACTTAATATCACATAATATGACATGCCATAAAATTGAAACCCCTAAATATAATATGTCCGAAATCCGTTCGTCATAATTATTACTATTGATAATATACAAAAGACATAAAACCGTTTGCTATAAAAGTTGTAAGTCCTAAATTTAAATTATATAATGCTTCTATACTTATAATAAATCTGTAGAAGTGAAAATTCTGTACATTGAAAATATAAAAAAAAATATGGCGAGGGGTGTTACTAGACCGACACCGAACACAAAAGTGTGAACAAAAAAAATGTTGTCTGTCTGTCTATTTGTTTATGCATGCAAGCAAGCATGAAGCATGCAAGCAAGCATGCAGCATGCAAGCAAGCATGCAGCATGCAAGCAAGCATGCAGCACGCAAGCAAACAATCATGCAAGCAAGCAAGCAATCATGCAAGCAAGCAATAATGCAAGCAAGCATGCAGCATGCAAGCAAGCATGCAGCATGCAAGCAAGCATGCAGCATGCAAGCAAGCATGCAGCATGCAAGCAAGCATGCAGCACGCAAGCAAGCAAGCAGCAGGCATGGTTTCTGTCACGGCTCCGGCGCTGCAGGGCTCCGGCGGTCCCACGCGAGTTTATCGTAGCAGATGGATTTAACGCTCACCACCGCAGCTTCGGCTTGCTGGCCGGCTTCGCCGGCCAGCCTCAGCCGCGGCGGCGAGTGTTACAACCACCTGCTCCTCAACTCGCGGGCCGCCTCGCCCCTCCGCGCCTACGCGACTCTAAATTACACTCTAGGGGTAGGGCTGACAAGACTGCGTGGAGTCGGATTTACAGCGATTCGTTTCTGTCACTAAAACTTAATTTTTAGCAAAACTTTTAGGACTAAAAAAGTTATTATAAATGAACATTCGGAATAATACAAATTATTTAAATCAATACTTAGGACATGTGACTTTAGGTCATGTTAAATTAGGAGATTTAATCATTATAGTACTCAATATTATGACAGAATACTTTTAGAACTAAAGATAATTATGTGAAACTAAATTTCGGGATTTTGATCATTATGGTTTCTGAAGTTTATAGCAAACGTGTTATGGATTATGATTTTCGGACAAACAATATTAGGAGAAGAAAGGGAGTACCTACACATATACTCGTGCCGATGGCTGAGGTCAGACTCTAATTAGCTCTTTAAACTATCGTCAAAAATACAAGACAAAATTAGATACAATAAAGAAGTCATTGTATCTTCAAATACCTGACATTGATGCAGCCAAGAACAGAATACAAGAAGAAATCATCATCTAATTCTTAGTGTGTAGCAATAGAAATCGATTCTATTCCATACTTTAGGCGTTAGGTTATCAGTGAGTCAGGGGAGAAAGGGAGAACGGAAGGGTTTGGTACAGTCTCGTATCCTTACCTTTTTGGTCATGTATGCCGCCGAGCTATTGAGCGACTTGTGCTCCAGGGAAAGATTGAAGGCACCAGGCCACGAGGAAGAATGCCTACGAGGTGGACTGACCAAATAAAAGCGGTAGTAAATGGCTCATCATCACTACATGAATGCACGAGGAAGGCGGTCATCAGAGAAGAGTGGCGGCGTGCTGTGAAGCTTGCCACCAACACCTGAAGTGATGAGCACGACCACTCTGTCAAGAGTGACCCCGACTAGGAAGGAGCTTATCAGTAGTAAGTAGAACATACTCACAGGTGAGCACCCTCTTGGCCCTGCCCAGCAGTCCCTTGACGGCGAGGCGCGCGTACTCGGGGTCGCGGCCCTCCAGCGCGGCGAGGGTGTCGCGTGCCGCGCCCGCGTTCTTAAAGCCCAGCCCCGGGACTGAGTCCGACGGGAGGGCCGGCTTGGGAGACGGCTTGTCCATCTCCACGTCCGAGGATGAACCCTGGGAGGGAGATGTGAATCGTCCTTAGAACAAATCGATACAAGTATATTTCAATTCACAAATCACGGAAACCCCACAACAATGCTTCGAACAGCCTGGTCTTGGGACGTGAGTATTTTCAGTTAGCATTTAGAATACATTTTATACAATCGTATATCATAATTCAGTATCTTCTGTAGCCCGAAGCAAAAAAAAGTATTTGCTTTCTCTAAACGAGGAATCAATAAATTAACAGATAGCACCCTGATTCGAATGTGGACTGCAACAGGCTCATATGATGATGACCCTGATTCGCCCACACTTTGCTGCTTTCGGATTGCACATTCCTATTCAACCAAAACGTAGATAATCAAAGACATTTTCGTCTTTTTTGCCGATGGCTAAACAAACCTATATGAAAATATATCACATTCACATACGTGACAAATGAAGTTTGTTGCGATTGATACTATATCATACTGAAATACCATCTGTGTTATCATACCCTATCAGAACCCCGCAAGACTTTAGTCATACTCACATCGTCGCTCTCACTGCTGTCCTTCTTCTTCTCTTCCTTCTTAGCAACCTTCTTGTCTGGCGCCCCCTTGCTGGCCTCCAGCTCCGCCAGCCACTGCTCGAACACCGCCATCGCCTCCTTGATGTTGCGCACTTTGTCCTCCGCCTTCGTCACTGGAACGTGGGCAATAATAACTTTTAAACTATCGCGCTGCATGTTTATAGTAATATTATAGGAACGGGGACGGTCTGCTTGCCACCACGGTCGGTGTAACCCGGTCCCTGGTGTAGCCCTAAAGGTATTTAGGCATGTTGTACGCGCTAATCCCCGTTCTATAATATTACTAGGTAGTGGAAGGTGAGGGCAGTTCGTTAAACAAAGTAAAGAGCTGGTCTGATGGAGCCGGAAGGCGGGTCTAGCTTCGTAACTAAATGACACAACCCTATCGTGTTTGGGCTCATTTGATTTGTCTTCACAAGTACTATGATACTAGATGGTGTCGAAGCTTCTATATCTAAAAATATATTTTCGTCCATGGTGTGTGGCTAAGTGTAAGCCAAGCGTTTTAAGCCGCGCACGCCGCGGTTGGTCCGTGGATGGGTGACCATCTATAACATACTGAAACCCTTCCGTGTTTTGGAATCACGCTAAACAGTAGGTCCCGGCTGTAATAGATCTTTGGCAGTCGTTAAGTCAATTCTGGCAACCAGTCTTACTATGGGATACTGTGTTACCATGAAAATGACTTGTTGAGGTCAGATAGGTAGTAGCTCTGTAACAGTAGGTATTCAGCTGAATACGGTAAGACGTTACTGGTAGCCGACCCCAATATAGTTGGGAAAAGGCTTGTATTGCAGTGTGTCACTCACTGGAGAGCACGCGCTTGGCCCGGCCGAGCAGGCCGCGCACGGTGAGGCGGCGGTAGTTGGGCTCGTGCTGCTGCAGCAGCCGCAGCGTCTCCTGCGCCTTCGCCGCGTCCTTGAACCCGAAGCCCGAGTCCTCCTTCTTGTCGTCCTTACCCATGACTCTGGAATATACGACAGTCATTCATATTATGTTCATAAAACAGAAATCCTTATAATTATATATATATTTCAGTATAATGTCTGTATGTTTGTTCGCGCATCACGAAAAAACTACTTCTTGAAATTGGATGCGGTTTTCACAGGAATGTATCTGAAGACTTTGCCTTAAATATGGTTGTGATTTTATGTTGATAGGTTACCTAATAGATGAGTTATTCCTTATATAACGTTGGTACACACACAACACAAGTATAAATGTTGTCTGCAGAAACTATAATATTATGCGGATTCGGTTAAATGCGCTCATGGCAGGTCTTACCAGCCGTGAGCAATAAAGAAATTAGGTCAACAAGTAACAGTATAGGGCGAATGTTGTAATTCTCCTATGACGACGCGGCAGGGGGTTGCAGTCATTTCTAACTCCAACGATCACACATAATACGTGTACAATAATAGTCTTTATTTACTAAGTATTAAAGTTCATATTCGTTATTCCCTGAACCAGTGCGGTCTACAAACAAGCTATTAAGTTAAATAGTAACTTTGTTTTCACACTAAATGACGTCACTGGAGAGTTAACAATGTGTTATAGTGTCTGGACTCCATTTAATTGATTGCACCCATAGGATGTGACGCTTAATGTTGCATAGGGTAAGTCTTCGAAGGAATTGAATTCTTTTTTGTGCTGCACTTTTTCATATACCTAAATAAATTAAATAATAACAGCGAATTTTTTTGGCCTACGCATATACAAATAAGAAAAGCAAAATATTGCCTGTTTATTCGGCGCGCCTGCGTTGACAGCACGGTTGACAGTCACAAAATATAAAGTAACTAGAAAAAAAAAACGTAGTTGAATGTATCGTGATGGCGTACGGAATCCTGCATTACGAGAGCGACTCGCACTTGACCGGCATTTTTAGCAACACAGTAGGCGGGTTTGACCTCCTTTATAATGTAGTGATTTCGGTATCGAGCTGTTAATAATAGCTGCCATTATGTCAACAATATCAACATCCAATGTTACTCGTATGTATCATACACACTTCAAATACTAAATAGAAAGAGTAGAGGAGACAGTACTTTTATAAAAAGGCGGGCCTGTTCGTCTAGTGGTTAGTGACCCTGACTGCTATACCGGAGCTCGTGGTCATTCCCACCCAGGACACATGTTTGTGTGATGAGCACGATCATTTGTTCTTCGTCTGGGTGTAATTTATCTATAATATGTATGTATTTAGAAATATATAAGTACGTTTATCAGTCGTCTGGTTACCATTACACAAGCCCTGCTTAGCTTGGGATCACATGACCGTGTGTGAGATGTCCCGGAATATTATTATATATTATTATTATTATAAAATATCTGTCATATATATAAACTTTTTTGAATTTGCATTATATCTCTTTTTGTGAATGGTTTCCACCTTTATTTTATTTTCGGTCATACTCATACATATTTAAACAATAAAATAAAACAAATGTAGACAACATCGCATACATTGCTCAGAACCCAAGTAGTATGTAATAGCTAAAGTACTTGCGTTATGGTGTTCAGAAGGGTTAGGCAGAGGCGTACCAATGTACACCCACAGTTCGCCGATATGTTTAGGTCCCATGTAATAGGGGGCGAGCCTATTGCCACTAACTACACAAATCCAAACTCCGACCTGCTACTGAGAATTTCATAGAAAAACCCAATAACACCTTGGTCGACTTGGTAGCAGTGGCGCTTAGCACCACTAGGCCGACGAGGTAGTCTTACCTGTATAATGTAAGTATTATGCTAATCGTCAAGTGTAGTATGTTGTTATTAACGCACTATGCGTTGTGTAATCCTCCGTATTAGAGCATTACCTCACGCCGCGAATATCTTAACTTGTAGTATTGACCTTAGCTGTGACGTCACCAAACAATCATGGCCGACTATACAGAGTTTAAGGTTTATGTCAAAATGGTAATCTGTGTCAATGTCTCGATAGATCTACGTAGTCCAGTCTATTAGAATTTGTAGAATGAGTAAAGAGATTTTGATTAAACTTTGTTGAATGAGAAGATAACGGCAATGGAATAAGATCATCATCCTCTCCCGATTCTTTTCCCAACTATGTTGGGGTCGCCTACCAGTCGGGAAAAGTTTCGGGAGATGATGATGATAAGTACGAAGTTACGCGTAAGATTCAGGTACACGAGATATTCCTTGTCCCATGGATAACATAACATACCATCAAGCCTGTATGCCCGAAAGGAGAGCCTCATTGGTACATGCCTCTGTTCGAACCTACAACCTTGCGCATACAAATCTTTTCATTGACCCGCTAGGCCACCAGGACATTCCCATGGATAATATCCCCAAAAAGTCGTGTAAGTATTTAATGTTATAATTGTACCTATTTGTGATGTTCGATTCCCGAGTCGACCAATGTGTTATTGGAGTTTTCTATGAAATTCTCAGTAGCAGGTCGGAGTTTGGATTTGTGCCTGGTTAATGGCAATAGGCTCGCCCCCTATTACATGGGACCTAAACATGTCGGCGAACTGTGGGTGAACATTGGTACACCTCTGCCTACCCCTTCGGAGATACAGGCGTGATGATATGTTATGTTTGTGATGTTGATGATGCGCAGTGCGTGTTCATACAATTTGCGCTGGGATTTAGGTGTTGCTGTGAACACATTTGCAACCGCGGCTCAAGGCTATCGGTCATTGTCGCCGAATGTTTACTGTTTACCTAACAAATACACTAGTTTTTAGGCATTCCGCGCAGTGCGAGCAGTAATTTAAATATTTTTTGTCAAGCTCAGGCTCTTTAAGTTTGTTAGTCTTATGACCGCCAAGCAATATTTAAACATCATATTTAGATGAAGTGTCTTCTTTAGTCTTCTAATTATTTTCACAGCAATTATTTTATTTTCGCTAATGATTCAATAACTGTCTTACATACATATTATGTATTTAGTTAATGGGTATGTTGGTATATGTAGAGAAGAACCGAAAAATAGATGATATGAGAAAGAAAGGAGTGAATTCTGAGATGACGAGTAAGTAGTAAAGACGAATAGAAGCTGAATAGGCATTGCGCCGACAGCAAATAAATGGCAACGGGGCAGGGAGATTGTTATGATGACATGCATATTAAAGTACAGAGACCCAAGGTATTCCGGATACCGAGCGACGCCGGGAGGTGTCGCTAGTCTCCGATATATTTGAGGTATTTGTAGATAAGAAGGAAATATTAACGTATTCTAAGTCAATGTCAATCTCGTAAACAGACATTAGTTCCGCTCGTTATGCTCGCATTATGTAGTTTATGGCTTACTAACACTTGTATATGATGTGAAGTGGCAATAGGTTCGCCGCCTATTACATGGGACCTAAACATATCGGCGAACTGTGGGTGTACATTGGTACACCTCTGCCTAACCCTTCGGGGATACAGGCGTGATGTTATGTTATGTTATGTTATGTAGATGATCATGGTTATTGCGATGTAATACATTGCACGTTGGTTTCTTTGTTAAGAGCAATGCTATCTGTTGCCGCCCGCACTAAAACTTACTAAAACCGGCCGGAAGTGTGCCCGGCACTATGGCCGCGAGTGACCAGAGAGCGACGAGAGAGTGGGAGGCGGGCGCGAGCCGCGTGCGCCGGAACCGCGCTCGCTCTCTTACGCCGCAGCCAGCGAGTCGACAACAACTATTAAGTAATTTAAAGTGAAGCCCCCGTTGTCCAAGTCCTTACCTCAATCTGTGTAAATCTTTCTATACTTACCTGTGTAACCAATAAACGTAATTATTAAGAATACCAGGCAGTATCATTTTGTCTCAGACAAAAGTGGCGACCGTGACAGGACTAAGAAAAGGACAACGCGGCGACGCCATTACAAGCGGCAGAACGCAACACATAAATACGTAATCCGACGCGCCGGCGAGGAAAGGAGTGATGGTGGAGGACATCTGAGCTGCTCGGGAGCTTACTGGAGCCACAGGAGGTCTAGCCCACAAGGAGAGTGAGCCCTGTTCCTTTAATCTGTCCATAATCCTAAATATCCTTTGTGTCCTTGACTGTGCGTAACGGACGCTTGCGACTCGAGCGTTAGGTTTATGTTCCTAATCTAGCTCCCGGTGGCAGGCTGTGCACGTATTGTTAAGATAGCGCTTAGCCCAAGTTTTCGACTCTGCTAATTATTATGTTAAATTAATGTAATTACTATATCACATTTAAAGGTGTTGCATTTCATAACGTTTAAGCATGTGTGTGTGACGCTTTCAGGGCGTCAGCTTTATAAAGTTTTTTAGCTTGAGAGTGAGTTTATCTGTAATACACGCACGTGGCACGTACCTATTCACGCAACTATTCTTTTACTTCCACTTTAACTCATTAATTTACGTTTTCACGCTAATTCCATATCACTCACAACGCTATTTAAGTGCAAATACTAAGGTATATAACTTAACCTAAGTATATAAAGCCTGTCTTGGCTTTTCAATACTCGAACCGCTTTTCAATTTTATTTGCCGACTATTCCAGCTCCCTCCCCTGTTGGGTTGAGGACGACACGTGCTAACGGGTACGGGTTCGTCTTGTGCGCGCGCGGCTGCGAGCTGCTGGCCAAGCTGTCTGCTCGGCGTGAGCTTCAGCACCGGCACCAGCGGCACGTGCGACTGGACCTGAGCTTCTCTACTCCCCGAAACAAGTTTGAGTGCACATAATAATTTATATTATTATTTTCGTTATTTGCGTTAGTGATTATTGTATACAAGGTGTAAAAAAAATAATTCTGGCCCTCAGACACCCCAATTAGTTTATTAAATTATAATATCAAAATAAGGACTATAATTTAATTTAGTCAAACCAAACCCGGCCATTTTTCGTGAAATAAATACCCTAACTTTACGTTAAACGTATGGTCGTATTAAATACGCACACACGTAGAGCACAGTAGGCGACTGTGCTCTGCGTGTGTGCGTAGGTTCAATTGTTCGTCAGCTGTTTAGGTGGGCACTAGTTCAATGATCGAACATTCTCATCTACAAGTTCATTCTTCTCCAAATTATTTCTAAAAACTACTGTTCACACTTAGCTGGATATTATCTTGGTATAAGTTATTGATAGTGAAATAGGTTACTTGGATACTTTACCAAATAGTAAAATACGTAGGTACCTAATTAAGATTATGTATTTCTATCACAACGGCAACGGGACTCGCGTGTTGGTGTTTTGTTCATTTCACAGTAATTGTGTTTAATAGTAAATCAAACTTAATAAATAGGACATATTAATGGTAGGTTATTTTAATCGGTGTGTGACCTTCAATCTTTTGAGATGTAGGTACCTATCGTCAATAACGTAACGTGTAGGGGTTGCGCCCGAGTAGCCGTATTACAATCGTAGGTAATAAAAGGCGGCATAGAAGGAATTAGAACAAAGTTGTAGGTACTTACAAAACTGAACATTATGTAGAAACACTAACTTTCTTTGTTTCTTCGTCACATTCACAACAATGGTTCAATAATCTGCCGTATTTTTCGATTCACTTTAGGTATTACCGGCTTTTTCAAGGTGTTTTAGCTAGTTTAGTACTCGAGTATCACTGTTCACTGTCACAAACGCGAGTTTTATTTTACTTTTGAGGTCATCGACAGTTGTTACCTAATTGTACTAGCGATTTTATAACAGGCACAAATAAAAATCCTCTGGCGTCCACTCGCCTTATCAGAGAGACCACTACATGGGTCCCCAGCTACCTATCCATCGGGTGCAATACTTCACGTCAAGGTCACAAGTCACAACATAAATAACAAAACATTCATAGCACGCTGGCGGCGGATGACTAATCGTCTTTGATGTTAGGCGGGCGGTTGCCGCTCTTGGCGCTGCAGCAGCGCTAGCGGCCGCGGCGCGTGCGGCGCTCATTGGTCAGAGGGTGGCGGGAAATGTTTGCGTCTCACTCGCATGCATTATGTTTACGATTTATTAGCAAATGACGTACAATATTTTTTAGGGATTTCGCTTCTTTTTGACACAACAATGTAAAATGCCGAATACAAAGTCTGAAGTAAATTAAGATAAGCTTTATTTCGTTGCAGTAAGTTCCAAATTTCTTTGAATATTTATTATTCGCGTTCTAACAACTTAAATATTTAAAATGTTTTATGGTTTATGTGTGCGTAAGAAAACTAGCGACGTACGAGAAATACAAATTGGACTTTATCCCTTTGACTTAAGGTTCAAATTACTTTAAACTAAAGATTAAATTGATTTGTTATGTTTCTAATTCAACACTTGTGAAGGAAGTTTTCCTGAAAAATTAACATGTATTTTTTATTTGAGAATTCGATTTAGAAGCCTATTCTGAACATACAATTTGCTCAACTTGCGTTATTTCTGTTATACCTTGTATAATAAGTGCTATAATATGAGTGAATCAGAGCTCAAAATGGAATTATCCACTTTAGTTAAACAGCGTGGAATCATAAAGGGTAGGTTGTCACGATTTGAGCAGTATATCCAAGAGTTATCAAGTTTAAAAGACATACCTGCTCTAAAGCACAAGGAACTTGACCTTAAAATTAATAAAATACAATCTTTAACCGGTGAATTTGAACATATTCAAAATAAAATTGATATTTTGCACTTGGATCCTGACGAGCAGGTCCGAGAAAGAGAATTATTAGAAAACAAATTTATTAATTTAATTGCCATGGGTCAGGATCTCTTGGATAATAGCAGGGTTAAGAAAGAGATGGATCATTCAAGTAGTTATAGTTCGCATAAAAACAGTGGGATCAAATTGCCCACTATAAAGCTTCCTATGTTTGATGGAAACTACCTAAAGTGGCTAGAATTTAAAGACACATTTCTGTCTGTAGTAGATAGCAACTTAGAAATACCACATATAAATAAATTTCATTACCTTAGGTCAGCGCTTGAAGGAAGTGCAGCTGTAGTTATAAAGTCCATAGAGTTTAGTGCTAAAAATTATAAAGTTGCCTGGGACTTATTGTGTCAACGATTTGAAAACAAAGATCTTTTAGTTAATAACCATTTAACAGCATTATTTAATATTGAACCATTAAAGAGAGAATCATACAAATCTCTGAGATTCATTGTTGACCATGTCATGAAGCATCTTAGAGCCCTTGAGACGTTAGGCCTGCCAACAAATAAGTGGGACATTCTTATTATATTTATGATTTCATCAAAGCTAGACTTGCATACAGCTAGGAAGTGGCAAGAATGCAAAAGTAAGTCTAGTGAACTTGTAATGTTGACTGATTTCTTTGATTTTCTTCGCAACCGTGCTGACATACTTGAGACTTCCTACTTTAATAACAGTCATTCAGACAAAGTGCCTGACCACAAACCTAAAACAAACACATTCTCCAAAAGTTTTGTTGCTGCTGTTGATAAGAAAGTAAATAATAATGAATGTTTGGTGTGCAAGGAAATTCACCCACTTTACTTGTGTGATAAATTTAAAGGTATGGCTGTGGATGAACGTCTAGGTGAGATTGCTAAGTTTAATTTATGCAAGAATTGTTTTCGAAGTGGTCATAGTGCATATCAGTGTAAATTAAGGGCGATGTGTCGTACATGCAAGAAAAAGCATAATACATTAGTGCATGTCACACAAATAGACAATAGTGAACAACCATCAACATCATCTTTACCGGTGTCACTGTCTGTGGTCAGTAGCGACCAGGTGTTATTAAGTACAGCTCTTATTCAGGTTGTGAAGGATAAGAAAACATACACAGCCAGAGCCCTGTTAGACACAGGAAGCCAATCATCCTTCATTACTAACAGTTTAAAAGAAAAATTAGGTTTAGTGATTAACCCGGAAGGGTCAGTAAATGTTTGTGGTATTAATAATTCTAGTTGTAGTATTAAGCAAAGTTGTAATTTGAAAATTAAGTCTAGGTGTAATTCCTTTGAAGTTAAAGTTAAGTGTTTAGTTGTTCCCAGAATTACTGGAATTTTACCAAATTCTTTAATAAATACTGAATATTTGAAATTACCAAGTAACATTAATTTAGCTGATCCAAATTACTTTTTCCCTTCTGAGGTAGATATTCTCTTAGGGGCAGATGTCTACTGGGATATAGTAGGCTCTAATTTAATTAAGTTAGGTAATAAAAATCCTGTTTTACAGGAGTCTAAGTTTGGGTGGCTAGTGAGTGGCCCAATAGGTACACAAAAGCCAACCTCACAAGTTTATTGTAATTTCACTCAAGAAATAAAGGAATGTTTAGAAAAGTTTTGGACAATTGATGACCTTCCACTTACTAAAACATATTCTATAGAAGAACAACTCTGTGAAAACAATTTTATTGATAATTTTTCTAGATTACCAAATGGTAGGTTTGCTGTGACAATGCCTTTTAAAGAGTCACCTGAGGAAGCTCTTGGGAACTCATATTATGTAGCTAAGAAGTGCTTTTTAAATCTAGAGAAAAAATTTGCTAAGAATCCTAGTCTTAAGATTAAATACAAAGAGTTTATAGATGAGTATGCTAATTTAGGACATTTAAAAGTTTTAAAAAATAAACCTGAGTTTGGATATTATATGCCCCACCACGCAGTAATACGGGAAAAAAGTGAGACCACTAAACTGCGGGTAGTGTTTAATGCCTCGTGTAAAACTAGTTCAGGAAAATCACTTAATGAGATACAGATGGTCGGGCCAGTTATACAAAGTGACTTAATGTCAATTTTGCTTCGCTTTCGTAAACATAAGTATGTTCTCACCGCAGATATAGAGAAGATGTTTCGGCAGATTGAAATTAAGGAACCGCAGCGCCACTTACAACTAATATTATGGCGCGATGACGAAACAAAACCGATAGATGTCTTACAACTAAATACAGTAACTTATGGTACTGCTTCCGCACCATTTCTCAGCACTCGATGTCTGCTACAGTTAGCAAAAGAATGTGAGGATAAGTCTATAGCATGTGTCATTGAAAATGATTTTTACGCAGATGATTTAAATACTGGGTCCGAAACTGTAGAGGGTTTAAAATATATTTATAAGGAAGTTGTTGCTACACTTGATTCAGCACTTTTGCCTTTAAGAAAATTCAGAACAAATTGTCCTAACTTATTTGAAAATGATGATGATACAGCAAAATTTTTAGATTTTAATAAGGAATCTAGTGTATTAGGTCTTATTTGGTGTCCTAAGTCAGATAATTTACTATTTTCCACAGAATTACAGCCCTCTGCTCAAATAACCAAACGGTCAGTAATCTCTGCTACGGCCAAAGTGTTTGATCCTTTAGGACTATTAAGCCCTTGTATTATAGTACCTAAAATTTTACTACAGCAATTATGGTCTGTTAAACTGGACTGGGATGACCCAGTACCAGTTGAATTTTGTAAGAATTGGTCTAACTTATTGAAAGAATTTTCATATTTATCTGATATTAATATCGAACGTTGGGTTTCATGTGACAATCCTAAAACTATAGAACTACATTGTTTTGTCGATGCTTCACAACAAGCCTACGCGGCATGTATTTACTTGCGCTCTGAAGACTGTACTGGAAAGGTAACAGTTAGGTTGTTGTGTGCTAAAGCACGAGTCGCCCCAATGAATCCAACCACTATACCGAGGCTGGAGTTGTGTGGCGCACTCCTAGGGGCTCGTCTATGTTCAAAGGTATTAGATTCCTTACAATGTAATGTATCCCGAAAAGTTCTATGGTCTGATTCGATGGTTGTGTTAGGATGGGTGCAAACTCCACCCAGGGATCTTAAAGTATTCGTATGTAATAGAGTGAACGAAATAAATCAACTGACACCGGGATTCGACTTTAGATATGTACCAACTGATCAAAACCCAGCAGACATGGGTTCTAGAGGTGTGTCTCCCAAGCAGTTAAAGGCTTCTAGCCTTTGGTGGGCAGGGCCTTCGTTCCTCGCTAATGACTCAACTTGTTGGCCTACACATCAACAAATCCCTAGTTTACCAGAACTTAAAATCCCACGCAACATTGAATGTCACACCACAATTGTAAATAAGATAATTGAATTTGAAAAATATTCTAACTTTAAGAAACTTAATAGGATCTATGCATATGTGCAACGTTTTGTACATAATTGCTTAAATAAAAATAGTAGAATTAGCGGACCATTAGATGTTAAGGAATTAGATAAGTCATTATTAACTTTAGTTAGGTTAAGTCAGTTGGATAGTTACTCTGACGAAATTAAATTAATTAGTGACAATAAGAAAACTCTTAATTGCAAGTCTAAATTACTGTCGTTGAATCCCTTTATAGATAAAGACAATATATTAAGAGTTGGTGGTAGGCTTCAAAATTCTGAATTTGATTATAATAAGAAGCACCCCATGATTTTAGATGCAAAACATCAGTTCACTCAATTGTTATTTAGGCAAGAACATGAACGTTTGTTTCATGCAGGACCGCAACACCTGCTAGCGTCCATCAGAGAGCGATTTTGGGCCATAGGAGGTAGAAATTTAGCTCGGAGTACGACTAAGAAGTGTCTACTCTGTACTCGCTTTCGAGGGAAAACTATCCAACCAATAATGGGTAACTTACCTTCGGAAAGAACCCACTCAATGTTTCCCTTCTACACATGCGGTGTAGATTTTGCTGGTCCTTTTACTATTTCAAGTCGCAAAGGTAGAGGAAGTCAATCCTCAAAATGTTATTTATGTTTATTTGTATGCCTCTCGACTAAGGCAATTCATTTAGAATTAGTAAGCAGTTTGAGCTCTGATGCATTTATATTGTCTTTAAAAAGGTTCATATCAAGAAGAGGAAAACCTAGTGTCATCTATTGCGATAATGGCACTAATTTCAGAGGCGCAAATAACGAAATGTGTAGAGTGCTCAGGTCCAATCGTAAGTGTACTGATAATTTCGCGAATGATAACGGTATAAAATTCGTATTTAGCCCGGCGTACTCGCCTCACTTCGGGGGCATATGGGAAGCAGGAGTCAAGTCGGCAAAGTTTCATTTAAAACGCACGGCCGGTAAAGCTTCCTTAACGTTCGAGGAGCTTGCTACGTTATTAGCACAAGTCGAGGCCATACTTAATTCCCGTCCTCTGTCTCCCCTATCTTCCGATCCTACCGATCCTACACCACTTACCCCAGGGCACTTTCTTGTCGGGCGACCTCTCACGTCGTTACCGTCGGCACCTATTAATACGAAGAGTCCAAATCGTTATCAGGTTATAGAGAAAATCAGACAAGACTTCTGGCAAAGATGGCGCCGGGAGTTCGTAGCGGAGCTTCAGCAACGCACAAAATGGAAAACAAGGCAGTATGAGCTTCGTGTGGGCGATCTGGTGATTCTCAAGGAAGAAAATGTTCCCCCACTGCAGTGGAGACTCGGCCGTATCACACGTCTGTATCCTGGGACGGATGGAGTCAGCAGGGTGGCCGATGTCATGTCTTCCAGAGGCACAGTACGAAGGGCTGTAAACAAAATGTGCGTCCTATCAAGTTCAGCCCCAGCAGAATAAAGATGAAAAAGGGAAGCTTGAAAGCTAAGCCTTCAACCCCGGGAGGATGTTGCCGCCCGCACTAAAACTTACTAAAACCGGCCGGAAGTGTGCCCGGCACTATGGCCGCGAGTGACCAGAGAGCGACGAGAGAGTGGGAGGCGGGCGCGAGCCGCGTGCGCCGGAACCGCGCTCGCTCTCTTACGCCGCAGCCAGCGAGTCGACAACAACTATTAAGTAATTTAAAGTGAAGCCCCCGTTGTCCAAGTCCTTACCTCAATCTGTGTAAATCTTTCTATACTTACCTGTGTAACCAATAAACGTAATTATTAAGAATACCAGGCAGTATCATTTTGTCTCAGACACTATCTTTTCGGGCAAGTAATGGACACTCTCTTCCTAATGCCGATTGCCGGCACGTTACTGTCCCACTGCTGGGGAACGACTCTTTTTTAATCATATTGTTGTTAGTAAATAAACTTAGTATGCAATACACAAGTTCCACCTATAATAATAATAGGGTTAGGGTTGTTGCTCAGGACGAAGTGCTGAATATGTCTGCAAAGTTTGGTCGCCATCGGTCTAGTCATTTTGGAGATTAGTGCGAACAGACACACCACGATCTTAGACACGTTATAGGTACCTAGTATGATATAATCTGAAGTTGATGTCATAGGTAAAAAATAAATATACTTTTTCTACTTTATTTCTTTTTCAAAGTATATGTACTTTCTTAATTATTCTAAGACACTTCTGACAAACGGTGATGGAAAACATAGTAAGGAAACCTGGATTCCAAAAAATTTGGGATTTGAAATCGCCCGCAGAGCAAGCGTGGTGATCTTTGACTCGAAAAGAAGAAGAAGAATGCTCGTGCCTTCTCTATATGAGAAGAGGCCTGTTCCCAGCAGTGAGATGTTTTTATAGGCTGGATTATTATTATATTTCTACTTTATTATTATGTTAATGTATGAAAATATTGTCCAAATAATACTGTATACAACGAGGTTGCATTTGAAACTATAGAGTGAGCCTATCAGAGTTTAAAGCGTAAGCACTAGTGTGAACAAGTGTTGTCGTGAATTATGTATGAAGATGGAGCTTTCCGTTTTAAAAAATCTCTCTAATAAACTAATATTATCCTAACAATGTCAAAACCATCGATATTTTCTTATATAAGTTTCTCGTTGCGCGAAAATTAACTTAAATGAAAAACGAAATGTACTAGGATCAGACTAAAAACTGCTCTCGCTTGGCACAAGGGGAACCTAGCGATAGTAGCAGTCTATGCATATCATACGTCGATGACTGTATATGAAGATATTGTTCTTGTGCAGAATACATGCAAGGTAATGTATGCGACACGTCTGAACTAAAGTTATCGCGAGGTCACGCTCAAACAACTTAGCTATTTCGTCTATTCCACACAATGTTTGTTAATGATGTCATCCACACATATTTCTTTACAAAACAGACACATTTAGTAAAACATCTATCACAAATTATCACATAATTGTTGTACACTTATGATGTACAGGATCGCGCGGGAAAATAAGAAAATTAAGAAGTAGCTACTTACGATTTTTTTTTTGTTATAGTAATATTAATACTCCTTAATTTAAGACTAGTTCACTATCACGTGTTTATTCCACAATTTATATTCACTTGCGCGCGTCGCGAAGCTCTGTTGACTAATAACTAATACGAATTCAAATAGAACACATCTTTGAGCGCGAACATTTTGCCATAACCCTACTTATTTGAGACGTAACCAGATTCTACAGCAAGTAGCTAAAAGAGGTTGTATTTATTTTGGTCGTGTTATAGAAAAAGAAAATCGACCAAAATAAGCTGTGACGTAATGGTTGCGTTCGATCAAGGCTGTGTTTATATGTTGTCATGACATCATTACTCCGTGCCCCGGCTTGCCCCGCCTTCCCGGGGACACTTCACAACCTTGGCTGAATGAGTCCCCCTTCTAACTAATGAGGTCAGTATGGCAATAGCCGTTAATTAACTGTTTACAAACAATACTTTATACCCGGTGAAACAGAAGAAAGAAGTTTGTTTACATTCTTAAATATAGGAGAGTATGTCATAGTGCGAAATATCACAAGTAGGTAGGTATCTGTATTTAGTTATGAGGTGGGCAGAATGCGATGTCTGTTGCCGCACGGAAATAAAGATGATTAATCAGTCTTAGTGGAGAATTGTATGCAAAATCTGCGGAGGGGTCTGACCAATGTTGGAAACTTGTAGCGACACTAAATTACCTAATGAATCAGACGATAAATATGGTAAAAGGAAGAGTATGTTATTGTCTTGTTAAAAATATAAATTTAGACCGAATTAAAAGGAATATACTACTTTATTTATACTAAATAATTTGATATAAGACTTCATTTTCTATCGAGGATTTCGCCTTGGCTTTACAATAAATGTTTATGCCTTTGTTTATGCTGCGTAAAAAGTAGGTTCTGTCAGTGTCAGTCATTGACATCTGTCATTTGAAATTGACAACGTCATTCACATGAGATCGTATGCGGTGCGCATGTGTTTTTATTTCGCAAATAAATAGTTATCAGTTATCTGCAAGTTTAGCACATTAGTGCAGTGAACAGCCAGCAAGATGGAGCAGCCCCTGTTCCGAACATTCAACGGCGACGACCAGGACCCCGAGGTGTCGGAGATCGAGTCGCTCTGCATCAAATGTTTCGCTAATGTAAGTAAACAACTGTACCAAACAGTCCAAATTCTTATGTTTTTCGAATTTTAAGTAAAGCTAACGACTCCACGGCCGGCAGAATCTCAATTAATATACGAAGAGAGTTTCTTTTCACGATAACTTCAACATTTTTAGGCTAGACTGCGCGTTTAAATATCTAGGTCGCACTGCAAAGAGGTTTCATATGTAAGAGGTTATGCTGCTGATTAGGAGTAGGTTTCCCTATAAGTATGTATGGTTGCTCACGCATATATCTGGTAGTCTGTCTTGTTGCAAATTAGAAATACAATGTTTAAAGGTACAGAAAATCAATAACTGTTATTAGTTGAATGTGAAGATCTCATGATATGGTTGTTCCAAGTTATGCATCTAGTCTAGCCATTAACATATTAAAGATTCAATTAAGAATTCCAAAGAACTTCAATCTGTTTGGGGTTAACTTTTTGTCAAGGACTAGAATATTCTTACTAGACTCCGATTACAGAAACTATTAGCAGAATTGTAGTTCTTTTTAAAATTACTAGTATTTTGTCTTACATTTGTATTTTATTTTACCAAGCACATTTATCACTCTAGATTTATTATTTTACTTGTGCTACCTCTGTGCATCACTAAACATAATCTACAAGCATATTAACTTTCATACTTCACCATTTTCCATTTGTATCTTACATAACAGTAATTAAAGCAAATAATGCATTTCCAACTATACATTCAATATGTCACATTGTAATTAAAAGTGAGAAGTCATCTTATGTAACCTACTTCTCAGTTAGACAGGAAATTTTATTACTAATACCCCACCCTCCTGCCCTCCCGCCCTCATGACAATAAATATGTTCATAACATCTAATGCCATGGATTTCCACAAAATAATTGCTGATTCAATAATTTATCTTAGTAAGACAGTGATCAACATATAGGCTGGCTAGAGCCATCCACAATTCTTACTCTTTATGTGCACATCTTGACCTGCAGCCTTTTGCTTTGTTGACCATTGATCTGCCATAAGCTGTCCATGTGCATGGTAACCATAGTAGTGTATAATTCACCTTGCAGACATAGTCCTTACTGCCTTCTTGCTAACCGCTGTATATGTTATTATGTACGGTGTGTTGTAGGGCACTACCCGCATCCTGCTGACCCGCATACCGTACTACAAGAACGTGGTGATCATGTCGTTCTGCTGCGCGGAGTGCGGCTACTCCAACAACGAGATCCAGCCGGGTGGGGCCGTGCATCCTAAGGGCACCAAGTAT
Source organism: Autographa gamma (assembly GCA_905146925.1). NCBI lineage: Eukaryota > Metazoa > Arthropoda > Insecta > Lepidoptera > Noctuidae > Autographa > Autographa gamma. The sequence continues at coordinate 5,595,223 of LR989879.1, forward strand.
GTAACATACTGTGTACTATGCACTATGCAGGGTTAGTTTGTAAAGAACTGCCAAAATTAAAATAAGGTTCTTTATAGAGATCGGAAATCAAGAAATATCCCCATAGCATGTTAAGCATGGTAGTTCCCAACTATCATACTATGATCTTTGTCAGTCATTAGTCAATTCTGGCAACCAGTCTTACCATGGGATACTGTGTTAACACCCAGTAAAAAATGTGTTGTGGAGGTCAGATAGACAGTCGCTCTGTAACATACGGTATTCAGCTGAATCTGGTAACACTGGTAGCCAATCCCAACATAGTTATTTAAAGGCTCGGAAGATGATGATTTTGAACAGAAAGTATATTTTGAATGTAATTGTTGAATGAAATAAAATAATGGCATTCATTTGAAGTCTCTTACTTTTAACTCGTAAACACTCGATAAGTTCATCGAACTCTCTCGCCGGCGACAGTCTGGCGCGTCGTGCCTATTGCGAATAAGTGTACTTGTGTGTGTGTGTGTGTGTGTGTGTATGTGCACCGTCACATCTTGTGTGTTTATTTATTACTAGACATTTAGGATGCTGAACTGCGTTGCGCAATTGTAATATACCCGCGTTCGATGTTTCGTGGTGGAAAGGAACGAAATATTATGTAGAATAAAAAAAGCGTTTTTTTCATTATCATCATCTTCCGAGCCTTTTCCCAACTATGTTGGGGTTGGCTACCAGCCTTACCGGATTCAACTGAATATCGTATTTTACACGGAGCGACTGCCTATGTGACCTCCACAACACATTTTACTGGGGATCTGGGGAATCCTGAATTCCATAGTAAAACTGGTTTTCAGAATTGAATTAACGACTGTCAACGTATGACAGTCGGGACCTACAGCTTAACGTGCTATTCGAAGCATTGAGTTCTTTTTCAATATATCGAAACTATTATCGATTCTGCTCCTACTCTGACAATCAGCATGATTAGAGTGAGTGATACTATGTAATGTTGTGTGTCAGATGGACGCTGCGCGTGGAGACGGCTGAGGACCTGAACCGGCAGGTGGTGAAGAGCGACCACACGGCCGTGGCCATCCCCGAGCTCGACTTGGAGATACCCGCCACCAGCCAGAAGGGAGGTACGTACTGTAATACATGCTGAGGACCTGAACCGGCAGGTGGTGAAGAGCGACCACACGGCCGTGGCCATCCCCGAGCTCGACTTGGAGATACCCGCCACCAGCCAGAAGGGAGGTACGTACTGTAATACATGCTGAGGACCTGAACCGGCAGGTGGTGAAGAGCGACCACACGGCCGTGGCCATCCCCGAGCTCGACTTGGAGATACCCGCCACCAGCCAGAAGGGAGGTACGTACTGTAATACATGCTGAGGACCTGAACCGGCAGGTGGTGAAGAGCGACCACACGGCCGTGGCCATCCCCGAGCTCGACTTGGAGATACCCGCCACCAGCCAGAAGGGAGGTACGTACTGTAATACATGCTGAGGACCTGAACCGGCAGGTGGTGAAGAGCGACCACACGGCCGTGGCCATCCCCGAGCTCGACTTGGAGATACCCGCCACCAGCCAGAAGGGAGGTACGTACTGTAATACATGCTGAGGACCTGAACCGGCAGGTGGTGAAGAGCGACCACACGGCCGTGGCCATCCCCGAGCTCGACTTGGAGATACCCGCCACCAGCCAGAAGGGAGGTACGTACTGTAATACATGCTGAGGACCTGAACCGGCAGGTGGTGAAGAGCGACCACACGGCCGTGGCCATCCCCGAGCTCGACTTGGAGATACCCGCCACCAGCCAGAAGGGAGGTACGTACTGTAATACATGCTGAGGACCTGAACCGGCAGGTGGTGAAGAGCGACCACACGGCCGTGGCCATCCCCGAGCTCGACTTGGAGATACCCGCCACCAGCCAGAAGGGAGGTACGTACTGTAATACATGCTGAGGACCTGAACCGGCAGGTGGTGAAGAGCGACCACACGGCCGTGGCCATCCCCGAGCTCGACTTGGAGATACCCGCCACCAGCCAGAAGGGAGGTACGTACTGTAATACATGCTTTATAGCTTGTCTGTTTGTTTGTACGTGGTTCACGCTGAACATAGTTGCTGGATTTGAAGAAATGTTGTTGCATTTGATAGGTTATAACTTGGGGAAGGTTTTAAGGTATTTAACATCGTGCTACGACCGTTAGAAGATGAAGAAACAGAATGGAAAGAATGGCAATCGAAAATTGAGTAGTGCCGCGTGCGATGGTGTTTTCAGATGGCAATTTTGTTGTGCTGCCATCTATATTTGACCTCTGTCATTTTATTTTCCCGTGTAATGTCTCCAACTAACATTCCAACTAATATCTTTCTGTAACATTATAGAGATAACCACAGTGGAAGGCATAGTGGCGCGCGCCATCGACGGCCTGCTACAAGACCAGGAGGCGAGGCGACGCGAGCACCCGGACGATGCCGCGTCCATCGAAGAGTTCGTAGAGAAGCTGCGAGCGCTGCGGGTGGCCGGCAAGCAATGGACGCTGGAGCTCACTGATATTAGCGGTGAGTGGCTGTGCTTCTAACTCGATAACGAACCGTCGCAACCCTATCATGTTAGGTCTCGTTTGATTTGTCTTTACAAGCACTTTAATTCTAGATGACTTAAACCTATATCCAACATTATTTGTGTGCAGGTAACTGCTTCATCGAGAACCCTGAGCGTCCGCGCCGCGACCCGCGCTGCGAGATGGTGGAGTTCCCGCGGACTAAGGAACATGACGAAGAACTGGGGCTGTTCACTGATAACCAGGTGAGTGTGGGAGTGAAGTAGTGGAGTAGGGGGAGTGAGGTAGTGAAGTAGGTAGTAAGGTAAAAGTGTTTGGGGTAGGAAGGTAGTTGTAGAAAGATGGGAAGGTGAGCTAATTTTGTCAGATAAGGGTAGTTTAATAGTCAGGTAGTGTTAGTGTCAAAATTAGCCAGATCAGGGAAGGTCGATACTCAGATACCTTGGACACTAACACTAGTAGGGGGAGTGAAGTAGAGTAAGGGTTATTTAGGTAGTAAGGCAGTAGTGGTGAGGCAATGGAGAAGCGTTAGTGAGTGTTTGTGCGAAAATTGTGAAAAACTTAACTTTTTGCTCTAAAGATCTCCTCCGCATCTGATCGTACCATATAAATTGACATGTGTAATTTATTGTCTCCATCCAGCCACCGAGCAGCACGCAGAGCTCGGCCCTGCTCTCTCCGGACCCCGACGCGCTCGACTACGAGCAGCTCGCGACGGATGACGTCATGCGGTTCCGCACCAACTGCCCCGACTGCGACGCGCTCGTCTACACCAACATGAAGCTCACACGTACGTACCGCGACACGACACGACACGACACAACGCGAAACCGCACGAAACGACCAACTCGACATTAGAGACAACCTCCGTGGTCGAGTGGCGTACGCACCGGTTTCAAGGTGTTGCTAGCTCTAAGGTCCCGGGTTCGGTCCCCGTACGGGTAAATGTAGTAACCATGTTTTCTACATTGCCCCAATGTCAGCCACTTTCATAATCCCCCCCAAAGTCAGCCACACCCCCAAAGTCAGCCACTTACATCATCCCCCCCAATGTCAGCCACACCCCCAAAGTCAGCCCCTTTCATCTAACCCCCCCAAAGTCAGCCACACCCTCAAAGTCAGCCACACCCCCAAAGTCAGCCACTTACATCATCCCCCAAAGTCAGCCACACCCCCAAAGTCAGCCACACCCCCAAAATCAGCCACACCCCCAAAGTAAGCCACTTACATCATCCCCCCCAAAGTCAGCCACACCCCCAGAGTCAGCCACTTACATCATCCCCCAAAATCAGCCACTTTCATCACCCCCCCCCCCCCCCAAAGTCAGCCACACCCCCAAAGACAGCCACTTACATCATCCCCCCCAATGTCAGCCACACCCCCAAAGTAAGCCACTTTCATCATCCCCCAATGTCAGCCACTTACATCATCCCCCCCAATGTCAGCCACACCCCCAAAGTAAGCCATTTTCCTTATCCCCCCCAAAGTCAGCCACACCCCCAAAGTAAGCCACTTACATCATCCCCCCAAAGTCAGCCACTTACATCATCCCCCCCCAATGTCAGCCACTTCCATCATCCCCCAATGTCAGCCACTTTCATCATCCCCCAATGTCAGCCACACCCCCAAAGTAAGCCATTTTCCTTATCCCCCCCAAAGTCAGCCACACCCCCAAAGTAAGCCACTTACATCATCCCCCCCAAAGTCAGCCACTTCCATCATCCCCCAATGTCAGCCACTTTCATCATCCCCCAATGTCAGCCACACCCCCAAAGACAGCCACTTACATCATCCCCCCCAATGTCAGCCACACCCCCAAAGTCAGCTACTTTCATCATCCCCCAAAGTCAGCCACTTACATCATCCCCCCAAAGTCAGCCACACCCCCAATGTCAGCCACTTTCATCACCCCCCCCAAAGTCAGCCACACCCCCAAAGTCAGCCACACACCCAAAGTCAGCCACTTACATCATCCCCCCCAAAGTCAGCCAACCCCCAAAGTCAGCCACTTCCATCATCCCCCAATGTCAGCCACTTACATCATCCCCCAAAATCAGCCACTTTCATCACCCCCCCCCCCAAAGTCAGCCACAACCCCAAAGACAGCCACTTACATCATCCCCCCCAATGTCAGCCACACCCCCAAAGTCAGCCACTTACATCATCCCCCCAAAGTCAGCCACACCCCCAATGTCAGCCACTTTCATCATCCCCCCCAAAGTCAGCCACACCCCCAAAGTCAGCCACACACCCAAAGTCAGCCACTTACATCATCCCCCAATGTCAGCCACTTTCATCATCCCCCCCAAAGTCAGCCACACCCCCAAAGTCAGCCACACCCCCAAAGTAAGCCATTTTCCTTATCCCCCCCAAAGTCAGCCACACCCCCAAAGTAAGCCACTTACATCATCCCCCCCAAAGTCAGCCAACCCCCAAAGTCAGCCACTTCCATCATCCCCCAATGTCAGCCACTTACATCACCCCCCCCAAAGTCAGCCACTTACATCATCCCCCAATGTAAGCCACTTTCATTATCGCCCCTAAAAGACAGCCACTTTCATCATCCCCCAATGTAAGCCACTTTCATTATCGCCCCTAAAAGACAGCCACTTTCATCATCCCCCAATGTCAGCCACTTTCATCATCCCCCCAAAGTCAGCCACACCCCCAAAGACAGCCACTTACATCATCCCCCCCAATGTCAGCCACACCCCCAAAGTCAGCTACTTTCATCATCCCCCAAAGTCAGCCACTTACATCATCCCCCCAAAGTCAGCAACACCCCCAATGTCAGCCACTTTCATCATCCCCCCCAAAGTCAGCCACACCCCCAAAGTCAGCCACACACCCAAAGTCAGCCACTTACATCATCCCCCAATGTCAGCCACTTTCATCATCCCCCCCAAAGTCAGCCACACCCCCAAAGTCAGCCACACCCCCAAAGTCAGCTACTTTCATCATCCCCCAAAGTCAGCCACTTTCATCATCCCCCCCAAAGTCAGCCAACCCCCAAAGTCAGCCACTTCCATCATCCCCCAATGTCAGCCACTTTCATCATCCCCCAATGTCAGCCACTTTCATCATCCCCCAATGTCAGCCACTTTCATCACCCCCCCCAATGTAAGCCACTTTCATCATCCCCCCAAAGTCAGCCACACCCCCAAAGTCAGCCACTTTCATCATCCCCCAATGTCAGCCACTTACATCATCCCCCCCAAAGTCAGCCACTTTCATCATCCCTCCCAAAGTCAGCCACACTCCCAAAGTCAGCCACATCCCCAAAGTCAGCCACACCTCCAAATTCAGCCACACCCCCAAAGTCAGCTACTTTCATCATCCCCCCCCAAAGTCAGCCACACCCCCAAAGTCAGCCACACCCCCAAAGTCAGCCACATCCCCAAAGTCAGCCACACCTCCAAATTCAGCCACACCCCCAAAGTCAGCTACTTTCATCATCCCCCCCCAAAGTCAGCCACACCCCCAAAGTCAGCCACTTAAATCATCCCCCAATGTCAGCCACTTTCATCATCCCCCCCCAAAGTAAGCCATTTTCATCATCCCCCCCAAAGTCAGCCACACCCCCAAAGTAAGCCACTTACATCATCCCCCAATGTAAGCCACTTTCATCATACCCCCCAAAGTCAGCCACACCCCCAAAGTCAGCCACTTAAATCATCCCCCAATGTCAGCCACTTTCATCATCCCCCCCCAAAGTCAGCCACTTTCATCATCCCCCCCAAAGTCAGCCACACCCCCAAAGTCAGCCACTTAAATATTCCCCCAATGTCAGCCACTTTCATCATCCCCCCCAAATTCAGCCACACCCCCAAAGTCAGCTACTTTCATCATCCCCCCCCAAAGTCAGCCACACCCCCAAAGTCAGCCACATCCCCAAAGTCAGCCACACCTCCAAATTCAGCCACACCCCCAAAGTCAGCTACTTTCATCATCCCCCCCAAAGTCAGCCACACCCCCAAAGTCAGCCACACCCCCAAAGTCAGCCACACCCCCAAAGTCAGCCACTTAAATCATCCCCCAATGTCAGCCACTTTCATCATCCCCCCCCAAAGTAAGCCATTTTCATCATCCCCCCCAAAGTCAGCCACACCCCCAAAGTAAGCCACTTACATCATCCCCCAATGTAAGCCACTTTCATCATCCCCCAAAGTCAGCCACTTTCATCATCCCCCCCAAAGTCAGCCACACCCCCAAAGTCAGCCACTTAAATATTCCCCCAATGTCAGCCACTTTCATCATCCCCCCCAAAGTCAGCCACACCCCCAAAGTCAGCCACTTAAATATTCCCCCAATGTCAGCCACTTTCATCATCCCCCCCCAAAGTAAGCCATTTTCATCATCCCCCCCAAAGTCAGCCACTTACATCATCCCCCAATGTCAGCCACTTTCATCATCCCCCCCCCCAAAGTCAGCCACACCCCCAAATTCAGCCACACACCCAAAGTCAGCCACTTACATCATCCCCCAATGTCAGCCACTTTCATCATCCCCCCCAAAGTCAGCCACACCCCCAAATTCAGCCACACACCCAAAGTCAGCCACTTCCATCATCCCCCAATGTCAGCCACTTTCATCATCCCCCCAAAGTCAGCCACACCCCCAATGTCAGCCATTTTCATCATCCCCCCCCAAAGTCAGCCTCTTTCATCACCCCCCCCCCCCAAAGTCAGCCACTTTCATCATCCCCCCCCCCAAAGTCAGCTACTTTCATCATCCCCCAAAGTCAGCCACTTTCATCATCCCCCCCAAAGTCAGCCACTTTCATCATCCCCCCACAAAGTAAGCCATTTTCATCATCCCCCCCAAAGTCAGCCAACCCCCAAAGTCAGCCACTTACATCATCCCCCAATGTCAGCCACTTTCATCATCCCCCCCCCCAAAGTCAGCCACACCCCCAAAGTCAGCCACTTACATCATCCCCCCCCAAAGTCAGCCTCTTTCATCATCCCCCCCCCCCAAAGTCAGCCACTTTCATCATCCCCCAATGTCAGCCACTTTCATCATCCCCCCCCCCCCCCCCCCCCCAAAGTCAGCCACACCCCCAAATTCAGCCACACCCCCAAAGTCAGCCACTTACATCATCCCCCAAAGTCAGCCACTTTCATCACCCCCCCCAAAGTCAGCCTTTTTCATCACCCCCCCCCCCCCCCCAAAGTCAGCCACTTTCATCATCCCCCCCCAAAGTCAGCTACACCCCCAAAGTAAGCCATTTTCATTATCTCCCCTAAAAGTCAGCCACTTTCATCATCCCCCAATGTCAGCCACTTTCAGTATCCCTTCCAAAGTCAGCCACACCCCCAAAGTCAGCCACTTTCATCTACCCCCCAACAAGTCCATTACACAGCATTACACAAACACGATATGCCTCAACATTACACGATGCGAGACAACACGACCATCACGTACGACACGACACGACTGTACTGTTATATACTGTTTGTTGCAGACATTCCCCACTTCAAGGAGGTGATCATCATGGCCACCTCCTGTGACTACTGCGGACACCGGACCAACGAGGTGAGACACACATACATACACATACATGTATACATACATACTTCATATATGTAGGGAATGTGTTGTTATAATATTTTATTTCAAGGTGACAGGAGACTGGCCGCTGAGAGAATGCGTCCCTGACACATGTCAGTTGGTCTTGATGTGAAGGGAGAAAAAAAATACCGTATTATTCATTGTTTTGTAACATAGTGCAGCCTAATGCATAGTTTTCAATGATATTATTCGTTTATACGTAGGACAAGTGATAATAATTTGTGTGTTTTCTAGCATATTGAAGTTATTTATTTCGTCCTGTTGACCACCACCTTTCAGGAACGCATTTCTCAACGGCAGGACTCTCATAGCTTTATTTAAACTTCTGTCTTGCGATATGCTTGTACCAGGCAAGCAGTAACTGACAGTGGTTGTGTTGTGCAGGTGAAGTCTGGCGGCGGTGTGGAGGAGAAGGGCGTGCGGTTCGAGGTCCGCGTGGCTGGGCCACAGGACTTCTCCAGGGATTTACTCAAGGTAACATATACTTACATAGTAAGCGACACACACAATCACACAATACAATCATCGCACGATAATCGGGCAATGATCGCACAATCATCGCACAATCACTGCAAGATCACTGCACAATCATCGCACAATCACTGCACGATCATCGCACAATCATTGCACAATAATCGCATAATCAGTGCGCAATGATTACACAATCATCGCACAATCATTGCGCATCACTGCACGATCAGCGCCCACCCATTGCTCTTGCTTTGCTCTCGGCAGACTACTATATTATTATGATGTTGTGGTGTCGTAGTCGGAGACGTGCAGCATGGAGATCCCGGAGCTGGAGCTGGAGGTGGGGGGGCGCGCGCTGGGGGGGCGCTTCACCACCGCCGAGGGCATCCTGGCCGCCACCCGCGACCAGCTGCGAGCCTGCCCGGGAGTGTTCGGAGACGCTCCCGGGTTGAACCCCGAGGGGCTCATGCTGTGAGTATACTGTACCTGTTCACGACGGCGGAGGGCATCCTGGCCGCCACCCGCGACCAGCTGCGAGCCTGCCCGGGAGTGTTCGGAGACGCTCCCGGGTTGAACCCCGAGGGGCTCATGCTGTGAGTATACTGTACCTGTTCACGACGGCGGAGGGCATCCTGGCCGCCACCCGCGACCAGCTGCGAGCCTGCCCGGGAGTGTTCGGAGACGCTCCCGGGTTGAACCCCGAGGGGCTCATGCTGTGAGTATACTGTACCTGTTCACGACGGCGGAGGGCATCCTGGCCGCCACCCGCGACCAGCTGCGAGCCTGCCCGGGAGTGTTCGGAGACGCTCCCGGGTTGAACCCCGAGGGGCTCATGCTGTGAGTATACTGTACCTGTTCACGACGGCGGAGGGCATCCTGGCCGCCACCCGCGACCAGCTGCGAGCCTGCCCGGGAGTGTTCGGAGACGCTCCCGGGTTGAACCCCGAGGGGCTCATGCTGTGAGTATACTGTACCTGTTCACGACGGCGGAGGGCATCCTGGCCGCCACCCGCGACCAGCTGCGAGCCTGCCCGGGAGTGTTCGGAGACGCTCCCGGGTTGAACCCCGAGGGGCTCATGCTGTGAGTATACTGTACCTGTTCACGACGGCGGAGGGCATCCTGGCCGCCACCCGCGACCAGCTGCGAGCCTGCCCGGGAGTGTTCGGAGACGCTCCCGGGTTGAACCCCGAGGGGCTCATGCTGTGAGTATACTGTACCTGTTCACGACGGCGGAGGGCATCCTGGCCGCCACCCGCGACCAGCTGCGAGCCTGCCCGGGAGTGTTCGGAGACGCTCCCGGGTTGAACCCCGAGGGGCTCATGCTGTGAGTATACTGTACCTGTTCACGACGGCGGAGGGCATCCTGGCCGCCACCCGCGACCAGCTGCGAGCCTGCCCGGGAGTGTTCGGAGACGCTCCCGGGTTGAACCCCGAGGGGCTCATGCTGTGAGTATACTGTACCTGTTCACGACGGCGGAGGGCATCCTGGCCGCCACCCGCGACAACGTCACCTCTCTCGCTCGCACCTCAGCTCTATGTATATGACTATCCCTCTCTCTCGTCAGGTTCACCGACAAGTTGGACCGCGTGCTGCGCGGCGAGATGGCGGTCACCATCGTGCTGGACGACCCCGCCGGGAACTCGTACGCGCAGAGTCTGGCCGACGATCCCACGGAGCCCGATGACGGTGAGATGAGAATACATTTCACATATACAACACACACATACTATGTGCACACACATCAGACGTAATGCACACAGACAATACATTGCTGACATTAGATGGTTATATCAACACACATAAATTACACATTTTAGTCTCACACACGCACAAACGACGCAAGACACAATTAAAACAGTACAACGTGCACGTTTTTTAGTCACATGCAAACATTTACAACGTAATATCACACATGCATACACACCATAACCCTACTACAGTATTCTTTTATAAAATAAACACAGCTTCATGCCTCTTTACTGAGAAATATGACGGTTCAGACGTTATATTTCTACAATATTCTTCCACCGCATAGACATCAATCTTCATAAAATAACCTATGTATGTGTGTCACAGGCTTGAAGATAACGTTCTACGAGCGCACGTTCGAGCAGAACGAGGAGCTCGGCCTCAACGATATGCAGACCGAGAACTACCGGAGCGAACAACCCGACCAGTCCGACCAATCCGACCAACCTGATGTACCCGACCGGTAGCCGGGTAGTAGGGTAGCCAGTCTGCAAACACAAAACAACCGCTTAATACAGTGACTACAGTGGCGAGTGAGCAAACCAACAGCTACTCAGCCAGACGACTCACACTCAATCGTCACTTTAGTACAAGCCTACAGTCGCTATATAAATTGACAATAGTGACAACTGCAACTCAATGGCAAGTTAACAGTCAAACCAACGGCTACTCAACAGCAAGTCAACACACACTCAATCGTCACTCAAGATAACAACCGCCTTATGACTGAGTACTGCTTACTATATCAACAGCCAAGCAATAACCGTTCGATAGCTTCTTAATAGCAAGTCATAAAGGACACAAGAATTATTTCAAACCAAGTCAACAGCCGCTCAAGTTCTACTCAAATATCTGCTACGTAATAGTCGCCAATCAGCAGCCACTCAATAGCCACTCAACCGTCACTCAAGAGCGACTCAACGACAGATAACGTACTGTTGTAATATATTATGATGCGAATGTGTGCGTCGTTAATTGTTACTTTACGGATTTAAGTTAGCTCATTATATTAGGCTTTGTACAAGGCTTACTTAAATAATCTTTGGAAGAAATTCGTTAAGTAATCGTTAACGACTCTGGGTGGGAATGTAATGTAATTGACATACATATTATAACAATTGGGTAGATGACTGATTTTTATTGTAGTAAGATAGATTCATTAAAAATATTAACATGATTTTTTTTTACTTTTTTCACTTTAAACTCAAGTGAGTCGGATGTGGGAGACCTTTGCCCAGCTGTGGGAAAATAAAAGGATACATAAAAAAACCCACTGATTTATATGACCCATGACGTCACGGTTTTGCACTTTTTGGGCAAACTCGTGACGTCATCTCCTTATAAAAAAAGCGTTTAGTATTTTTATTGCGTGAATATAGTTTAGTTTGGTTGTACACAGTCACCTACCCTATTAGAATTTGGGTTATGGATATTAATAAAGTAGGAATTTTATATAAAGTGTACGACGCTTAAGGCATAACATATATTTCTGGTATAAACTATATATCATTCTGTAAACAAGTTATATTCCCATTAGTGTAAAATGTAATGTATTGCATATTTATGAAACGATAACCCGGAATATTTATAAAGAACTACTTTTGTTATTTGTATATTTATACAAAACTAAATAAAATTATGTAAAATTCACTCCGTTTTATTAATTTTCACCTATCCGTATTTTGCTCAGGTTTTATAAGATGTCTGCCATTTCAAAGTTGAGCTTCAACACCGCCATCTAGTTTGAAAATGGCGAACTTTTTATAAATATCAACTTGTGCAGACTTTTATATTTTGTGGTATGAAACAAAATCGACAGATGGCGCTGTAACGGTTTAGCAAAGACCTTTCTACGGCAATATAGCAAACTGTGTATTTTTTGAAATATGATGATTAATTATTAAATACTGAAAATAAGCTAAGAACTTTTACTTTAGAAACAAAAAAGACCTACAACTAAATATTATACGAGGAAGGAAATGCTCACTTATCATTTGGGGTATCAAGCTTCAAAACAAACAAAAAACGCATTCAATAAGGTACAATTGTAATTTTTTCGGAGCTACGTGGATACATACAGACAGACTGAGCCATAAGATTCTACTACTTACAATTTATACTGCAAACTTTTTGTTGTAAATAACAATAACACAGCAAATTAATAATAGAACTCGACAATCTATGCTGTTTCTTATATCTACGACTTGCAATAACTATGTATATTGGTTAGATCAATGATTACTGATACAATTTATTTCTCAATAAGTAATCTAAATAAACTAACATATCTACTATTATCTACACATGTATATTTGCATATAATCCGAAAACATAAATTTAATTTATACTTATGAATGCAAATTAATTAGGTAGTTATGAAAGAATTTCCGGCAGAAAAACTAGTCTCAAAATGTTTTGATATCGTTATATGTGGGATACAAAACTATAAGTAAACAATAGTTATACAAACAATGTATATTCTAAGAGAGAAACGAAAACGCGTAAACAAAGACAATATTGTACATTATGTGAAAACTGTAACAGTGGTATGCTATCTATCAATTGTATGATAGGTATATAATAATAGTCTACTCTGTAGGTATTAAACAAAACCAAAAAATGTTTCGAAAGTTGCTATAAAATCATGTTTTAAAGGCAATTTTGTTGCGAAAAACTGCAATTATTTACTATTTTAAAATAAGTCCAATTTTAAACATAAAACTAATATTTTATTGACGTTGAAATAAAGTATATTTCACGACCTTTCCAACATCACAAACCGCAGCATTCTAGGCCACTTAGTTTTGGAGATACAGCAATCTAAAGATAATCGGTCGTAAAATCTACCTAAAAAATGCTACGGAGTTGATATGGCCCGGAGCAAACGGGTGGGTGGGAGGGGTTTTTTTTTCGAAATTTCCCGGACTTTTATTCGTCCGATCACGGCGTAAGTGGTATCGTTGGTTTTGTCTTGTTGATTGCTACCCGAATAAGTAAAAATATGATGTACCATAGAACAAAAATACTGAAAAAACTTGAAAAAAGCGTTTTTCTGTGAAAAAATGTATGAAGATACCAAAAGTGTAATATATGGTTACAAAAAGTACACATAAAACCTTTTAAAACGCTAATAAAATAACAAGGTTTTCATTAAAAAATCTAAGATTCTCATTAAAATGTTATTTCGTTAAAATAAATCTTCTACTAACTATCCAAAATAATATATTCCGTGCTTCTGGTACCAAAAATAACTTAACCGACGTCCCGATAAATAAGCAATTGTTGACAAAAATGGAATGGGATATTTTAACTAGAAAATAAAAATCGATTAACTATAGTATAACCTAACCTGACCAAATCATGCAACAAGTGATTTTCTAAAAAGGGATTACTTCATAAATAACTATGAACACAAAAAATTACTAAACTTAACTCAAACCTAACTTGTAAAACCTAACTTTTGAAAATCATCACTTTGAAGAAAGTAAGGTTTGGCAACGTAAGGTTTGACAATGTGAGGTTTAGCAAAGTTAGGGTTGAGAAAAAAAATTGGGAAAAAAAAATAGAACCTAACCTAACCTCGCGAAACCTAACCTTTACAAACCTAACATTTACAAACCTAACATTGTCAAACCTAACTTTTTCAAACCTAACTTTGTCAAACCTAACTTTGCCAAACCTAACTTTGTCAAACCTAACTTTGTCAAACCTAACTTTGCCAAACCTAACTTTGTCAAAACTAATTTTGTCAAACCTAACTTTGCTAAACCTAACTTTGTCAAACCTATCTTTGTCAAACCTAACTTGCCAAACCTAACGTTGTCAAACCTAACTTTTGAAAATCATCACTTTGAAGAAAGTAAGGTTTGGCAACGTAAGGTTTGACAATGTGAGGTTTAGCAAAGTTAAGTTTGAGAAAAAAAATGGGAAAAAAAAATAGAACCTAACCTAACCTCGCGAAACCTAACCTTTACAAACCTAACATAGCCAAACCTCACTTTGTCAAACCTAAATTTGTCAAACCTAACTTTGCCAAACCTAACTTTGTCAAACCTAACATTGTCAAACCTAACTTTGCCAAACCTAACTTTGTCAAACCTAACATTGTCAAACCTAACTTTGCCAAACCTAACTTTGTCAAACCTAACTTTGTCAAACCTAACTTTGCCAAACCTAACTTTGTCAAAACTAATTTTGTCAAACCTAACTTTGCTAAACCTAACTTTGTCAAACCTATCTTTTTCAAACCTAACTTGCCAAACTTAACGTTGTCAAACCTAACTTTTGAAAATCATCACTTTGAAGAAAGTAAGGTTTGGCAACGTAAGGTTTGACAATGTGAGGTTTAGCAAAGTTAGGTTTGAGAAAAAAATTGGGAAAAAAAAATAGAACCTAACCTAACCTCGCGAAACCTAACCTTTACAAACCTAACATTTACAAACCTAACATTGTCAAACCTAACTTTTTCAAACCTAACTTTGCCAAACCTAACTTTGCCAAACCTAACTTTGTCAAAACTAATTTAGTCAAACCTAACTTTGCTAAACCTAACTTTGTCAAACCTATCTTTGTCAAACCTAACTTGCCAAACCAAACGTTGTCAAACCTAACTTTTGAAAATCATCACTTTGAAGAAAGTAAGGTTTGGCAACGTAAGGTTTGACAATGTGAGGTTTAGCAAAGTTAAGTTTGAGAAAAAAAATGGGAAAAAAAAATAGAACCTAACCTAACCTCGCGAAACCTAACCTTTACAAACCTAACATAGCCAAACCTCACTTTGTCAAACCTAAATTTGTCAAACCTAACTTTGCCAAACCTAACTTTGTCAAACCTAACATTGTCAAACCTAACTTTGCCAAACCTAACTTTGTCAAACCTAACTTTGTCAAACCTAACTTTGCCAAACCTAACTTTGTCAAAACTAATTTTGTCAAACCTAACTTTGCTAAACCTAACTTTGTCAAACCTATCTTTTTCAAACCAAACTTGCCAAACTTAACGTTGTCAAACCTAACTTTTGAAAATCATCACTTTGAAGAAAGTAAGGTTTGGCAACGTAAGGTTTGACAATGTGAGGTTTAGCAAAGTTAGGTTTGAGAAAAAAATTGGGAAAAAAAAATAGAACCTAACCTAACCTCGCGAAACCTAACCTTTACAAACCTAACATTTACAAACCTAACATTGTCAAACCTAACTTTTTCAAACCTAACTTTGTCAAACCTAACTTTGCCAAACCTAACTTTCTTCAAAGTGATGATTTTCAAAAGTTAGGTTTGACAACGTTAAGTTTGGCAAGTTTGGTTTGAAAAAGATAGGTTTGACAAAGTTAGGTTTAGCAAAGTTAGGTTTGACAAAATTAGTTTTGACAAAGTTAGGTTTGGCAAAGTTAGGTTTGACAAAGTTTTTTTTTTTTTTTTTTTTTTTTTTTTTTTAAATAATTTGCGTTAGATCCCCTGACATGGTCAGGGACTTTTTCGTTCTTTGGAGTTTCGTGTTTTCTTGTCATTTTTACCATACCTATTTGTTTCTTTTTGCAGCAGCGCTGCAAACGCTCACTGCAAATTCCAAAAATTGTTTTCTTGTCTCTTTGTTTGCTATGAGGCAGTGAGCGTTTGCAGCGCTCACCTCTACCTCAAGCGACTGTTGGAGGTTCAATCTTTTTGAGCAATGGGCTGGGCAATTAAAAATCAGGTGCACCACCGTTTCGTGCACGTCGGGGTCGCAGATGCATGACGGGCTCTCCTTGCACTTGAACCGGTGCAGATACTGGGAGAACCCGCCATGTCCAGTCAGCATCTGCGTTATCACTCCTTGGGGTTGAATTTTACGGACGAGCCTGAAGGCGTCCACCGCGTTTGGGAGGAACAGCTTCGTGACGGAGGCAGTCTCGCCGTCCAGGTACCTCCGGTTCCACTCGCCAAGAGACTCGCCGCGAAGCTGACTCCTGACGAAAGAAACCGGGCACCGGTCGTAGTCCGGCTTTCTCCGTCCCGAAACCGCTGCCTCCTTTGCGAGGATGTCGGCGCGCTCATTACCCTCGAAACCGGCGTGGGCCTTGATCCAGAACAAGGAGACATCCTTGCCCCGGGCCAAGGCCTCGCAGAGGTTTTGGCGCGCCTGGAACGCTAGCGGATTCAAGGAGCCATGGTTTGTGACCGCCTGCAGTGCTGCCATCGAGTCACTGTACACACCATAGCTCCTCTCTCCGCACTTCAGGATCTCGTCCGTGGCTCGGCAGAGTGCCAGCAGTTCGGCCTGGTAGACTGTGCAGTACGCAGGCAAAGATAGTTTACGGGCTTTCAGTTCGGAGTGGCTGTCCCACACGGACAGCGCAGCTCCGACCTTACCCCCTATCTTGCTACCGTCTGTAAAAATACGGCGCGTCTGCACGTTGTGTTGTTCTACCAGGCTTTGGTTGTCCAGGCTTTTGAAGCTAAGCTCTGGACGCCGAGCCGGGTGTGGCATTTTCGCAAAATCCACCACACGCTCCACCTCCCGGTCTCCTAGCACTAGCCGGGACGACCCTTTGCGCGCTTCATACAGAGCTGCTGCTTCCTGTATGCGCAGGTCGAGAGGAAGTATCCCGGCCAGTATTAGAGCCGAGTTTAGGGAGACCGTGCGGTATGATTTGCAGATTTTTTGAGCCACACCCCTCTGTACCGTCCCAAGGAGCTTTTTGACCCCGACTTTGTTGGCTGCAGGAGCCCACGCTGCCGCCGCGTACAAGACTATTGGCTCCACTGCCGCCGAGTAAATGGTGCGTATAACTTCCGGGTGCAGGCCCCAGCTGATCTTGGCTGTTCTCTGCAGCTGCTTGTAGATATTTAGGGCCTTCCTAGAGACGTTGGCGACATGACTGTTGAAAGTCAACTTGTCGTCAATGGTCAGCCCTAAAATCTTGACCTCTTTGGACATGCCAATGTCGACCCCGCCCATGCTCAGGCGGGGGGTGTCATATTTGAGCTTGTTTGTTATGAGCATTGCGCTCGTTTTTTGTGCTGCAAACTTTAGCTTATTTTTGACACCCCACCTCCAGACGTGCTCGAGGGCGACATTGGCCTGTCGCTGCACCTCGGAACCAGTACACCCAGCGAACAGCAGAACAACGTCGTCCGCGAATGCCTGACAGCGGACTCCTTTTGCAGCCAACTCCTTGAGGAGGGGATCCAACAAAACGTTCCAGAGGATCGGTCCTCCAATCGAACCCTGGACGCATCCCTTTTGGGTTACCCTCTCGTGTTCTACCCCCGCATACCTCAGCTTCACACATCTGCCGTCAAGGTAGCTGTCCAGTAGCCTCCTGAGATTGACCGGACACTGTTCCTCAGCCAGTCTGACCCTGATGGCCGGCCACCAAGCACTGTCAAAGGCACCCTCTATATCTAGTGACACTAGCGTTATCAGCTTTTTATCTTTAACCTCCGCTTTTATTTGGTTCACCAGAGTATAGAGGGCGTCCTCCGTGCTTCGCTGTGGCATAAAGCCATACTGGCGAGTACTCAGTCTCGGTGTCAGGTGCCACTGGAGCCTTGCTACAACCATTTTCTCCAGGATCTTACCGAGGACAGGTAGCAGGCCGATTGGCCTGTACGACTTTGCCCTACGGTAGTCGTCCTTGCCCGGCTTCCTCAGGACCACGACTGTGGCCTCTTTCCAGGGCTTGGGGAAGTGCCCTAGACTGAGGCATGTGTTGGCCAAGGCAAGGAAGGACTCTGAGTCCTGGAGAATGGCGTGACTGCAGATGTCTGCCGTGAAGCCGTCGGCGCCCGGCGCCTTTTTCGGATTAAAGGCTCGGACCACAGACCTTAGCTCGTGCGCTGTGAACGGCGGGTCATGTACCTCACCATGGACCCGATCGTTCACCCGCTTCGCGAGGCTTCTGGTGGCCTTGTGGTCCTCGCCGTCCTCCGACTCGCGGTCCTCCGGGTAGAAGCATTCCGCGAGATAGGCCGCCGAGCGTGCGGGGTCGAGGGTTTCGCCATCTTTGATGAGGGTGACGTCTTCAGGTCGAGTGGAGGTCCTTCCGATCACCCTGTAGATCCCCTCCCACATCCCTTCCCGGTCTTGTTTTGTGCAGAACTGTTTCCAGCTCTGCACTTGAGCTATTTTGGCCTTCTTTTCATACTCTTCCTTTTCTTTCAGGTACTCAGCAACGACACCATCGCGACGGATCGGCGCGGCGCAACGGATCCTTCTCCTCCTGGTAGCAACCATTTTCTTCAGCGCGGCGAGCTCTTCGGACCACCACGGCAAGGTAAGTTTATTTTTATTTTTCTTTTCAGGTATGCATGTTTTACATGCATGTTCTATTGTTTTTACGTATGACTCTACTGTTAATTCCAAATCTTGAATATTGTTAATTTTATCTATTTCTGTTTTGTTTATTTTATTTTCTATTTTTAATTGGGCCAGTTTCTCATGAAACTGGTCCCAATTTGCTTTTCTTGTATTATATTTACGCGTTGTAGTTTTAATATTAATTCCTAATGATTTTTCTAATTTAATTTTGAATACAATGCCGTTGTGGTCAGAGCTTGTCATGCCCACGTCTACGCGCCATCCATCCACCAGGCTGAGAAGGTCCGTTGAGCATGCCGTTATGTCGACGTGACTACTAAAAACTTTCCCGCCTCTGACGGTGTCGAAAGTTGGTGTGGTGCCGCTGTTGAGTACATTTAGGTCGAGTTCTCCAAGAAGGCCGCACATCTCCTCACCTCTACTGTCCTCCACTCTACTTCCCCACCACGGGCTCTTTGCGTTTACGTCTCCACCGATAAGCAGGCTTTGAGCTCCCATGCGGCGACGGATCGCTCCAAGGTGCTCCAGATAAGGTGCGAGGGGTAGGTCAGGCTCGAAGTATACAGAGACCACCACGAGGTCCCAGGCACTGGTACGGATCCTCACCACTACGATGTTGTGCGTGGTGAGTTCTGGGTACTGTATGACGTCAAGGTCTTGGTCGAAGACGACGATGGCCGCCTTTACAGTCCCACTTCCCTCTTCCGATGCCTGGAATGTTCTCACCCCGCGGTAGTCCCGCATCCTTTTCTTGCCCCCCACATATGGCTCCTGTACAAGAGCCATAGTCGCTTTCCTTTCCAGAGCCCCCTGGATCAGCTCCGCGGTCGCCAGCTCTTTCCTTTGGAGGTTAGCCTGCATTACCGGGTACGCCTTCAGCCCCGCGGTGGAGGCAGCCGATGTTTCTGCCATGGAGCCCTCAGCAATACGCTACTTTTGCTCGAGCCAATGCGTCCCACCTGCGTCGGACGGGGCAGTCTGGGCTGAACGCGTTGTGCCCCGTCATGTCTAGTTTTGCAGTGACGCAGTTGCAGCAGGTGGGAGCTGCATTGGCGAGCTTTACAGCGCAGTCTTTGCGTAGATGAGGGCCCCCGCAGTGGCCGCACTTTTCGGTGGTCTCGACGCAGAGGCGTCTGCTGTGGCCGTATCCCAAGCACATCGAGCATTGGACCAGTGGCGACTGGTCCTCTACTCTGATGTGCTGTAAGTCCAGGTACACCTCAGACGCCCCCAGCAGCCGATTCCACAGAGTGGGGGATACCTTCGCGACCATATGGCAAAGCAGGTCGTTTCGGGCTTTCTTCCGGAATCTAATTTCGATTCGGTCGTCACCAGTTGCGAGGTCACGGAAGATTCTCTTGTTTTGCACCCTCAGGAACTCAATCGCCTCCTCGTTGGTATGCGAACTGAGAACGTCCCTGAGGATGATGAGAGGGTCCTGGTTTTGGACCTCCAGGACCTCGAGCCGTTGGTCTGCAGTCTCGATCTTCCTTTTGACCCTGTTGCGAGCTTCTTCGCTGCGACAACTGATGACGACTTTCCGGTCTTTAGCTTTGCGAAGTTTGTCAATTTGAATATCGCCCTGCTTTGCGTTGATCGCGACCCTAATCCTCCCTAACACGTCCTCACCCGTTTCCATTTCGTCCCTGGAGGCTACGACCACCGAGTGGAGCGCTGTCGGGACCGGGCGTTTACGCCCTACTGCGCTCGCCGCTACACTCGCGTAGGTGATCGCCTCCAGCGACTCCCTTTTCATTTCCAGGGCCTGCTGGAGTTTTTCGGCTCTCTCGTTGCTCTCCTTCATCAGCGAAGTGTGCTCCGCTAGTGAGGAGAGCAATTGAGTGACCTGCAGGCTTCCTGGCTCCCTTCCCTGTTCTTCCTCCCCCTTTTTTCCTTTTATTTTCCTGTTATGGGAGTCTCCCGCGTCGCCCTCCCTGTCCGCGCCCTTTAACGCGGGCAAGGAAGCAGACGCAGGTCTCTCGGCCTCATCCTCCTTCACTAGTTGGTAGAGCCTGTCGATGGCATGCGTGACGTCGGCCTTAATATCTGTTTTGAGGTTCCTGGACAGATTAAGCGCTGTCTTTGCCTTCGTCACGCATGCCCTCGCCTCTTGAACTCTCCCAGCTCGCGCGGACAAAGGTTTTGTTGTAGGGGCCACCGGTAGGGTGATTGGAGCTGATAACTCGTCCACTGCAACAGTAGCCAAGGCAGAGGTAGAATGGGAAGCGGTCATGGCCTCTTCAGGAAAGAGGACTCTGCCCGCCTCCCATTCCCCAATGCTCCTTCTAACGTTCGTTTGACTTTTTGTTACAGTGGCCCGGTTGGCCTTCGGGGGAGTAGACGGCTGCTGCGACGTGGAAATCTTAGCGGGGGTGCGGAACATCGTACAGGTGAGTAAAAATACTATTCAATAAGAAACCTAACCCAACCACAATAATAATTAATCAAGTAAATTTGTAAAAGTTTTAAATACTAATAATTAGCTAAAATTTTGTAAAGTTGTAAAATTTAATAATCTTAAATGTCCTAAAATTAATGTAAATAAATAATAAATAATTATTATAAGCTATAATCTTAAAAGTATTTTGATAGAATTAAAATGGAGTGTCTGTGCTACTTTCTCTGCCGATTTAACGCTGCTTGTTGATCGGTGGTGTAAGCCGACCCTTTGTGACGTCGGAGGGGCCCAGAGAGCACCTTGCTAAGGCCAACTTAGCAGGGCTACACTTCTTGCAAGAGCAAGAAGTGTCCAAAATTGACCTGTTAAGGCAAAATTTTTGGTACCTTTAGCAAAGGTACGAGGTCCAGGAGTGGGCGGCGCGACCGACTGTCACGTCTCCCTGTCAATATTTAGGTACTACTCAAGACCTATCCGACACCACAAACCGCGACCCTCTAGCACTACCGATTCCGGAGTTATGGCCTCCCAAAGATATTGGGGTACTAAAAGGTGTATGGAAAAAGTCTCCGGAATCGATATGCCTAATGAAATAAGGGTGGGTGGGCGGGCCAGAAATTCGTAATTTCCTCGGCTCCTGGTAGTCGGAGCGCCACGGGAGTGGTACCGTTGGATTCGGCTGGACGTTTGCAAGCGAATGGCGTGAAAAAATTTGGGGGTCCGGGAACAAATTTCCCTGGAAAACCGTGAAAAACTAGTTTTTTAATAAGTTTTTTAAGGAATTAAAATTTTGATGATCTATATAAGCACGCAATACGTGTGCTATATATTTAGGAAGGTCTGTAAGAGACCTACAAACTAAAATAACCAGATGAAATTTTTACTAAACCGTTTTTGAAAAAATTGAATTTTAAAATGTTACTATTTTTAGGAGTTTTTTAATTATAAAAGCTATTTATTTTTAGGTGGGGGTGCCAAAATTATACTCAAACGAAAGCAGACGTCGTGAGCTGTAGGTCAACGAAGAAATCACGAAAATCCACCGATAAACAGCGAAGCTATTACGTGTCAAACAAAAATGTATCGCTATATAGCAATAAAAAACAACAATTTTCGTATAAATACGAAAAATATCAAATATTTTCGCGTGTAAAGGCGCGAAGGTCAACAAGTAGGTCGAATTAGACACGTTTGCAAAAAAGTTTCAAGAAAATCGCACAGAAAATAAAATTTTTGTATACCGGTTTGACAAAGTTAGGTTAGGTTAGGTTAGGTTAGGTTAGGTTAGGTTAGGTTAGGTTAGGTTAGGTTAGGTTAGGTTAGGTTAGGTTAGGTTAGGTTAGGTTAGGTTAGGTTAGGTTAGGTTTTTTTTTTTTTTTTTTTTTTTTTTTTTTTGGTTTGGATTCTTTCATCCCTCTGACATGGGGGTCAGAGTCCTTGGGATGCGGCGTGACGTTTTCGCAGGGTGGAGATTTTAAGAAGGGTAAGGAGTTGTGGCAGGTGTTACTCCACCTGCCGTGGTGCTTCATCAGTCTTGCGATAATTATCTACTGTAGGTTGCCAGTTACTTTAGAAATGTTGGCGATGCGTAGCATACACCATGCCATTTTATTTCACCTTGTTTTCCTTTTCAGATTTCGCGTGTTCGAGACGATGTTGCACCAGCGGCAGGGGCGCGCAGCGAAAATGCGGTTGGGTCCACTTCGCCCGGTAGAGGTTCTCCTCGGATCTAGCCGGTCGGGAGTTGCAACGGCCAGGTAAGTCCAGCTTATTTCTTACTAATTTGACCAGTTTCTCATGAAACTGGTCAGAATTGTTGATGTGCAGCTTTTGTTTAAGTACCGTGCCGTTGCATCCTGGCTTTTTGCATTTTCTGCTGTTCCGAGGGTTTTCCACCGGGTTGGATAGACCCACCGAGCCCGTTTCTCGGTCGTTTGAGCAGCCACTACATGTTGCCACTAGTGTCGCGTGGCGGCCCTCAGCAATACGCTGTTTTGGCTCGAGCCAATGCATCCCACCTGCGCCGGACGGGACATTCCATGCTGAATGCACTGTGTCCCGTCACTTCCAGGCTGGCTTTAGTGCAATTGCAACAGATGGGTGTTGCGTTGGCGAGCCTCTCCGCGCAGTTGCTGCGGTGGTGAGGGCCGCTGCAGTGTCCACATCTCTCTACGGTCTCCGTGCAGAGGCGTCTGCTGTGCCCGTATCCAAGGCACATCGAGCATTGGACCAGAGGAGACTGGTCCTCCACTCGGATGAGCTGCAGGTCTACGTACACCTCAGCCGCCTCCACCAGCCTACCCCAGAGAGCTGGGGACACCTTAGCAACAATGTGGCACATGAGCTCGTTTCGCGCCTTCTTCCTAAAAAGGATCTCCACCCTGTCGTCGCCAGCTGGGAGGTCGCGGAACAGTTTCCGGTTTTGCACCCTCAGGAAGTCCAGAACGTCCTCATCCTTGTGGAAGGTGAGGACATCCCTGAGGGTGACGAGGGGGTCCTGATTTTTGACCATCAGGACCTCGAGCTGTTGGTCTGCTTCCTCGATTTTGTTTTTAACCCTGTTCCGCTCCTGGTTAGGTTTTTTTTTTTTTTTTTTTTTTTTTTTTTTTTTTTTTTTTTTTTTTTTTTAATACGTTTAATCCCCTGACGTGGTCAGGGACTTTTTTATTCGTTTGTGTATTTTCGTTTCTTATATTTTATTGTAGCTCACTTATTTGTTTCTTTTAGCAGCGGCGCTGCAAACGCTCACTGCAAATTCCATAAATTGTTTTCTTGACGTTTTGTTTGCTATGAGGCAGTGAGCGTTTGCAGCGCTCACCTCTACCTCAACTGACTGTTGCAGGTGGAATCTGTTCCTGCTGTGGGCCGGGCACTCAAAAATTAAGTGCACGACACTTTCGTGCACGTCGGGGTCGCAGATGCATGACGGGCTCTCCTTGCACTTGAACCGGTGCAGATACTGGGAGAACCCGCCATGTCCAGTCAGCATCTGCGTTATCACTCCTTGGGGTTGAATTTTACGGACGAGCCTGAAGGCGTCCACCGCGTTTGGGAGGAACAGCTTCGTGACGGAGGCAGTCTCGCCGTCCAGGTACCTCCGGTTCCACTCGCCAAGAGACTCGCCGCGAAGCTGACTCTTGACGAAAGATACCGGGCACCGGTCGTAGTCCGGCTTTCTCCGTCCCGAAACCGCTGCCTCCTTTGCGAGGATGTCGGCGCGCTCATTCCCCTCGAAACCGGCGTGGGCCTTGATCCAGAACAAGGAGACATCTTTGCCCCGGGCCAAGGCCTCGCAGAGGTTTTGGCGCGCCTGGAACGCTAGCGGATTCAAGGAGCCATGGTTTGTGACCGCCTGCAGTGCTGCCATCGAGTCACTGTACACACCATAGCTCCTCTCTCCGCACTTCAGGATCTCGTCCGTGGCTCGGCAGAGTGCCAGCAGTTCGGCCTGGTAGACTGTGCAGTACGCAGGCAAAGATAGTTTACGGGCTTTCAGTTCGGAGTGGCTGTCCCACACGGACAGCGCAGCTCCGACCTTACCCCCTATCTTGCTACCGTCTGTAAAAATACGGCGCGTCTGCACGTTGTGTTGTTCTACCAGGCTTTGGTTGTCCAGGCTTTTGAAGCTAAGCTCTGGACGCCGAGCCGGGTGTGGCATTTTCGCATAATCCACCACGCGCTCCACCTCCCGGTCTCCTAGCACTAGCCGGGACGACCCTTTGCGCGCTTCATACAGGGCTGCTGCTTCCTGTATGCGCAGGTCGAGAGGAAGTATCCCGGCCAGTATTAGAGCCGAGTTTAGGGAGACCGTGCGGTATGATTTGCAGATTTTTTGAGCCACACCCCTCTGTACCGTCCCAAGGAGCTTTTTGACCCCGACTTTGTTGGCTGCAGGAGCCCATGCTGCCGCCGCGTACAAGACTATTGGCTCCACTGCCGCCGAGTAAATGGTGCGTATAACTTCCGGGTGCAGGCCCCAGCTGATCTTGGCTGTTCTCTGCAGCTGCTTGTAGATATTTAGGGCCTTCCTAGAGACGTTGGCGACATGACTGTTGAAAGTCAACTTGTCGTCAATGGTCAGCCCTAAAATCTTTACCTCTTTGGACATGCCAATGTCGACCCCGCCCATGCTCAGGCGGGGGGTGTCATATTTGAGCTTGTTTGTTATGAGCATTGCGCTCGTTTTGTGTGCTGCAAACTTTAGCTTATTTTTGACACCCCACCTCCAGACATGCTCGAGGGCGACATTGGCCTGTCGCTGCACCTCGGAACCAGTACACCCAGCGAACAGCAGAACAACGTCGTCCGCGAATGCCTGACAGCGGACTCCTTTTGCAGCCAACTCCTTGAGGAGGGGATCCAACAAAACGTTCCAGAGGATCGGTCCTCCAATCGAACCCTGGACGCATCCCTTTTGGGTTACCCTCTCGTGTTCTACCCCCGCATACCTCAGCTTCACACATCTGCCGTCAAGGTAGCTGTCCAGTAGCCTCCTGAGATTGACCGGACACTGTTCCTCAGCCAGTCTGACCCTGATGGCCGGCCACCAAGCACTGTCAAAGGCACCCTCTATATCTAGTGACACTAGCGTTATCAGCTTTTTATCTTTAACCTCCGCTTTTATTTGGTTCACCAGAGTATAGAGGGCGTCCTCCGTGCTTCGCTGTGGCATAAAGCCATACTGGCGAGTACTCAGTCTCGGTGTCAGGTGCCACTGGAGCCTTGCTACAACCATTTTCTCCAGGATCTTACCGAGGACAGGTAGCAGGCCGATTGGCCTGTACGACTTTGCCCTACGGTAGTCGTCCTTGCCTGGCTTCCTCAGGACCACGACTGTGGCCTCTTTCCAGGGCTTGGGGAAGTGCCCTAGACTGAGGCATGTGTTGGCCAAGGCAAGGAAGGACTCTGAGTCCTGGAGAATGGCGTGACTGCAGATGTCTGCCGTGAAGCCGTCGGCGCCCGGCGCCTTTTTCGGATTAAAGGCTCGGACCACAGACCTTAGCTCGTGCGCTGTGAACGGCGGGTCATGTACCTCACCATGGACCCGATCGTTCACCCGCTTCGCAAGGCTTCTGGTGGCCTTGTGGTCCTCGCCGTCCTCCGACTCGCGGTCCTCCGGGTAGAAGCATTCCGCGAGATAGGCCGCCGAGCGTGCGGGGTCGAGGGTTTCGCCATCTTTGATGAGGGTGACGTCTTCAGGTCGAGTGGAGGTCCTTCCGATCACCCTGTAGATCCCCTCCCACATCCCTTCCCGGTCTTGTTTTGTGCAGAACTGTTTCCAGCTCTGCACTTGAGCTATTTTGGCCTTCTTTTCATACTCTTCCTTTTCTTTCAGGTACTCAGCAACGACACCATCGCGACGGATCGGCGCGGCGCAACGGATCCTTCTCCTCCTGGTAGCAACCATTTTCTTCAGCGCGGCGAGCTCTTCGGACCACCACGGCAAGGTAAGTTTCTTTTTATTTTTCTTTTCTGGTATGCATTTTTTACATGCATGTTCTATTGTTTTTATGTATGACTCTACTGTTAATTCCAAATCTTTAATATTATTAATTTTGTCTATTACTGTTTTGTTAATTTTATTTTCTATTTTTAATTGGGCCAGTTTCTCATGAAACTGGTCCCAATTTGCTTTTCTTGTGTTATATTTACGTGTTGTACTTTTGATGTTAGTTCCGAATGATTTTTGCAAGTTAATTTTGAAAACAATGCCGTTATGGTCCGAGCTAGTCATGCCCACGTCTACGCGCCATCCATCCACCAGGCTGAGAAGGTCCGTTGAGCATGCCGTTATGTCAACGTGGCTACTGAAGACTTTCCCGCCTCTGACGGTGTCGAAAGTTGGTGTGGTGCCGCTGTTGAGTACATTTAGGTCGAGTTCTCCAAGAAGGCCGCACATCTCCTCACCTCTGCCGTCCTCCACTCTACTTCCCCACCACGGGCTCTTGGCGTTTACGTCCCCACCGATAAGCAGGCTTTTGGCTCCCATGCGGCGACGAATTGCTCCAAGGTGCTCCAGATAAGGTGCGAGGGGTAGATCAGGCTCGAAGTATACAGAGACCACCACGAGGTCCCAGGCACTGGTGCGGATCCTCACCACTACGATGTTGTGCGTGGTGAGTTCTGGGTACTGTATGACGTCAATGTCTTGGTCGAAGACGACGATGGCCGCCTTAACAGTCCCACTTCCCTCTTCCGATGCCTGGAATGTTCTAACCCCGCGGTAGTCCCGCACCCTTCTCCTGCCACCCACGTATGGCTCCTGTATAAGAGCCATAGTCACTTTC